>PIJE02000342.1:38155-133233 GCA_002895965.2 Coryphaenoides rupestris
GTATTCTGTGTGTATTCTGTGTCTATACTGTGTGTATATATATATCAGGATACTCACAGCCGGTTCTCTCCGCCAGATCAGAGTATTGGGCTTCATCAGGTAAAGAATGAAGAGCTCCCATAATTAAAATACAAATAAAATAAAATACAATGAAATCAAATCAAATCAAATACAATATAATACAAGATGTGTGGATCAGACGACTGCAGGCGGTCCGGATGATGAAGATGAGAGAGATGATGAAGATGTTTCTGTTGTGTTTTGTATTTCCTCAATTCGTTATATTGTCTCCCGTCAGACGAGACGCGTCTGTTGCGACGCACCGTGCGTCAGACACGCAGCAGCAGCAGCAGGAGGAGGAGGAGGAGCGAGAAGGAGGAGGAGGAGCGGGAGGTGGAGGTGGAGGAGGAGGAGGAGGAGAGAGGAGGAGGAGGAGGAGCGGGAGGTGGAGGGGGAGGAGGAGGAGGAGGAGGTGGAGGAGGAGGAGGAGGAGGAGGGGAGGGGAGGAGGGGAGAGAGGAGGGAGGGGAAGAGAGAGGAGGTGGTGGTGGGAGGAGGAGGAGGGAGGAGGGAGAGGTGGGAGGGAGGAGGAGAGGAGGGGAGGAGGAGGAGGAGGTGGTGGAGGGGAGGAGGAGGAGAGGAGGGGAGGAGGAGGAGAGAGGAGGGAGGAGGAGAGGAGGTGGAGGAGAGGGAGAGGAGGAGGAGGAGGAGGAGGAGGAGGAGGAGGAGGAGGAGGAGGAGGAGGAGGTGGTGGAGGAGCAGGAGGAGGAGGAGGTGGTGGTTGTTGTGTCTGGAGACCTGCAGGAGATGATCTCTTTATTATTTATGTGTTCATTAATAAATGAACTGCTGCTGATACACACAGTATACACACAGTATACACACAGAATACACACAGTATACACACAGTATACACACAGAATACACACAGTATATACACACAGTATACACACACAGTATACACACAGTATACACACACAGTACACACACAGTATACACACAGTAAATACTTCATACACCACAGGAGGAGCGACCCTGTCTCTGCTCGCTGTGTGTGTGTGTGTGTTTGATGTTTTAATGTTGAATCCAAGCTAGATGTCACCGGTGTGGAGTACTCCAGTATATCACCGTGTCGGCCCATTCATTCCCAGTCACAATTCCCAATTCAACTGCTTTATTATCATGATGTGTCTCTTATTGTACAGTAAGCGCCGGTGCTTGCTGAGACGTGTAGACTGTACTGTACTGTACTGTACTGTACTGTACTGTACTGTACTGTACTGTACTATACTATACTGTACTGTACTATACTATACTATACTGTATTGTACTATACTGTATTGTACTGTACTATACTGTACTGTACTATACTGTACTGTACTGTACTGTACTATACTGTACTGTACTGTACTGTACTGTACTGTACTGTACCTCTCATGAACACAACATGACTGCATGTGTGTTGTCTCTGCTGTCTGTACACTACCTGCCATTTGATGTCTCAAACTCCACTTCCTCCTTCTAGTTTCTCACCAGAGAGTCTGTGTGGTGGTGGGTGAAGGCAGAGAGGCAAATCCACACCTCAGAGTCAAATCCAACTTTGTTTATTAACCCCACAACGCTCACGTGGCTCTGAACCAGCCTGCTGAACGACTGCTCTTCTGTTCTCTGCTGTTCTCTTCTGTTCTCTGTTCTCTTCTGTTCTCTTCTGTTCTCTGTTCTCTCTTCTCTCTAGTTTCCCACGAACAGATCGGCATCCTGCACAAGAGATTCAAGCTGCTGAGCAACAACGAAGAAACTCTGAGGTGAACTCCGGTCTCCGGTTACCCACGGCGCCTCCGGGCCACATTCACCTCTATTGTCTCGTCTCCCCCTCCCACTGTCACGTCACAATGGCCGCCGTGACCGGTTGCACCGTGTCGTTATTTAATATCGCCTGCACTCGGATACGATCAGATACGACCGTTTTGTCTAATAATCGACAAACTGGTTTCAAACTACCGCTCCTTAAATCCTGTGGTTCACCAGGAGGGAGGATTTCAACAGCATTCCTGACCTGGCCTGCAACCCCATCCGCTCGCAGATCGTGGAGGCGTTCTTCGACAGAAGGTACGGGAGTCACTCGAGCGCCCGACACCAACACCCTCCGATATCATTGATCAGCCGGAGTAAAAATCTATCAATCGTCAATAACTGCCGCACTATATACACTATATATGTGTTGATTGTAAATACAGAGGTTTTATGCTGCACACTATTTACACGCGTGTACTATACTGTGTATTACTATAGTACAATACTGCAGTAACAGGTGCAGCAGTGAAGGTGTCACAGGAGACAAATTACTTGTGTGTTTATATAACAAGGTGTGTGAGTGTGTGTGTGTGTCACCTCACAGTCCGGTCCAGGTGAGGCTGCAGCCACACCCACCCCAGACTCTAACTGGGCCAGGTGAGGCTGTAGCCCCACCCACCACCCCAGACTCTAACTGGGGCAGGTGAGGCTGTAGCCCCACCCACCCCAGACTCTAACTGGGCCAGGTGAGGCTGTAGCCCCACCCACCACCCCAGACTCTAACTGGGCCAGGTGAGGCTGTAGCCCCACCCACCACCCCAGACTCTAACTGGGGCAGGTGAGGCTGTAGCCCCACCCACCACCCAGACTCTACCTGGGCCAGGTGAGGCTGTAGCCCCACCCACCCCCCAGACTCTAACTGGGCCAGGTGAGGCCAATTAACCCAGCCACCAAACACACACACACACACACTCCCACACAAGCGTATTGGGCCGACGCTCAACAGCCGAACTTCTTGGCGTCGCGCAGGAACTTCCGGCAGAGCGGCGTGGTCGGCACGGTGCAGGAGATCGGCTTCGCGGAGTTCCTGGTGGTCATGTCCCACTTCCGCTCGCCGGCGCACTTCAGCGAGGAGCAACGCGAGGTCACCCGCAGGGAGAAGCTCAGATGTAGGTCCCTGCACTCCCCTCCACCACCTCCACCACCTCCACCACCCACTCCACCACCTCCACCCTCCCCTGCCTTTTACTTCTGGAAGATCCCAGCGGCGTTTCCTTGTTGTTTTGTTCGTAACGCGGATTCTGTCACCGATTACTTCTTCTTTTTTCTTTTGCAGTCCTGTTCAACATGCACGACACGGACGACGACGGTACCATCACCCTGGAGGAGTACAGACACGTGAGAGAGAGTCCACCACACACACACACACATGCACACACACACACACACACACACACACACACACACACACACGCACACACACACGCACACACACACACACACACACACACAACACGCACACACACACACACACACACACACACACTACAGGCAGAGCAGTACAGACACCTAAAAGACGACACACACACACACACACACAGACACACACACACACACACACACACACACACACACACACAGACACACACACACACACACACACACACACACTACAGGCGGAGCAGTACAGACAGGCCTGCTCGCTGCTCGGCTTGTTTGCCTTCCTCTGTCCCTCCAGACGTAAACACTCATCGGACCGGAGGGGCTTCTGGCTTCTGTCTGTAACACAAACCGGATGATTCTATCGGCTGTATTGATCTGGGGGTCATTTTTACATTTTCTCCCGCGTCCTTCAGGGCCGCAAACCAATCTCTCAAATTTGTCCAACCCCCCCCCCGACATCCCGTATAGTAGAGAGAGTGTAGAGAGAGCCTATCTCCCTCACCTAAAATCAATAGCTTGTGTTTGCTATATGATGCACGTTTAACTGCAGCAAACAAACAAAGTGCACTTGGTCACACGTAACGTTAACAGCTGACCGATCAGAAACAACACGATTCTTCTTCTCTCTCTCTCTCTCTCTGCTGGCTTCATCAGTCAAGCGTCGTCGCGTTTCAAGGTGTTTTTCCAACACGCTCGCGGCGTTCCTCGCGCTCGCGGCGCGGCGTCACGTGTCTCGTGTGTCGGGACTCGCTTGAAATGTCGTTGCGAAGCCGGATGAGTTACAACTCGTTGTCACCGGCTGCTTGGTTACTATGACGACGATCGGGAACCTCCTGTGTTTTTCTCATTTGAAAACGGTTCCGCCTGGATGTCAAGTCGTGTTGGTGTACATTTACATTTACTTTTACATTTAGGGGCATTTGGCAGACGCTTTTATACAAAGCGACTTACAAAGAGTACATGTGTTGAAGGAAACAGCAATTATATCACTGTCTCCTCCCTCCATCCCTTCCCTCCCTCCTTACGTCCCTCTCCCATGCAGAAGTGTTTGACAGGCAAGATGGATTCCCCCGAACCAATCAGGAAAGAGTAGTTGTCCCTGACTCGTCAGGAGTCAGCCAATCGCTGAGGGCGGAGGGCTCTGGCATTCCTAACGAATGACACTCAGATGAATGATGTCTCTTTGCCGTCTCTCCTGTCTCTGCTCGGGTCAGGTGGTGGAGGAGCTTCTGTCCAGCAGCGGGGCGCTGGGGAAGGAGACGGCCAAGGGCATCGCCGACGCCGCCATGTTGGAGGTGGCCAGCATCTCCATGGGTCACATGGTAGGACGGCCAATCAAACATGGGTCACATGGTAGAACCGGCCAATCAGACATGGGTCACATGGTAGATATTTATCAACATCGATCTCTCATGATTATCGCAGTAATTCATCGTTCCCTATCACCTCATCACGTGCGGTCCCAGTCTATGATTGCAACTCTCGGCATCCACGTCCGCTTTCACTTCTTGTTGTCTGATATTGAATTTTCTTGATCACACGCAGGAACCGGATGAGTTTTACGAGGGAATCACATTTGAACACTTTAATAAGGTCAGTGGCCCGATTGTGTTGTTTTGTTTACTAGTTTCCTGAAAGGTGTTGAGGGTACGAGGCCGGAGTGTCAAGGCAGGCAGGGACGGTGCACTGGGCTCATGGAGAACTAGACAACTAGAAGTTCACAAAACTGTCTAAAAACAGTCCAAACTGCAAATGTACCAAAGAGTTGCAGGGATGAAACTGGGATGAAACTGGGATGAAACTGGGATGAAACTGGGATGAAACCGGGAAACAGGATAACTAAAAAAAGAATCTGCAAAGCAATGATGAGAAGCACATGAGGGATCCACATCCACAAGTCCAAAGATCTGACCAAGGAACCTCGTATATATATGGAGAGAGGCTCATGAGGGAACCATGTGACGGTGAGGAGGTTAACGAGGACGCGCAGGTGGAGGTGAGGAGGTTAATGAGGACACGCAGGTGGAGGTGAGGAGGTTAACGAGGACACGCAGGTGGAGGTGAGGAGGTTAACGAGGACACGCAGGTGGAGGTGAGGAGGTTAACGAGGACACGCAGGTGGAGGTGAGGAGGTTAACGAGGACACGCAGGTGGAGGTGAGGAGGTTAACGAGGACACGCAGGTGAAGGTGAGGAGGTTAACGAGGACACGCAGGTGGAGGTGAGGAGGTTAACGAGGACACGCAGGTGGAGGTGAGGAGGTTAACGAGGACACGCAGGTGGAGGTGAGGGGAATGACGTAACCGCGGGGTGAAGAGTCTGAGGACATCTGGTGGACTGGTGGAGAATAGCAGCACACACACACACACATGGAAACAGAGAGAGAGGTGTGGCCGAGAAAGAGTTGTGAAGAGAGAGAGAGAGCAGAAGAGAGCTCGATTTCCCAAACCAATCAGGCTAGAGATGCTCTGATTGGTCAGACGTGGTCAGCTGGCATTCTAAAGTCTAATTGATCAGAGGCTAATTGATCAGAGGCTAATTGATCAGAGGCAGGCAGTCAACTCGCATTTCACTCACTAGTACTGAGTGAAATAATGATCAAATAATATGAATTAAATCTTACCTGCAGCACCTTTAAACGTGATACTAATCACAGATGTTTCACTCACATCCTTCAAATACTACTAATTGAAAAACATGTTTTCCTTTTAGCTGCTGAAAGAATTTGAGATTGAATCCAAAATGAACATCCACTTCATGAACATGGACACCACCACACTGTGCAAGTGACGTGCACTCGTCACGTGCACTCATCACGTGCACTCGTCACGTGCACTAATCACATGCACTACTTTGATCGGAGGGTGGGTTCGTCTTTGCTATACCTTTCCGGGTTCGGCGTCCTTCTTGTTGTCGAGGAGTCTGACGCTGCCTTGATAGAACTGTATTATGTGCACTATATGAATATATCCTGTCTCTGCCTTTGTCTTAATTTATGTTTAGGTGACTATGCGGGGAACACAGGTTTTTTTTTCGACAATATTGTATTCAGCATGATAACCTCGTCATGTAGTACACATAGTACACAAACAATCAGCTCCTTGTATAACGACCAGCCTGCCAGTCAGCAATATATCGTGTTCCCCGGTGCAGAGCTACGAGCAGTACCTCCCGGGGAACACAAACATGGACGCTCAACATATGAATGTCAAACATATCAATAATCAGGGATGTGTCGTCGGTGACACACTTTTATATGAATGTGAACGCATATTTTTCATACATTTTCATGGATTTCAATAACAGCCCATAATGTCACTTTTGAACGACTAATGTTTTCACGTGTCTGTGACATCACAACTCAATGTACTCACATTTTCACAATTAAAGATCGACTGAATGAACATTGAAAGGGTTCCTTTATTTCTGCTGACCTGTGGTTGTGTTTTGCGTCATTCACTTCCAGGAAGTATTTCTTTAATTCTCAAGAGTTCTGCTTCTCAACGATGATGAAGAAGAGGAAGTCGTGAAAACGCAGAATCCACAAAACAATTTGTCATGACGGTCGGCGCTGTTGTCTCCAGAGCGGTAATTCAAACCAAGAGCTTAGCGTGACCCAGCGAGTTGGATTACGACTCCGGGTTTCTGTTCCCGTCTCACTGTTTGCAGGAACACGTCCACCGAGTGGGGTCTTGGTTTAGGTTCCCAGTCGCTGCCGTGTAAACATGCAGACGGTCCTGTCTGCTGAACCAGACTCTCTTTCATAGCACCTGACTTGTTTGTTGCTGACCGTCAGGAACTTAAATGTTCCACGACGAACGAGCCATGAAAGTCGGGTACAAAGTCGGCAAATCAAACAAGGCATTATTATTTGTAGAATTATTTTCTTTGTGATTTTATCATTGATGTGTATGAACACTCACAAGCTCATACTGAAGCAAACGATGAACCCTAGAACCCCAACAGTAGTGACAGTTAAAGCTGTTGTATGTAACAACGACACCGAGTGTTTAAAGTGGGTACTGCAGTCCAGGCACACGTCTGTCTGTTGAATTGTTTTCGGAGAAGCCAGTATTTTGACTTGCATTTTGTTGCGTTAAATCTAACGACATACGACGGTCACTCTGTTACACACACGGCACCTTTTAATATTTCACTAAAGGAAGCAGAACGGGACGACGGGTAGATTTTCAATAAACCGGTTTCTTGCAGAGCAGGCGGTGCGTCGCCGGCGTGCTTGTGCTCATCTCGCCGCCGTTCTGAGACTAATTTCATGTGAAGACGCATTCCATCCCCGCCGTCGTTATATCAGTTAAACCTGTTGGATCGCGCGCGGCGTCGCCGACCCGGTTTGGGTTTGGTGTTCATGGATTCCTCAACACATCGACACTGAGACTCAACACGCAAAGTGTGCCGACAACATAAACTACTTGGGTGCGTATAGAAGTACATTTAACAGTCAATTCAGAGAAATGGATGACCTTTTGGCAAGGGTCTGACCTTTTGACTCCGCAGTCAAAGACAAAATACTTTTATGTGTACGTTTGTGAAATATGTGTTTTATACGAACACCTGAAAGTGACGCAAATGTCGTAAGGCTCTTAACAGTTCTGAACCGGCCTCAAGTAATTGGTTTGGGTTTTGTTCTGATTCATTCCTTGTTGCGTTGGCAGTTTAAATGCGACCCTACGTTGCCAGATTCAACTACTGGAGATAAGCAGCTGTAAGTTGTGTTTGAGTTTGACTCTCCACCCATGAGCAAGTTATCTGTGGTGGGTTGCATGATGCGTATCCTTTCATGAATATCGACACGTGTGCGTGTGTGTGTGTGTGTGTGGTGTGCGTGTGTGTGCGTGCGTGTGTGTGTTGTGTGTGTGTGTGTGTGAGATGTTGTCTCCACCAGACATTTGTTCTAAATAAGAACCTGCGTCCAACTTCACAAAACAGGAAGTGAACGCATGAACCACAGTCAACTGCTTTTCTACTTCTGGTTTTCTGTGTGTTCCGGATGCCATGAAATTACAAACACCTCAATTGACCGACTTTCATTTATTGCAATTATACTTTCAATGTTTAATAAATAAAATAAACGTCCTTGTTTTTTTCAATAGTGCACAGAATCAGAATCCACAACGCTTTGCTCTCTCTCTGATAACATGTTCATACACCTGCACCTACACCTACACCTACACCTACACCTACACCACGCTCTGTTCAGCACTCTGGACCTAACACACACACACACACACACCACACACACACACACACACACACACACACACACATCTGACACACAGACGCACACACACATTCACATGCACACACACGCAAACACACACACACACACACACCCAGACAGACATACCCATGCACACACTTGCACACACACACACCCCTCACACACACACACACACACACACACACCCAGACAGACATACCCATGCACACACTTGCACACACACACCCCTCACACACACACACACACACACACACACACAGACAGACATACCCATGCACACACTTGCACACACACACCCCTCACACACACAGACACACACACACACCCCTCACACACAGTGCCTTGTGACTGGCCAGACGGCTGACTGTTCCACCAGCTCTTTCCGACGTGTGACTCCTGGTGTCTTCGGGACATGCGTCACGTCTTCAGCCGGACGCGTGTCCTTAATCTTAACCAGAACCTTCACGTCCGCTTTGGGTTCGCTGTGTCCGTCGGCACGTCCACGGGTCCAAGGTCATTTACAGAAAACATCGATTAGTTCACGGAGAGAAAGCTCAGTCCTGTACTCTGCATTCAATCGTCGTCGGGGCGTCTTGAGACATCAGCACAGCCAGGCTTCACGGTTCCTTCTGCCTCCTCGTCTTCCTCCTTGTTTGCTTGTGGAGGATGAACTCTGGTTACCCCCCCTGTGAGACTCAGCAGGTAACCAGAGTTCAGATCTCTGTCAGCAGAAAGCCAAGCGCACATCTCCAGTATGTGTGGACGTGGAGATAATCGGACAAGCCAAGCCTATAATTACAATCATTCTGCGATAATTATGCCATTACACATTTGATCTCCACAAACGTGAAAATAAATAATAAATAAGATAAATATATACTCTTTGCAAGAACATTTTTGATGTGCCAGCCACCACACAAGTCCTTAAACAACAAAAAAAGCCCCAAAGTCCGCAAGAAGTCGTGGAAACGAGTTCCAGCCTCCAGATGCCTTCTCAGCCACTCAGCCTCGGGGGAACGCCTTCCCCGCCGCTGGCCTCCTCTTGCAGACTCTGGCCTTCAACGTCCTCAGCTCCCGGGCCACGTTCAGGAGGAACTCCTTGAATCTGCGGAGCACCACGCAGCCGTACACCTTCTGCTGGAAGATGTTCTGCGGCGGCGGCGGGGGTGTCGACCGCTGCGTGGAGGCGCCGCCCCCGCCGGCCGGCACCGGGACCGGCAGGTTGGGGAAGAGGCTCTGGTAGAGGCAGTTGATGACGGAGGCCAGGCTGGTGCTGCGGTTCCGCACGTTGCTGAGCTCGGCCAGCAGGCGGCTGGAGGGCGCCTGCAGGTCGGCCTGCTGCACCTGCACCCGCTGCAGGTGCAGCAGGAAGGAGCGCAGCAACGTGTAGACGTCGAGCAGCCGCTCCGAGGGCTCCAGGCCGGAGATTCTGGGATTAGGCACCTCGCTGCTGGAGCTCCTGCAGAACAGATCCGACATCGCCCCCTGGCTGGCCTTCTGGGGGAGGGAGGGAAGGGAAGGGGGGAGGACATCAAATCCCACGCGACTGAATTCATGAAGGTTGTCAGGGTCGGATGTGGTGGCCGCACCGCCGAGGCCACCGCAGACCAAGACCAAAGAGCAATAGCAGCAGCAGCAGCAGCAGCACCTACAGGACTCACATATGTTCTGATGAGCTCCACTGACTCCTTGTGGATGAGTCGTGTCAGCTTCAGGGACTGCTGCAGGGGCACGCCGCAGTTCTCACTCCGGCACGGCGGGGCGGTTCTGGACGGCTGGATGGCCATCAGCAGCAGGAGGGAGACCAGCACCGACGGGAGCGACTCTGGAGGCGAGAGCGGAACAAATGCACCTTCAGTCATCCATTCATCCATTCAGAAAACACACCTGACAGCTCACTGTTGTAATCAACTAATAGAACAGCACACAAATACCACCGACAGTAGATCCTACAGGAGTGTTGCAATAGTGGTGCAGTGGATTTCAGAAAAATGTGCACATGATCACATCCACAAAATGAGACGTGATATCTTACAATATTTCAGAATAAATGAGTATAATGATAATAACAACACAGTTCTGAGTATGATATTAGTACAATAAGGTAGAATATGGTTCTTACTTGTTGCTGGTTGTGATAACAGTGGGGAACACATATTCTTTACATGTCCAATCATTCCTCACGCAGGCTCAGAAACCAAATGTACACACTTGTCTTGTTACACTCCTTAAATACTTTGAAAGACTCAAACCACACATTTGTCACAAGAGGAAATGACGTCCTTTTTATGAGGCAACTGCACTTCCCAGAATTTCCCTCTTTTTTGTCAGACACACAACTCTTTACTCCACATTCAACATTGAAATAAATAAATATATATAAATATAGAAATGTGTTCAATGTAAACAGGTGACGGTGGTGAAGGATATTACAATCCTTGCAAGTAGATGTGAGGTTAATAAATACAGTAGTTCCAGATGTGTATTTTACTGTGTAATACTATTTATGATGAAAAGTTGTACGCATGCTGCGCATATGAAGTGTTCCTTATTTTAACACAACATTCCCAGGTCATCTAGGTACACAGAGAACGCAGAGCATGAGGTTGATGTGTCGCCCTCTAGGGGACGCCGGCGCTACTGCAAGGTACAAAATAACACTGACACTCGAACCCTCACACACACACGCACACACACGCACGCACACGCACACACACCCAGAGAGTCATGCATGCTTCGGATTTCTGAGACTCATCCTGAGGGGTTATGTGGCCAAGGAAGTGGCCAAGGTCACACTGGGGCACAAAACCACTGAGAGAGTTTAAGTTTTACAAGACGATGACGTCATGTCTTCATGTCATCCACGCCTGCAGACTTCAGGCTCTAGTGTGTAACATAGATAAAGTTACACCTTCAATAAAGAGATAGAGTTAGGGTTAGACATGATGAGAGGGTTAGGGTTAGACATGATGAGAGGGTTAGGGTTAGACATGAGAGGGTTAGAGTTAGACATGAGAGGGTTAGGGTTAGACATGAGAGGGTTAGAGTTAGACATGATGAGAGGGTTAGGGTTAGACATGAGAGGGTTAGAGTTAGACATGAGAGGGTTAGAGTTAGACATGATGAGAGGGTTAGGGTTAGACATGATGAGAGGGTTAGAGTTAGACATGATGAGAGGGTTAGAGTTAGACATGATGAGAGGGTTAGAGTTAGACATGATGAGAGGGTTAGAGTTAGACATGATGAGAGGGTTAGAGTTAGACATGATGAGAGGGTTAGAGTTAGACATGATGAGAGGGTTAGAGTTAGACATGATGAGAGGGTTAGGGTTAGACATGATGAGAGGGTTAGAGTTAGACATGATGAGAGGGTTAGGGTTAGACATGATGAGAGGGTTAGAGTTAGACATGATGAGAGGGTTAGGGTTAGACATGATGAGAGGGTTAGGGTTAGACATGAGAGGGTTAGAGTTAGACATGATGAGAGGGTTAGGGTTAGACATGATGAGAGGGTTAGGGTTAGACATGATGAGAGGGTTAGAGTTAGACATGAGAGGGTTAGAGTTAGACATGATGAGAGGGTTAGAGTTAGACATGATGAGAGGGTTAGAGTTAGACATGAGAGGGTTAGGGTTAGACATGAGAGGGTTAGAGTTAGACATGAGAGGGTTAGGGTTAGACATGAGAGGGTTAGAGTTAGACATGAGAGGGTTAGGGTTAGACATGAGAGGGTTAGAGTTAGACATGAGAGGGTTAGAGTTAGACATGATGAGAGGGTTAGAGTTAGACATGAGAGGGTTAGAGTTAGACATGAGAGGGTTAGAGTTAGACATGAGAGGGTTAGGGTTAGACATGAGAGGGTTAGAGTTAGACATGATGAGAGGGTTAGGGTTAGACATGATGAGAGGGTTAGAGTTAGACATGAGAGGGTTAGAGTTAGACATGATGAGAGGGTTAGAGTTAGACATGAGAGGGTTAGAGTTAGACATGATGAGAGGGTTAGGGTTAGACATGATGAGAGGGTTAGGGTTAGACATGATGAGAGGGTTAGAGTTAGACATGATGAGAGGGTTAGAGTTAGACATGATGAGAGGGTTAGAGTTAGACATGATGAGAGGGTTAGAGTTAGACATGAGAGGGTTAGAGTTAGAAGAGGGTTAGAGTTAGACATGATGAGAGGGTTAGAGTTAGACATGATGAGAGGGTTAGAGTTAGACATGAGAGGGTTAGAGTTAGACATGATGAGAGGGTTAGAGTTAGACATGAGAGGGTTAGAGTTAGACATGATGAGAGGGTTAGAGTTAGACATGATGAGAGGGTTAGAGTTAGACATGAGAGGGTTAGAGTTAGACATGAGAGGGTTAGAGTTAGACATGATGAGAGGGTTAGAGTTAGACATGATGAGAGGGTTAGAGTTAGACATGATGAGAGGGTTAGAGTTAGACATGATGAGAGGGTTAGAGTTAGACATGATGAGAGGGTTAGAGTTAGACATGATGAGAGGGTTAGAGTTAGACATGATGAGAGGGTTAGAGTTAGACATGAGAGGGTTAGAGTTAGACATGATGAGAGGGTTAGAGTTAGACATGATGAGAGGGTTAGAGTTAGACATGATGAGAGGGTTAGAGTTAGACATGATGAGAGGGTTAGAGTTAGACATGATGAGAGGGTTAGAGTTAGACATGAGAGGGTTAGAGTTAGACATGATGAGAGGGTTAGAGTTAGACATGATGAGAGGGTTAGGGTTAGACATGATGAGAGGGTTAGAGTTAGACATGAGAGGGTTAGAGTTAGACATGATGAGAGGGTTAGAGTTAGACATGAGAGGGTTAGGGTTAGACATGATGAGAGGGTTAGGGTTAGACATGATGAGAGGGTTAGAGTTAGACATGATGAGAGGGTTAGGGTTAGACATGATGAGAGGGTTAGGGTTAGACATGATGAGAGGGTTAGGGTTAGACATGATGAGAGGGTTAGGGTTAGACATGATGAGAGGGTTAGAGTTAGACATGAGAGGGTTAGGGTTAGACATGATGAGAGGGTTAGAGTTAGACATGAGAGGGTTAGGGTTAGACATGAGAGAGGGTTAGAGTTAGACATGAGAGGGTTAGAGTTAGACATGATGAGAGGGTTAGGGTTAGACATGATGAGAGGGTTAGAGTTAGACATGATGAGAGGGTTAGAGTTAGACATGATGAGAGGGTTAGGGTTAGACATGAGAGGGTTAGGGTTAGACATGATGAGAGGGTTAGAGTTAGACATGATGAGAGGGTTAGAGTTAGACATGAGAGGGTTAGAGTTAGACATGATGAGAGGGTTAGAGTTAGACATGATGAGAGGGTTAGAGTTAGACATGATGAGAGGGTTAGAGTTAGACATGATGAGAGGGTTAGAGTTAGACATGAGAGGGTTAGAGTTAGACATGATGAGAGGGTTAGAGTTAGACATGATGAGAGGGTTAGAGTTAGACATGAGAGGGTTAGAGTTAGACATGATGAGAGGGTTAGAGTTAGACATGATGAGAGGGTTAGAGTTAGACATGATGAGAGGGTTAGGGTTAGACATGATGAGAGGGTTAGGGTTAGACATGATGAGAGGGTTAGAGTTAGACATGATGAGAGGGTTAGAGTTAGACATGATGAGAGGGTTAGAGTTAGACATGAGAGGGTTAGAGTTAGACATGATGAGAGGGTTAGAGTTAGACATGATGAGAGGGTTAGAGTTAGACATGATGAGAGGGTTAGAGTTAGACATGATGAGAGGGTTAGAGTTAGACATGATGAGAGGGTTAGAGTTAGACATGATGAGAGGGTTAGGGTTAGACATGATGAGAGGGTTAGGGTTAGACATGATGAGAGGGTTAGAGTTAGACATGAGAGGGTTAGGGTTAGACATGAGAGGGTTAGAGTTAGACATGATGAGAGGGTTAGGGTTAGACATGAGAGGGTTAGAGTTAGACATGATGAGAGGGTTAGGGTTAGACATGATGAGAGGGTTAGGGTTAGACATGATGAGAGGGTTAGGGTTAGACATGATGAGAGGGTTAGGGTTAGACATGATGAGAGGGTTAGAGTTAGACATGATGAGAGGGTTAGGGTTAGACATGATGAGAGGGTTAGAGTTAGACATGATGAGAGGGTTAGGGTTAGACATGATGAGAGGGTTAGAGTTAGACATGATGAGAGGGTTAGAGTTAGACATGATGAGAGGGTTAGAGTTAGACATGATGAGAGGGTTAGAGTTAGACATGATGAGAGGGTTAGAGTTAGACATGAGAGGGTTAGAGTTAGACATGATGAGAGGGTTAGAGTTAGACATGATGAGAGGGTTAGAGTTAGACATGATGAGAGGGTTTAGCAGTTAGACATGAGAGGGTTAGAGTTAGACATGAGAGGGGTTAGAGTTAGACATGATGAGAGGGTTAGGGTTAGACATGAGAGGGTTAGGTCCTCTCAGGTGGTAGAATCGCTGACTCTCAGAAGCCTCCCGGGGGACTTTCCAGAACTCTGCTTGCGAGGGAAACATGACATCATGTTGAGAACGGAAATGAGAGAATCTACAATCTCAGATGAGAGGAGGCTGAGCCGGCAGATCGACAGCCGGGACTGACTGGCCCTCAACGCAGACCACAACGTGATCTAGGAATAGCAACAACAAAAGCTACTGTGATGGAGACACAAGTCACCTCAACCGTGAACTCTGAGGAGTGTGTGAGTCTCTTTATTTAGTCTTTGACTGCACAGGAAGTGGTTATATTTGAACTCTGCAGGTTTGTTGAGGAAAGTCCCGATGGTCTCGTGAAATGCATGTTTTATGCTAATAACTTAAAGTCACACAAATGCTGTTCGGCTCATAACAGTTCTGAACCAAATGTCTCAAATAAAAACACAACACATGTAGGACCCTAGACACACACACACACACACACACACACACACACACACACATCACGGAACAGAAAGACTTTCTGTGATAAATAAACGTTCAAATGTCCGCCTTTTGTCACAAAAGTGGGCGAAGGAGCTCTGTGTTTAAAACGGTGAGCACACAGTTAAGTTAAAACTTTAATAAAAGGTGTGTTCTGCGCAGACGACAACCTAAATCATCCTCACATCTTACACTTTACCCATTTAAGGGCGACACGTACACAACACAAATCTGTAAATGTTAATTGTGGCTTCTCCTAAATCTAGACGTGAAGGTCTGAAGAACAATAAAAAAAAGGCGAACAACTTGACAGGTCATGAGTGTGATGGGATCCAGACCTCGTCTCTTTAGGTTTATCTTTATCTTAGCTCCTCGTCAGGAACAAAGCTAAATGTTATCTTCAAGTTTGCTGTTTAAAATGTGGTTTAAATAGAGGGTTGCAGTCAAGACCACTACAATACACATCGTACCAAACTGACCTGTGATAAAATAGTATTTATTTTTTTATTCCATACATACACATCATTCTTAGAGGGATTCATTGCACGGGGTGATCTAAATCAAACAAGAAATAAACAAAATCTAAAAAAGTGACCGAAGTTTTGAATTAAGAGGGGGTTTCCGCAGGTTTTAACTTCCCCGTGTTGTAAAACCTGTGAACATTAAATTATTATTATCACAGTCTTCTCTCTAAAAGACTAGAAAGGCTAATGGTGTTATTATAGAATCAAGCACCAAACAATCTTCTCTCCATCGAGTGCGATGGAAACGTTGTGCAACCTGTTCAAGGATTCGTCCGTCAGCGGCGACCTGGCGCCCCGACGCACTCGTTACTGGAATGCAGCCGCGACCGGCCGCTTACTGGGTGACAGAGAGTGGAGACTTTCAGAGATCATTGTACTTAAAGTAAGCCTTGGTGGTGGGGGTGGGCGTTTAGCATGGAGGCTAAGTAGGACGCCGAGTTGCTGCTCGACCATATTTCTATATTGCAAGAAGAAGAAGAAAACAAAACATTATAGTTATACTAGGTTTGGATGTCAGTAATAGACCGTGGTCTCTGTATGTTCTCGCTATATTCTCATGTACAAATATTCATATCAAAAGTTATACAGCACAATTCTCACCATTTTCCTTTACAAGACCTTGGATTAGTGAACATTAAATGATTCACAAATTTGGATGAAACAAAAAGGTGCCGGACTTGTTAAACTATATATATACATATATATATATATATATATATATATACATGTATATGTAAATATATATATATATGTGTGGGTGGCTGTGTGTGTATTATGCATGTGTATTATGTGTCTGTATATTACGAGTGTATATATATATATATATATATATATATATATATGTATAAAACATACCTACTTATTTCAATAACTAAAATTTGCTTCATAGGCACAACATAAATAAAGGCATTTGTGAAATTATCATATCAAATATGGCGCTAATGTCTTGTATCCGTATGCTTGAAACAAAAAGTTTATGACCACTTTTATTTACAAACAGCTAAAATGAGACCAGACAGATCCATGCTTTACTTCACAACCTGAATTTGTCCTTAAAGTGCATGCAATAATAAGCAGATTTACCAAGTGGGCTCTTCAACTGTGATGAGAGAAATGAGTTGATTCAACTATAATGCCAATTCCTTTTCGACAAAACAAAACAATGAGGGTATAAGAGTTTGCTTAAAGTCGGTGGAACTACAGATTACTGCATGTTATAAGCACAATAGAAAAGTATAAGAAATGAGCATCTCAAAAACAAAACGAAAAATGCTCTGACCTAATCCAGCGCCCCTGCATCCGTCACCGATCACATTCTGAGGCCCGCGAGACCGGAGCCTCGCCGGACCTCGCACCAAACATTCCACAGCGGCCACACGCCCCCTGGTGTACCGTATGCATTATGCATCACACATCATACTAACATAATGGGTACAAACTTAAATATATATATATATATACTGTATATATATATCAAAGTGCCCATCTTTACTAAAATTGTTCCTGAATTTTCATTCAATTCTTTACCAAAAAGGAGGAGGAGAAATGGCATCGAGGGAAAACGTCTTGTAAGGTTTTTGTGATTTTTGTCGTGTCCAACTCTGCGTGATGAGTTGACACCGCTAAACTATGTTGGGGTTTATTGACAGGATGTAGAATCTTTTGGTTGTTTTTGTCTTTCCCCTCTTCAAGTTTCACCCAAAAAGTTCCCATTGCACGTAAAACATTGATTCAGAAATGCAACACCGAGAGGAGTGCGGAGGACACTTCCTCAGCTCGGTTCGCCCGGCGGGGGGGAGAAGGGGGAGACGGAGGGGGAGTCGGCGTGAGAAGGGGGAGGACTCAGGCTCGGTTGTCCTGTAAAGATACATCCACTTTCATCTGTCGTCCTCCTTGAAGTCCAGAGATCCCAAGCTTCCAAAGCCGAGACGAGAGCTTTCCGAGTCGAAACCATCGGATTCTCTCTCCTGCCGCTCAAACAGCTGTTTTATCCTCTCAGTGCGTTCCTTCTGGAGTGAGACCAGCTCCTCTTCAATCTGCAAACACAGAGCATCCAGGTAGCTACCAACACCATGACCAGTACAGCAGCACCATGACCAGTACAGCAGCCTCAAGAGAAGGTCTGTCTCCACATAACAACGGTGAAGATGCAACCTTCCGTCGACCATCCATCTACCTACTTACCCATTCATCCACCCATCCATCCATCTATCTATCTCTCTATCCTTTTCTCGGTACCTGAAGTACCGAGATCCAGAAGTTCGACAACGCTATAGCCGAACTTCTGGGGGGAGACTCAGCCGAGCCAGCGCCGGAAACCAGCAAGTGAGAGGGGTGGTGTTACAAAGTTCGAAAGTTTCCTGCCTTGCGATGGAGATATTCAGGAACATTATTGGTCAAAACATATTTGAAGCAAAAGAAAATGAAAAGCCCTGTTCATACAGACTTGAGCTCATCTGCACATCAGACATCAGACCTGAGATGTTAGTCTAAGGTCTACTTTGTGAAGATCTACTGTGTTCCTCGCTCACCTTCTGTTCCAGGTGGGCCCTGCGTATGGAGATCTTCTGCTGCAGCTTGTGCTGTTCCCTCTCGTGCTGGCTCTCCATCTGAGACCTGGTCTTGCTCTGGTAGGCGTCCAGGAGCTCCTTCTCCTGCCGGAACTGCTGCTTCAGCGCCTGGCATTCTGCTTCCTGCTCCGCCTCTAAGCGCATCTGGAGAAACAGGAAGCACCGGAACCGTGTTGCTAAACCAGAATGAGAATGCCGGGTCACCGGCGCAGCATGAAAACAGCTCGGAGGATCGACAACCTTTTACTGTGTGCCGGCACACGGTGGATTTACTTGGATAGATATCTGATATATTTTCAGCGTCCTCAGAGAAACTTGGCTATGTCGTGTTTTTTTTGTTGTGTAAAGGTTAGGTATGGACACACCTTAAGAAGTACTTAACATACATGTATATAGAGCCCAAATTATTAAAATATATCATGGATCATTAAATGTTTCTATGTTGTTCCAGTGCCTCTGCGGCCTCCAATAACAGGATCCTGTGTGCTCAGGTACGACAATACATCATGAATTGTCCCGAGCAAAACCACACTGAAATATATAGGCTACTGTAATCTTCTGCCTGTAACAGTTTGACAGATTAAGGCCATGTTTTGGTGCCCCTGATAGCAGAGGTGCTGGTAGCAGCGGGGGTCCCGTACCGTTCGAGAGGCCATCATCTCGTTGATGCTGTGCTCGTACTGCTCGGCCAGCAGGGCTAGCTTGCGCGTCTGCTCCTCCTTCAGGGACCTGAGGATGAGCCGGTGGTCTCCTTTGGGCGCCACCTCCAGCTGGTGACTCCGCAGGGCCTTGTACTGCTTGGTCTGCACCTTGCACGTGTCCTGGAACTGCTTCTTCATCTGCATCTCCAGCATCTTTCGGACGCGTTTCCAACAGAGACATGCGTGTTTGTGTGTTTTAGCTTCAGTCTACTGAGGTGCTTGCCCCAAGAAACACCAACCAACAGGCACCGCATCGGGCCAGCGTGTCATAGCCATGAGTGGCTGCCGGCTGTTGTCAGGTGAAGGCCAACACCATGGAATTCGTGTTGGCGACTTCATCCAAGAGTCTGAAGTTGGGTGTTGGTGTTTGCTGGGGCAGTGTGCAAGCATCAAATCATGCATAGTTTGCATAGAAAGAGAATTGTGTGTATTGTACCTTTAATAATATTAACGCCATGTTTGACGCCGTCTTGACCCAATCAGTCGTGCCCGAGTTATCGGATCTGTCTGAAAGTTCCCAAAACTCCGACTTACAAAGAGAACTTGGAGGTTGAAGTCATGTGAACGTTTCGTTGGTTACGGTTACTCTGACACGCCGTTAGAATGGCCCGTTAGAACGGTGCAAACGCAACAAGATGGCAGCTGGGAATGTGTGTGACTTCACGTAAAAACCAATTAGTAGTAAGTAACACTGCCACCGAGAGGTATATTCTGTGGATAATTATCCATCTAGATTATTGTTTGTTCGCTTTTATCTGATCCTCCCATGTACAGCGCTTTGGGTTCGAGAAATGCGCTCAATAAATTTGAATTATTATTATTATTATTATTATTATCATTTAAAATTAAGTTTTAAAAAAATACTAAAGATAAAATGATTGATGGAAAATTAGGACAGTTATTTTACAGATTGTAAAATAACTGTATCAAGCATATGTACATTCACATCAGCCGATGCTTAAATTGTTCAAAACTAGTGCCACCGAAAGCCCTGAACACACGAGCCAAACTGCTAAAGTTCTATGCCACACCTGGGCTAAACCTAGCCGGGCTGAAAACGCTAGGTTCCGTTGGTTCCAGCCCAAGCACTGCTAACGCTGGGAGACACACCTTGAGGTTCCTGGGCTGCTGCCGCTGCTCCAGGGTGTGCTTCCTGTGGAGTTCTCGTTCCCGGCGCCCGTCGTACTCCTCCTGGTTCTCCAGCTCCGTCTGGTGTTGCATTCGGACGAGCTCGGCGCGGAGCATCTGCAGCATCTGCAGCTGCCTCCGCTCCAGGTCCTGGGTGGACTCGTCCTGGCGGATGGTCAGGGCGTGTTCCATCTCCTTCTGGATCCTCTTCTTGTTCAGCTCCTGGGAAGGGAACAATTCTTTTTTTAAAGAATTTGAATGAAATGCCATGTCGATGACAATCACACAAATACAGTAAGTATGCTGACGGACACTTCTGGATATCATTTGTGAGAAATAGCATCCTTGACCTTAGTTGATTGATCACAGTCTTGTAACAGCGAAGCACTGGACTTTATGTTACACCTCAAAATTACAATTTGTTCTGGCCTGTTCTCTTACACGCTCATTTGGAATTATTATTCACACGTTTGGTCGGACAGTTCCAATGTATGCAGATGACATGACGCTAAACTGTATATTGTAGTAAAAGCCTTGAAAATGAAATAAACAGGATAGATTTTTACCACGGCTTCTGAATATAAGACTTCCACTTGAATGTTTTTTAGATGATGCTGTTATATCTTTTAACCCGATAAAAAAAATAGTTTGATCTGTTGAAACGTTATGAAATCCCAATGTAAAAATGTTAAATGTGCTGCAGGTAAGATGGAAGAGCTGTGATTTCAGTGTAATCTGTTAGTCATACCACAGGCCTCCATCAGCTATGAGTGAACTGTCTGTTCTGGTTGACTGCACAACTGCCTCTGTATGAGACCATTTCGATTTTAGACCGGCCCGGTTCATTTGTGACCAATCAGGGTATCTCTTCTCTGATTGGTTCGGGGGAATCCATCCGTCCTGTCGATCACATTCGGGGCGTTATCCTTCCTCAGGTGATCTCTCTTCCACTCGCGCAACTCTCAGATCTCACCTCCAGCACCTTTAAGCTAGTTCCCGAGGTGCACCTCATACCTCTCTGATCTGCTCCTGCTCAAACTCGTGCCTCTTGACCACGGTGCGTCGCTTGAGCGCCCTGCAGCTCCGGTCGTACACCGCCCTCTGCTGGTCCAGCAGGTAGGCCTCCTCCTCCGCCTGGGAGCGCTGCATCGTCTCCTTGTGCCGGGACAGGTGCTCCTGCTTCTCCTCTTTGGGTATCGCAGAGTCCTGAGTCACCTCCTGCACAGGAATGCACATCCGTGTTCCTCAGTATCCAGGTGAAACACTATGCATGACAAACGGTGGGCGTGAACGGCAGGTTTTTATAATTTTTTGGGCATATTTCACGCACGTCTCTGATCTTGTCTTTACACAGCCTGTATTCCTTCTTCTGGTTCTCTAGGAAGGCCGCCAGCTCTTTCTTCTGCTGCGCGACGATCTGCTGCTGGATCCTCTTCTCCTCCGCGGACACCGACTTCATCTGGGAACACAAAACCACAAGTGATCGGCGTCAAACGGCCACGCAACTCACCACGCCGCCAGGAGCCGCACCACACCAGCGTCACGGAACCCAAGCCCCCCTGCCGCAGTCTTACGACCTCCTAGTCTAGCCAACAGCCATTGTTGTGTGGGGGGTGGTGGTAGCTCAGGGTCTGGCAACAGGAAGGTTGCTGGTTCGATCCCCGGGCTCCACCTACCTAGTTGTGGAGGCGTCCCTGAGCAAGACGCCACCTAACCCTACCTGCTCCTCCTAGCTAAGTGTGGAGGTGTCCCTGAGCAAGACACCACCTAACCCTACCTGCTCCTCCTAGCTAAGTGTGGAGGTGTCCCTGAGCAAGACACCACCTAACCCTACCTGCTGCTCCTCCTAGCTAAGTGTGGAGGTGTCCCTGAGCAAGACACCACCTAACCCTACCTGCTCCTCCTAGCCTAAGTGTGGAGGTGTCCCTGAGCAAGACACCACCTAACCCTACCTGCTCCTCCTAGCTAAGTGTGGAGGTGTCCCTGAGCAAGACACCACCTAACCCTACCTGCTCCTCCTAGCTAAGTGTGGAGGTGTCCCTGAGCAAGACACCACCTAACCCTACCTGCTCCTCCTAGCTAAGTGTGGAGGTGTCCCTGAGCAAGACACCACCTAACCCTACCTTGCATGGTTTACACCACCGTCGGTGTGTGAATGTGAGGCAATACTGTAAAGCGCTTTGGATAAAAGCGAGATATAAATCAGTAATTCCCCATTGTGTGAAACAAGCTAGCAAGTGTTTGTGTGCCGTTGTGTGTTGCGAGCGTTTAGCCACTTTAATACGAGGGTTTGCATTCTCAGCTGCAAATGTCGTCCCGGCCCCCAACCCCGCTAGCAAAACAGGTTTCCGCCCCTCGACACTTTTTTGCACCGTCGCTGCCTCCGGGGCTCAGCGCCGCGCACAACGACTGTGATTCAGGGTTTAAAGAAATACAAACAAGAAGGAGCGATTTTTTCGCTCTTGTTCCTCAGAATGATAACAGACCGAGGGGGTCGAACCGGACCTACGACCGAGCGTGTGGCGCTCCAGGAGGTTTCCGGAGGCTCTGGACACCGGGAGAGCCGCACCTACCTCCTTGTCGGTCTGAGCGGCGTGTCGCTTGGCGAGCCGCTCCAGCTCGATGCAGGTGTTGTTGGAGTGCGTCTCCACCTCCTTCTGCAGGCGTAGCTGGTGCTCGTCCATCTCCCCCTTCAGCCGGTTCTCCAGGGCGATCAGCTGCTTCTGGTGCTGCCGCCGCATGCGCTTGTAGCCAGACATCTGCTCTCGCAACTCAGAACCCTGTTCATGCTCCTGGATCTACCGGATGACCTGGACACACACACACACACACACACACACACACACACACACACACACACACACACACGCACACACACGCGCGCACACACACGCGCGCACACACACACACGCACACACGCACACACACACACACACACACACACACACACACACACATGCACACACACACACACACACACACACACACACACACACACGCACACACACGCACACACATGCACACACACACATGGTGACAAAAAAATGTAGAAATGGTTAATATTGACCTATAACCATTATATACTGCATACAATACTATTGTACTACTAATATATACTACGATACTATTTGATATGTTTTTCAAATCAAAGACAGACGTACATATATACATATAGTACACACACACACACACACACACACACACACAAGACACACACAGACACACACCAGACAGTTGGACTAAAAGACCTGAAGCATAGTCAAGACATAAACCATCATATTCATAGATCATGGACAATATTATATTCAATGTGGTTGGGAGTCAATGGTGTAGAAATAGTCACGTTTTCCACCAGACCAGATATGATCGTCCTCAACTTGACCATAACGTGATGTTTTTTCAAATACGATGATAGATGCTTTTTTACCAAATAGTTAATTCTAGTGCAAATTCAGGTGAGGTCTGACAGAGGTGCAGAGAGGGCTGAGCGCCGAGGCCCGAGGTCATATTTAATGTGATCACAAACTATCACCGAGAAGAAGATGCACAAACAAAACACAAATACACACGTTGTTGATGTGAAGAACACAAACAATAAGGATTTATCATCACCGTCGTGTGACGCAGAGACAAGACAGGAGAGGAGAGGAGAGGACCGAACCAGAGGGTTGAGGGGAGTTGAGGGGTTGAGGGGTGATGAGAGGAAAAGACACCCATTAACATCACCCGGTTGCCATGACTACGGATGTACAGCTGAGAGAGCAGCATCCCTCCCTCCCTCCCCCCGCCCCCTCATTCATCCTTCATCCCCCCTTGCCCCCCCCCCCCCCCCCCCCCCCCCCCCCCCCACACCTTCTCTTTTTTTTTTTTTCATTCATTCAAAACGGTAGAGAAGTGATGACCCCTCCCCCCCCCCCCCCCCCCAACCCTCCCCCGCCTCCTTACCAAAAGAAGATGCTGATGATGATGATGATGATGATGATGACGTGACGGCGGCGACGTGTTCTCAGCGGATCTGGCGACGGCGGCGGAGGAGGAGGAGGTGGTGGTGGAGGTGGAGGTGGGGAGGAGCACACGGAGGAGGAGGAGGAGGAGGAGGAGCAGTAGCGGTAGCAGTAGGCCGCAGCTCTGGCCTGGCGTCTTCCCGGTGCACAGCCTCATCACTCAGGCCAGCATGGTGTCCTGCAGGAGGAGACGGAGGAGGAGGAGGAGGAGGAGGAGGAGAGGAGGAGGGGGATGGAGGAGGAGGGGAGAGGGAGGGGGGGGATGCTGGTCCTGATGCTGATGCTGATGCTGCTGCTGCTGGTCGTCTAGCTGCCGTCCCCGCCGTATCTCCCGGCCTCAATCCGGCCTCCGCTCGGCTGAAGATGCATCCTTGCTCCTCCTGCTCCTCCTCCTCCTCCTTCTCCTGCTCCTCCTGCTCCTCCTCCCCGCTACCGGCTGCGGGTCTGCGGGGCCCCGGAGCGGCAGGGCATGAGGAGGACGCGGTCGAGATAGTCTCCTCTTCTCCTCCTCCTCTTCTTCTTCCTCCTCCTCCTCCTCCCTCTCCCCCACACGCGTCTCCTCTTACTTCCCGAGGAGGAGGAGGAGGAAGAGGAGGAGGAGGAGGAGGAGGAGGAACCGAACGACTCCGGTGTCGGCGGTGTCGGATCCTAGCCCCTAGGAAGGAAGGATGGAGGGACGGAGGGAGGAAGGATGGAGGAAGGGTCCCGCTTAGTATCCCGGAGCACCGCTGCTCCGCTGGTCCCGGGTGAGGAGCTGGGAGGATGAGGAGGACGAGGAGGAGGACGAGGAGGATGAGGAGGAGAGAGCCCGCTCCTGCATCTCCATCCTGCGGGATCGGGTGATGAAGGAGCGCACGGAGATCAGGTGCGCTCCTGGAGTCCTCTGGAGGAACTCAGGGGGGCTCAGGGGGCTCAGGGTGGTCCACGGTGGTCTCGCTTCTCCACGGTTTCTGGTGGCTTCTCCTCCTCCTCCTCCTGCTCCTCCTCCCTGGACTCCACACTCCCCCTTCCTTTAAAGAGACACGACGACCCTAACGGAGCCCAGCGCACCGATCACTTTCAATATCATTAGAAGATCGATAGTAGAGTCTCAATAGAGTGAGCATCACTCACCTCATGTGTGTGCAAACTGACCACAACAATAAAAGCTTTGATTGACAAATAATTGACATGGACATGCAGTATATGGTCATGTCACGTGTTTGTTAATGACCAGAACATGTGTATGTATGTGTACTAGGAACATATTCCTGAGTTGTGATGGAGAACATAGCAGTGTTTTTATATTCAGAGAATGTAACACATCTACATATTGAGCGTGTGTGTGTGTATATTATCCTACCGGTCGTTATCTATGCTCTATAAGTCTATAAATCTATCTCCACCTTTTTCCATCTACTCCATGTGAAAACATCATTCTCTTGTTCTGTATGTACTGTAGTGTGTACATTACCATGTGGTGGTGGTGGTGGTGTTGGTGCAAGTGTACTGTACATTACCTCAACACACACACACACACACATACACACACACACACACAGTTTTTAACTCCAGAATTTATTTGATAAATTCCCAATGACTATGAAAGAACAAGCATGAGATTGGACCAACAGTTATAGAGACATGAGGAGTCAAATGTAGTCCTTAAGTTGCTCTCTCAGAGGGCTCTACAGTCCTATGGGCCATATGATGATGAGGCCTGGCCTCCAGTCAGGATCACAGCAACACACTAAAAACCAGGCAGTAAACACCAGGCGGAAGGAGGGTTGGGGACCGGACTTCAGCTGGTGGGTGAGCATCAGGGAGGCTTGTGAGGCCCACATGTGCTTCTGCGCTGCAAGGAGGACAGTAAGAAGGAGAGTGAGATCCTGTCAGGACGTTGGCACAATTGTTCATTTCTCTATTTTGTCCTGAACAGCGTCCTCGGCTGCCTTTAAATTGAATAGACGAAGAACAAACTCAAGTTGAGCTGTGCTGATATTATTGTGATTGTTATTTCAGCAAGCAAGCGTTGACAAGACGTACGACACCTGATGCACGGAGGGCTTCGAGTTAAGGGTCACATGCTAGAGAGATACTAGACTGTACAATAACACACAGTGTTTCTACTGTACAATACTGTTGAACATACATTGGGGCTTAAGTGTTTGTGTGGTGTTTGGAGGGGCCCCACAGCAGGATACTGGGGGCCCTGGCCAATAGGAGACCCGTGCATTTTGACAGAGTAATTGCACATCTAGTAATGGTGTCTCAATAATGTTTATTAATAATAATAATAATAATAATAATAATAATAATAATAATAATAATAATAAAGTGCATAGATCTCTTCATGCTTCGTTCATTCCTTATCTTCGGCAAGATAAGGTGCACATAATGTATGAGACATGAATTAAGGAGGTGTAATTAATGAAGGAGGTGTAATGTATGAAGGCAGTGTTACTCCTCAGCCTGGCAGGTTGTAACCTTTGGTTTTTATCCTCCAGGTGGCAGCAAAGTCAAACATTTGATGGTGTTTCAAGGCCTCCCAGGGGCTGGATTTGTTAGAACAACTTAAGAGTGTGAGACTTCTGTTTCTGAATTTGTGTCCTTCTAATGTTCCTTTTAATAATAGATGCTATTTATTAAATATCTTCATCAGAAGAATCGTATATTTCATGGATAGCCCCAGAATGGGGAGACAGGCCTCTCTAGTCGGTACGTTTCTACTTTCTCTAACTGGTGGTCTCTGCACCAGAGTTGAGAGGTCGTCAGGTGGCTTGGCCTGCAGGCTCCATAAGTTCTGTTGGATAATAATATAAATAATAACTTGTGTAAGCTGCGCCACATCAGTTGGTCAATCTATTTTCCATAGTCTAGCTGCCACCAATCTTTGGTTGAATATATTTTGGTAACTACAGAAATGGTAAATGGACAGCATTTATATGCCACTTGACATTGCCTCACATTCACCCATTCATACACGCATTCATCCACTGACGGCGATGTCAACCGTGCTGGACAACAGCCAGCTGGTCAGGAGCAGGTAGGGTTAGGTGGTGTCTTGCTCAGGGACACCTCCACACTTAGCTAGGAGGAGCAGGTAGGGTTAGGTGGTGTCTTGCTCAGGGACACCTCCACACTTAGCTAGGAGGAGCAGGTAGGGTTAGGTGGTGTCTTGCTCAGGGACACCTCCACACTTAGCTAGGAGGAGCAGGTAGGGTTAGGTGGTGTCTTGCTCAGGGACACCTCCACACTTAGCTAGGAGGAGCAGGTAGGGTTAGGTGGTGTCTTGCTCAGGGACACCTCCACACTTTGGCTACGTCCCATACAGCTGTTACTTCATTGGTTGTGCTTTGAAAGGTCAGCGGAAAACAAGGTCAAAGTTGAAATATTTGAAGGGGGGGGGTGTGCAGGTGGTGTGCTGGTTTGATACCAGCAATCAAGGTTGCTGGTATCAAACCAGCAACCTTGTGTTTGCCAGACAACCGCTCTTACCTCCTCAGCTACTGCCAGCCCTACATCATACAATATTCCACCATACTGCACCCCCCACTAGTGCCATTACAGACCTACACTTAGAAACTGATTTACAGTTGTGAGCATGCATGTGTTAACCAGAGGACACACAATTAACTGATGAATTTACTTAATATTAATGTAATTTCTCCTCTCAAATCGTACGTTAATATGTATTTGAATGAACTCTTCCAGTAACTGAAGTCCTGCTGGAAGAGGCCAACTCCAAGAGAGCTCTCGGACTGTACCAAGTCCCTGCCCACACATGTCCCACACATACACACACAGACACACACACACACAGACACAGACACACACACACAGACACAACACACACAGACACACACACACAAACACAGACACACACACACACACAAACACAGACACACACAGACACACACACACAAACACAGACACACACACACACACACACACACACAGATAGACAGATGGACCATGAAATCAACACCAAACAGGAAGGCGCCGCCGTCGCTGCAGGAATGTGGGGGTCAAGAGGCAGACAGGCCCCTGGTGGCAGACAGCCAGGGGAACTACACCACCTCCCAGCCAATCAGGAGGCGGCCCTCAGCACGGCTACGGCTACTCCCGGCCCGCGGAGGGCGCACTCCTCCACATGGCGGCGTGGAGCACACGGCAGCAGCTGAATGTGCAGCCCATCCTACATCAGTGATACTACAGAATATAGCAAGGGAACGTTCCTGCAGCATCCTCC
Organism: Coryphaenoides rupestris; assembly: GCA_002895965.2. Classification (NCBI taxonomy): domain Eukaryota; kingdom Metazoa; phylum Chordata; class Actinopteri; order Gadiformes; family Macrouridae; genus Coryphaenoides; species Coryphaenoides rupestris. The sequence goes on from PIJE02000342.1 coordinate 66,714, forward strand.
ACACTCAAGATTGTTGAGTAAAATGTGGGTGTGGATCCTGAGTCCAGATATTAGATTTCTGTGAAATATAATTAATCTATTATTAATCTATTAGTTAATAATAAAATATATATATTTCAAATTGTATAACTTTTTTCCCATGAATAAAATAGTATGAAATAAATGCATCAAACTTGATGAACAACGTGTCTGTCAAAGAAACATTGCTGGTTCAGTGTTTGTGTTTCTGATGTTTCTAATACTATGTCTGGACTGCATGAGGCCTCCCAACTTGCCTCCTCACGACCCCCAACAGCACACATTGTGGCCGCTGGGCAGCAGTAGAGCAAGCTGTTCCTCCACCTGCTTCCTGCTTCACGGAGCCATAAAATCCAACCGTCTCAGCTTCCAAGAACAGTTGCTGTGAGTCACTGGAGAGCAGCTGTTTGTCACATTGCATGAATTGAAACAAGCAACATTGTTTTGTAAAGAAATACGTTTTGCTCTTCATACGAGACATCCTAGGCCTACATGCTATATCCTACGACGGAATCAATCAGTCAATCAATCAATGCACAGCCTATCATCAACGACTGCACTAACAACGCATTGAAATATCATCAAACAAAAATCATATCAACTGAGTTTGACTTTGCGAAGCGGCAATGTCAAATGTTGGCAATGTTAGCGTCAGATGCAGAGCGCCGTGCGGAGGCTGACCTGAGGTCGCGGGACACGCCTGCTAGCGCCCCGCCTTGCTAGCGCCCCGCTCTGGCGTCTCCCCGCCGGGTCGTGGGAACCTCGTGGGCATCAAACGGCTTGGGTCGACAGACATCGCCCCCCAAGCCTTCACACGAGAGACATTCACACACATGGTTTCACAGTTACAGTACATTTCTGGAGGCTTTTCCTCGAAAATGCGGACGCAAAACCTCCTTCAGTGTTGAGGCACACGACAAAAACAACAAGTCAGAGGCCAGACAGTGTGGCTGCGTGTTGTAGTGCAGCCTCTGTTGCTTATTTAAATGAATAAAGACCCACAGTGCAGAGGACGTGTGTTTAAGGCTCCGATGCCGTCGGCTACCCAGCTGCTTCGTGCTTCACACTTTGGATTCAATTTGGATCGGAAGCACATACATACAAACAAAACCGTTCATAAAATATGCTAAATCATCAAATGTGTGATTAATATCATATCCAATATTTGTATTTATGTTCATAAGAATACTGTTTAGAAGAAAACTTTTTACTGTACTTACTAAGTATTATTACTAATTGTTCAGAGTTGTTTAGAATGTATGATTATAAGAATACTGCAGTTGAGTGAATGGGGAGTAAGCGTTCCATTGCACTTACATGGCAATAAAGGAATCTTGAATGTTGAATCTAGCACAGATTGATGTATGTACATTAAGTGTTCTTAATAACGGAGGCATTAATAAAAGCCGTATGTGCTGTAATGTCGTTACATGGATGGCGTGTCTCATACTGGGAGAGGATAACGGGTTCTGCTTCAAGCTGCTGAATGACCACAGGAGTTCAGCAACAAAGCTTTATTATGATCAGGTTGTCTCGTGTGGTATGATGATCCCATGAAGTCTTCACGAAGTGTTGACAGGAGCTGCTTCTATGTCCAATAAACAGCGGCTCGCTCTAATAATACCACGAAACAAACGCTTGATATGAACGGAGGTAATCAGACCCGCTGCCCGGAGACCATTCTGCACTCCTGTAGATCAACATGCCTTCAGCTTCCCTGACGTGTGAACACAGTGTTGACTACAGTCTGTCATGAAAAGCATGTTGACCATCACAGAGTCAGAATCAGCTTTATTATTATTATGTATTATTTATTAGATTTATATTATTAGAGGTTTTCCAAACAAGGAATGTGCTTTTGCGAAATTGGTGCATAACATTGAACATTAAGCGCAACAGATCTAAACATATATAAAATATATACTGTATATACAAATATCGAAAAGAATATAGATAAAAAATACCTGTCCAAACCTGATTATCAAAATGCATAAATGCTTAAAATAAATGCTTAAAATAAATATGTCACACATTTGGCTAAATGATGCCCGGATGCGAATATGTTCCTATTTTGGCATCGTGTCAAAAGCAATCGGAAATAATCAATCTCAACCCATTCGTGGTCTAGATAGATATAGATATATTTAAATCTAGATCTATGTTCGCTCTAGAGCATTGAACAAGGAGCTACGGTGTGCGGTCGTCTGCCGTGGGAGATCTCGGCGACCGACTGCAGCAGCCGGGGTCGTGCCCAGGGCCAGAGCCGGAAGCCCCGCCCCGCTCCACCCTGATTGGCTGGCTTTCTCCCCGGCCAACAGTTCCCCGCAGCCATCGCTGGGCCTCAGGATCTCGGATCTCGGATCGCATCACAGGCGCCTCTGCTGGTCTCTCAGTATCAGTTAGCATCCCATTGCCATAGCGACATAAATTAGACCGCCGACACACATATCAAATCTAGAATTAAATCTGTCGGGTCATCAAACACAGTCCAAAGTGCTGACGGATGTGTTTTGCACTTAATGTCTAATGAATTAAACTCTAAGCCCACAGTGGATAAAATAAATGTAGCAGGGAGCCCTCAATGAACGTCTTCAGACCTACGAGGCACACTCTCACCTCGTAAGAATTGATGTTTGATCAGTAAGTTTGATTAGTAGATGTTTGATCAGTAAATGTTTGATGAGAGGTTTGATCAGTAATGTTTGATTAGTAGATGTTTGATTAGTTGAAGTTTGATGAGAGGTTTGATCAGTAATGTTTGATTAGTAGATGTTTGATTAGTTGAAGTTTGATGAGAGGTTTGATCAGTAATGTTTGATTAGTAGATGTTTGATTAGTTGAAGTTTGATGAGAGGTTTGATCAGTAATGTTTGATTAGTAGATGTTTGATTAGTTGAAGTTTGATGAGAGGTTTGATCAGTAATGTTTGATTAGTAGATGTTTGATTAGTTGAAGTTTGATGAGAGGTTTGATCAGTAATGTTTCATTAGTAGATGTTTCATTAGTAGATGTTTGATGAGAGGTTTGATTAGTAGATGTTTGATCAGTAGAAGTTTGATGAGATGATCGATGAGTAGATGTTTGATGAGTAGATGTTGATCAGTAAATAGTATACATTAAAAACCCCAAAGTTCTTTATATTTTTCCAAAGAAATGTGTACCAATCATTTTATTTTGATGTAGTGCTGACACAGCGTTGCCTTCACCCTATTTCAGGCTATAGCACATGCCTGTGATCCGACCTGGCGCTAACTTCACACTTGACAGCTGCAATCTAAATGTAAATGAACTCTTTAAGTCAATAACCAAATAAGGAAATGGCTCCAGTTGACGCATCAGGTGACGGACTATCAGTTACTTTTCAAGCGGCAAGCCTCGTCCTTAAAACCTGATCCTGTATTTTCTGCTGTGACGGGCGATTTTATTTCTGACTCGAGCGCTCTGACCAAAAACAAGGTCATTGCAGAAACAGTTTGGTCGTTTCACCAGTGATGGCTGATACGTTTGAGCTTATCCAACATAAGTTTCAACATAAACTGCAAGTTATCTTCTCAACATATGAACCATATTCATCGAATGGAGTATCGCCTTGATGTCGCTCATCATGGTAAACATCTCAACTCATGAGTACGAGTAGCACCTTAGCAGCTGAGCATTTTATGAACCTCTGCCACCAACACGGAACACAGATTTGGTTCCATGTCTTGAATTAGATTCTGCACATTGCAAGAGTGGATTACTGAGAGAGTGCAGTGTCAACAAATTATATAATATATTATATTATTATCATATATTAAATCAATTCCCAAGCACTTTCATATTAAACAAATGTTTGCCACTCTTATCTCAGCTATTATGCAGGCTATCTAATGATGAAACTTGTTCTATTAACCTTGCAACTATGAATGCTTGAAACCTATATTATTCTTATCTTTATGTACCACAGAGATATATTGCCGTCTCTCTTTCGAGAAACGTACTCATTCTAAGTCACGTCTGACAAATTCCCTAAAGGTAAATGTAATTGTTATTACAGTTATTACAAGAGAAGCAATTAATCATTATTACAATTACAATACAAATAGGCCTATAACATGATAGAAAGTTCCCAATTAACAGGAAGGATATACAAAGTCACCTTATAAATAATGTAGTACAAATGTGGGTCTCTTCTCATCGAAATATCAAGTAGATGGCCTGTAATGGGTACAATAAAGTATTGCAGTATTATGAACAAATAAAAAAGCCTGGAGACGATAGAGCCACCTGCAACCGGTGTCACTTTGAGGGAGAGTGAATGGATGTCAGTATATACATGCAGGCCACACGCGTCATGTGGCCCTGTGTGCCACCCCAGGCCACCCCAGGCCACCCCAGGCCGAGGTTACTCTCCACTAGACTTCAGCAGGCTGTCAACCCCCTGGAGGGTCTGCGGCAGGGAGAGAGATGCCCATAGATACAGTGTGGAGACAGAGTTCTGTGGGCCGCATCACGGCCCCTGGGTTCCCATGCTGCCACATATGGAAGCCTATGATTTTACACCCCTGGGAGATGTAGACAACAAGTAGACTTCTTTAGCTTTCCTTTCTGCATCATCTCTTCTCACTTGTTTGAAGAGAATCTTGAAAATGATAAATGCCTTTTCTTTACAATTACAGCATGAACCAGGGGTGTCAATTGCCTCCTATATATACAGTACATATATATACACTCTGTATATATGTATATATATCTACTCGTTATGTATACATATCCTCTGCTTAGTTAGTCTGGGTGCTGGACTGAAAGGCACAGACTTCTCTACCAAATGGCAGCAAGAGGTGCAAAGCGGCTGAGCAGAAGCTCTGGCTCTGGGCTGGGCTGCTCTGGGCTCTGAGGCGGACCTCCCCTCTCTCCCTGTCCGCCACGGTAGAGCCGCAGCCCACCCCCCGGCTGTCATTGGTCCACCAGTCAGCCAGTTGGTCGCTCTTGTGCAGCGGGGAGCCAACGCACCGGCTGAGACCGAAGCTTTCAGTCTGCACCAGCCCCACTCAACTCTACCTTGTGTCGCTGGCCGAGGTCGGACATGAACGATCCCCTGTTCCCTTGTGGACGACCACGGTCGCCCACTGGCTGTTTGAGAGCTCTGCTTCACGTTGCCCGCAGTAGTCGAATGGATTTGACCTGAAAGCAATGTAGAGACAGACAGAGGGGCCACAGAGGCAGCGTTTGAATACTGAGGATAGACAGTGGAAATAGAAATACCAGTTTTGTACACTGTTACACACTGAGACCTGGTAGTCGCTTTTTTTTAACTTTTGTTTAACCAAGAAAGTCCCATTGAGAATAAGAATCTATTTTCCAAGGGAGACCTGGCCAACACAGGCAGCAGTATCTAACTATAATGGAAGGAGTCCATGTCTGTATATATGTATGCATGTAATTCAAATTATCCAACAACTGTTCATTCAATGGACTTCACACTTGCTGGCTATTGTTGAGGACCCAAGGCAGTGCAGTGTCGAGTTTCAGTTAGTTTCACAACCAGGCAAAAACATTTATATCTTAAGGACTGCCTTAGTAGTGTTGAGTTACTTGACTGAAGTACAACTAATGCAAATGTTTGCCATACTTGAGTAAATGTACTGGGCTTTCCATCCCTGGTGGTAAGCCTCCTAGGCAACGATTATGAGTTGGGTGTGAATACCAAACTGCAAGGCTAACAAATGAGGGCTTTGGATGCTACTCTTAGCAATGTTAGCATGGTCATCTAAAACTGTACCAACAATAAGAATGCCACAGGCTTAATTATGGTATTGCCCCGAGATCGTTTGGCTGTCAAGCCTTTCTGCACCCCGCCAGTCTCACCCTACACACTTCCTTTTCTCACTAAAGTGGAATGCTACACACAAAACTTCACCCAAGATAGCAAAAGTTGAAGCACAGAGAAAGTGAGTCAGGGGTGCGGGTAGCATACACACACCTTCACATGGTCTCAGCCATTTGAAGCCATTCAAGTCTTTCAACATGCAGTACAGTACATAGAGTATGTATGAGTATGAACCAAACAAAGCATTTTCAGACCTTCCTTCTCCCTCCCCCCACCCTCACCCAAGTGGGGTCATGAAAGGGGTCATGGGGGTTATCAGTCCTTTGTTGGCAAATATGAACATAGGAGATATGTGCAGGAAATGGAAATCGCAAAGAAACTGACCGTAATATTTCTAATGGGAACATTGTCGATGAGTTTTGATTTCCTGAAACCTTTGTTTCCAATTCCACGTCCGGGTTTTTGCCGGGTAGAAATTCCTTCCTTTTCTTTTTTGAAAAATGGAAGCCCTGGCAGGATAATCGCATGACCCTTTTGGTCAGGCTGTGTTGGTGCACCTCCACATCCCCACCCCCAGGGACATGCAAGTGGATTTTAGCGATTGTTTTTTTCGTTTGAATTAGTAACACTGCACTTATATATTTTTTAAGTGATTAGAGTCAAACTGTTTTATCAGCTAAAACATCTGCAAATGTTCTTCCATTTGTTGAGTTTTGTTGGCTTGTTTGAAAGACACACACACACACACACACACACACATCATGCTCTTGCTTATCCATGTAGCATTACTTAGATAGTAAAATGTATTAAGTTTAAAGGACCAATCATTGGAACTCAAGGAAAGTATTTTCATATGAACGAGGTTAGTTACACACGTACTTAGTGCACAAAATGCAATCTAAAAAAGGTATAAATATATGCAACACTCATGCAACATGCATTAAAGTTAAGTCCGTCATTAAAGTTTAAATCCTCTAACCGTGCCATGTAGCATAGGAGCACAGGTCAGATATGGAACCTGGGTGACTGCAAGGAGTGTTGCCTTCATGGTTCGCACATTCGTTAGTTGAGCCAGCATAGATGATACTCCAGACGGTTCTGAAACATATCTAAATATTATACATATTATTATTATTTAATTATTTTTAAATGGCAAAATAAAGAATGTTACATAGAGCGGAACGCTGGGCTCGTGTATCTGTGTGTGAGAGTCTACTGCTGTCAATATATCTAAAATCTCTAAGAATCTGGTTTGTCTAGCAACTGGAAGGCTGTTGGTTAAACCCCAGGCTTCCTGAGCAAGACACCTAACCCAAACAGGTCTGAAAAGTACAATAAAAATGCAGTCCCTTTACCGTTATAGCCAACATATAAAACAAAACATTAATCAATAACAGTGTTTTAGCCAATGCACACTTAAATTGTTTCATAATTAATTACCATTACATTAACCAATACTCAAAATCAACTCTGTTTATACACAACCACACACACACACACACACACACACACATACATTGAAAAGCATGTTTAGTCAATGTAATCTTAAGGATGCATTTATATCCTTAAGACGACGTCGATCCTTTAAACGTTCCAATGTTTTGTCACATAGCTACTCTCCTTGGAACTCCATGAGGTCATGTGATCCCTAGATGGCCAGTAAGATAGACAGATACAAGACGTCACAAAGATCACATCATTAGAACACCAATACAATTGCAGCATCCTTTGTTTTTGTATTTTATGGAAAAGATTAGTTTCATATCATAGGTTGATGAAATAATAAATGCTAACTTAGTAGCAATGGAATCAGTGATGGGAGTGCAGTTCAAAAGATTAATAAATATACTGTATATATATATATAATAAATATGCACAGATAAATATAGTGTATTGTGTTGCATCAGTGTAGGCTAGTGTAAATATAGTGGATAGTGTTGCATTTATTTATACATATAAAAATATGTATAAATAAATGCAACACTACACCCCGCAGTATCAAGCCTCTATTAAATCGTATTCCCTGGCATTATGTCATAAATGTCTGTAAACACTTACCATGCCAAAAAAAGATTGCTGGCTCACAGTTGAAATGTGTCAAGCACTCGTATGAAACGTTAATGTGATTTATTTATAGAATCAACCGATTTTCAACTTGTGAAAATAAGTAAATGTTCACAGTCTGCATGAAAGCAAAACACATATTAAAATATTTAAATCTCCTCACACATTATACGATGTAAAATAAAAATAACAAATGTGTATTCTATTTGAATCAAGGAAAAATAGACATTAAATTCTGTATTTAAAGGCATTTAATTAGATTCTCGTATAGAAACAGTTGAAATGTATTGATGTTGCAGTTAAACTATTGCAAGATTGTCTATTGTTACTATCAGTTGGAATGAAAGGTAGGTGTCAATGAAGAAATCAAATGCAAAGCTAATGAAAGAGCTTTTAATGTTCCCTTATTTAGTTTCTGCCGGGACTGCAGAACAACCTCTATATAAGAGGCCACACGATGAGATGGAGAGACCGCAGGTGGTCAGGCTGATGCCTCGGAGAGACCGTTGCATTACAATGGAGTACATTGTGCTTTCTTCATGACTTCAATTTACTTCAGATATTTTTCATTTAGATTTTTTATTTTAGGAACCATTAGAAGGTTTATTTGTATGTGGTTGTTTTCTTTTCTGTTTGGCTTTTGTGGAAGTGTGTGTGTTTGGTGGTTGGCTTAACAGACCTTCACCTGGCCCAGTTGGAGTATGTGGTGGGTGGAGCTACAAACCTGTGGTGCATTGGCTAATCAGCCGGCCACAGGTTAAGTCAGCAATCAGCACACACACTCAGGGAGAGCTTGCATGCTATCTCGTTACCATCTGCACATTTTATTTAATCACAATCTTTACAATAAACCAGACTTTTCAACCACTACCAGCCTGTGTCCTTGGAGGAGCCCCAAAGAAGCCACATAATATGGCATACTGTATGTTTCCATGATATGAAACAATCAAATATCAACTTGACTATTGACTAAGAGAAAAAAGGTTTTTTACTTTAATGAGATGGAGATTCAGCTGAGTCTTGCCATCCGCCAGGCCGCTGAGGCCCAGAAGCAGCTGAGAAATGTTCAGGGACAACTGAAGGTTTGACACAAAAGCTATTTATTACGTACAGCACATATAACATATAGTTGTAGATATCCTGTTGTGATGTGTTCTGTTGTTGTTTCTCTTAACATTAGGATGCCCAACTGCACCTTGATGATGCTCTCAGAGCAGGGGAAGACCTGAAGGAGCAGGCTGCCATGGTGGAGTGTAAGAACGGTCTAATGGTGGCTGAAACTGAGGAGCTGGCTTTCAAATACAAGAACACAGACATGTTTTCATTGGAATTGGATAATAATTAGTTTCAGAACACAAGGCCTGTTGAAAACAAAGAAGAAACTGGAAAGTGACCTGGTCCAAGTCCAGGGTGAGGTGGACGACACTGTCCAGGAAGCCAGGAATGCAGAAGAGAAAGCCAAGAAGGCCATCACTGATGTGTGCATACTTCTATTTCTTACTTCATGTAATAACACATTGATGAACACTTTTGATGAATGACTGTGTTGTCTTTCTAGGCTGCCATGATGGCTGAGGAGCTGAAGAAAGAGCAGGATACTAGCTCTCACCTGGAGAGGATGAAGAAGAACCTGGAGATCACAGTGAAAGACCTGCAGCACCGCCTGGATGAGGCTGAGAACCTGGCCATGAAGGGTGGCAAGAAGCAGCTTCAGAAACTGGAGTCACAAGTAAGATAATAACCAGCAAGCATTGAATAATAAATATTACGCTAGATTTATTAAACAATTTTACTCTGAAGTTTATGATCTGGAGTCAGTGGCTGATAATGAGACGTGGAGCAGAAGCTGTAAAAGGTGTCCGCAAATATGAGAGAAGGGTCAAGGAACTCACCTACCAGGTATGCCAAACTTACTTCTCCAAATAGGTTTCTATTGCATTAGCATTGTGATCAAATTTAAAGACCACATGATGTTTTCACTTTCAAATGTCCATCAGACTGAGGAGGATAAGAAGAATGGTGCCAGACTCCAGAATCTTGTTGACAAGCTGCAACTGAAGGTGAAGGCGTACAAGAGGCAGGCTGAGGAAGCGGCCAGTTAAAATATCTACGTCTGGTTTTGTCATCAACAGCATATTTAAACTATTAACTAACAAAATATTCATGTTCCTACAGGAGGAGCAGTCCAACTCTTACCTGTCCAAGTGCAGGAAGGTTCAACATGAGCTGGAGGAGGCTGAGGAACGTGCTGACATCGCTGAGACTCAGGTCAACAAGCTGAGGGCCAAGAGCCGTGACTCTGGCAAGGTAACTGAACAGTAAAAGTACAGTTCAGATTTCTGCACAATATGTATCTAATAATCGACTCAAATCATTTACTTAAAATATTCAACTTACTGATCTTTTGTTTGTTTTTCTCTGTAGGGAAAGGCCAGTGCTGAATAATTCCTTCCATTTGAAATATTGCACATACAAGTCATACAACATGACACAATTGTGAATAGCATTAAATAAACACTCCAGAACTTTCTACCTTGTATTTTGCAGTTATTTGTTTGGCCTTACTTACTTTGCTGAGACCTGTAATCAGAAGTTGCGGTCACATAGGACCGCAATGAAATTGTCATGATAACAGTTTGAATTCTCTAAAAGCTAAGGGAAAGTGCTTAACGCTTCCTTTCTTATCTCCTTGAGCTCCTGAATTCACCTGCACCACAGCACCGACGCACTCAGTTTTGTAAATTAATTACCTTTAATTCCCATTAATTATTAAGCTTTGGCAGGATATATGTGAAGACAAGATTCTAAAAGGTGGCCAAGTCATCTTGAATGTCAGTCAGGGGTGAGGGCGGGACAAGTACATCTTAAAAAAGCCTCTGGCAGTATGGTAACACACGGCTGCCAAATGGACACGCTGTGATGACAAGATCGCAAAACAAATATTAAATTGATATGCAGCGCTATTAAAAACGCTAAACACTATTATGTTTCCTATTACACTTCTCACTCTCACAAGTTTATGAATCAGACCACATGCACACAACTGGTGTGTAGCAGGACAGGGGGTGAGTGACTGGCGTTTATTGGCTGCTCACTACATATTCTGGTCTGGTTTAATGGCCATGAGGCAGTTACAGTACATGTGTACCTCATAATCATGTTGGAAGAGTGCAAGCACCTGTTCAGGCATGACGGCGCTCAGGGCCAGAGCTGTGGCTCTTGGTTAGCTATGGTAGACAAGAGACCTGTTAAAATATGAAGTGTTTAAATATGTGGGATTAGGCCTTGATGGAAATGCACAAAATCTGGTACATACAGTACATATGATATATGTACATACATATGATATATATTGGTACAATACAAATACAGAACTCAAAGCTCTCAGGCAAACTGTTCCTATGTGCATATTATATTTGAAAATACAAATATAATTGCCTTATGAAAGAACCGTGTTTATTTTGCTTTTCCAGCGGATAAACCGTGGATGACAATGAATAATCATTCCAATCTTTTTTTCCTTTCTGATTTTTTGCTTTAGATTTGACATGTTTGCCACCTTTTAACTTTTAAGGTTTTTTTTTGTTTCAAATTAAAATTCTGTTTTTTTTGTTTTCAATTTAACAAAATGTTTGCAACCACTGTTCACATGTCTTACCATTGGTCTTAGACTGGGCCAATGTGTCCATGTCCACAGATTCTTTATAACACACTGTACATGTCATACTATTAAAAGGAATGTTTTGTAGCTCTGAACACTCTTAGTTACAATGAGTGTTGGACTGGGTGATGATTAACCCTAACCCTAACCCTAACCCTAAACCCTAACCCTATTTGTATTGGGTTCCAAATTCAAAGCTTAATCAGTCCATCGCTGGGATACATAGATTGCAAATAAACTTTAATAAAATATTTTGATGAGTTATTTCATGATGTTTATATCTTATGCTGGTTTGCTGCTTTCATTTACGGCCTTTAATGCAGGATGTAGACCCGGGCAAGTTTATTGCCAAACTTGAGGATGCGTATCATTGCACTTGTGCCCTACTGGATGTGGGGAGGGTTGCTCACATGTGTATCAAATATGTGAATATTGAATCACAAACTGTCTGGAGTGCACACAAAAGACCAGGTAAGTGTGAAATGTACCCAGGAAGTGTTATAAATTAACATCAAACTCTATTGTCCAGGTTATGTAGACACGTCTGATATCCCATCCTGCTGTGTGTGGTCAAGTGCTGCTAGGAAGGACTTAGGGAACCTGCAACTAGTCCATAACGGAGCGTGCCTTGCACCTTCAGGGCAAAGGCACATCCAATGTCACAAATGTCTGTCCTGGCTAACAGTAGAACAGATAGTCAGCCGGTCTGTTATACTTTTCCAAAACCTAAATGCCTGAACAGATTAATACATTGCAACAGACATACAACTTATATATACTGTATATATACTGTATATATACTGTATATGTATATATATATATATATATATATATATATATATATGTATAAAAGTTGTTGTACATGTGAAATGTAAATGAAGCCTCTTCAATGTTAATGTCACCTCTGCCTGCCAAATAGGAAGAGCATATCCCACTGGTGCATTTGAGGTCAAGCAGCTTACTGCTACAAAAATAACTTTAGACATAGAAATGGCAACATTCAATTAAATGTGTAAATACATAGAGTATTTCCAAATGAAACTCGGTTAATTAAATACTTACTAAGGAAAATGCAATCTTAAGAATGTGTATGCAATTCCCTGGCATTAAGTCATTAAATTTATATACTCTGATGCCAAACACCATGCCAGAAAAGGATCTGTTATCAGAGTTGCAATGTAGCAATTTCTTATGTATAAATAGATTCCCAAACATCTTGCAATCTATGAAAGAAAGTAAATGACACTGCAGATGGGTTTGAAATGTATAGAAATATTACAATTGTAAAAGGAAGGATATTAACGTAGAGGAACAATGAGCTTGTGTATCTGCATGTGTGGGCGCTGCAGTCAGTAAGGATATTAAAAGTACGTGATGTGAAAGGATCCACTTTCAGCCCATATAATAAACACAACATTAAAATGACAAACTAATTATCAAGCTCAAATTAAAAATGTACATCCATGAGTACAGTACTCATCTTATAACGAATTTTAACTTCCGTGGAATTTGTTCCATTTATTTTACGTTGGAATTCTTTGGATAAGAGTGGTGAAAACATTTTTGATTTAATTTCTGCTAACCCATTAACCCTATTCCATATGCTACTTTATTCACACACACACACACACACACACACACAGCATGTCGGTTGAAAAGCTATGCATCCTTCAGACTATATTGACCTTAATTTATTAATACATTTTTAACATATAAATAAATTATGTAATCTACTCTCCAGCTGGCTAAGACAGACAGGTAGATGTTTTGTAGAGCCAAAACAACTTTATACATCATTATTAAAGTTTATTTTAAGGAAAATAATTAGGTTGTGAAATAGTTTCAACTTTAACCACGCTCATAAAAGATCGCTGGCTCACAGCTCCAATGTGCCAAGCACTCAAGCACAAACGTTAAATGTGATTTATTTATAAATTCAATCAATGTTCACCTTGTGAAACAAATGCTATAGAAATAGGCATGAAGACAAAAATATTAAATATCCCCACAAAATAAAGATAATATTACATGTTTTTAAACCATTATAAACTGTATATATATATACTGTATACTGTTATCATGTATGAAACATCAGTTGCCAATAAAGGCATGTGGCAATGAATACATCAAATGCAAAGCTAAAGGAAAGAGCTGGGCCCTTATTTAGTTTCTGCCTGGACTGCAGAACAACCTCTATATAAGAGGCCACAAGATGAGATGGATAGGACCGCAGGGGATAGCAGGTTATTACAACTGGTGGTAAGTCAGGCTGATGCTTCAGCTGCTGTCTAGGAGAGACTGTCACATTACAGTGAAGATACTTACATCCTTGTTTTGGTTATTTTTCTATGTATTTCAATTACTCTGACCTATTTACTTTGTTAACTTTTTTACTTCAAAGATACTTACGTTTATTTTAGTTTTAGCCTATGGTGGAAATGTGTATGTTGTTGTTTTCTGTTCGGAAATGCTTTTTCTAAATTATATTTACCGACCTCCTCTCAAATTTTATTTAATTTTATTGAGATTATGGTAACATTTGAAAATTTGATAGTTTAGCGTTGTTGGTTTTCAGATAATTAAATGTTGATAGAAAAAAGAAATCTACGAAGTACACACAGTCAAGTGACTCTGAACTGATTCATTGACATCATGTATGACTTTTCTTTTAAAGGAACAATTTCTTCTGCAGTTGAAGGGAAGACAACGGTAAGAATTACATAATATCGTCTCATTACCAAACAACATCACTAAACCTTGTGTCGCCATGTGTACGTGTCAGATAAAATAAATCCATTTGTTTGTTTTTCATGAAATAAGTCTCCATCATGAGTACGGACGCAGAGATGGCCATTTATGGCCAGGCAGCCATTTACCTCCGTAAGCCAGAGAAGGAGAGGCTTGAGGCCCAGACCAGGCCCTTCGATGCCAAGAATGCTGCATATGTGGCTGATGCTAAGGAGCTGTACGTCAAGTGTATGATCACTAAGAGGGATGGGGCCGCGCAGGCAGGTCCACGCGCAGCGGACCCCCGCCGCCGCCGCCAGCGCAGCACCACGGGCCAACCCCGCTGCCCTGGCACCGCGCCCCCGCGCCCTCCCACCCGCCCGAGCTTGTCCCCCGTGAAAGGCGCTGTGAACTCGACGCACGGCGGCGGCGCTGAGCGGGACCCGCGCGCGCCCCCCACCCGGTCACTCCAGGCACGGCCGCCAGCCACCGCCGTGCCGCGTTCCCAGGCACCGTCCTCCGCTGACACCACGTCCGTCTCGCCCGCTCGATCACCAACCCGGACCAGACGGCGATAGAGAGGGCAAGCATCCCGCACGACGCGCCCACGGCCAACCACCCCGCAGCCGCGTACGAGGCCCCACGCTGCCGCACACCCACGCTGCCGCAGACCCGACCGAGAGGAGTTGTCATTTCTCACAGTCTTGGCATTACCGTAGGCCTCCAACAGGGGATTGGCTGCAATGATCTGGTCCTCCAGAGACCCCTATAATCAAATATAAATGTTAATACTCATTCAGCTAATTATATTTCCATTCCATGTTTTTTGGAGTCTAATTCATTAATGTAATTTGTATCTAGTCTTATTTATTCATGGATTACATATTTTTTAGACATACCTGAATCTTTCCAGGTTCGTCCTTCTTCTTTTCTCCACCAGTGGAGATGGTAGCAAAGTACTGGATGACACGCTTGGTGTTCACAGTCTTTCCAGCACCGGATTCTCCACTGGGTATGAAAAGATGATTCAAGTAAGTGAGTTTTTACATGTCTTTTACATTGTATTTTACACATATATATATATATATATATATATATATCATATTAACAGAATAAAGCTTACGTGATCAAGACAGACTGGTTCTCTCTATCTGTAAAACAAAATGTACAATTGCATGAGTATGGCTTTTATTAATAAAAACAAGATCAATAGGTAAATTAGGAATAGATTAGAACTTTTCATTCACATACCAGTGAGCATGTTCTGGAAGGCGTTGTCAGAGACAGAGAAGATGTGGGGTGGAGCCTCCATACGCTTCTTGCCTCTGTAGGCATTGACAACCGACTGATCGTACACTGGGAGCCACTTGTAGGGGTTTACAGTGGCACAGAACAGCCCAGAGTAGGTCTGAAGGAGAGCAGAGAGAGATGATCATTAAGATGACCTGTTACCCATGCCTGTTACCTATGTTTAATGTATATTTATTTAGCAGGTGAACTGTCTTACGTAGATCATCCATGCTGCATAACGCTCTGCAAGGTTATACAACACAGAGGCTTCATTGAGATAGGTCATCATGGCCATGTCCTCAATTTTGTCGTACTTGGGAGGATTCATTTGTGTGACATCCTCTTCCTTGGCTACCCTCTCCTAAAATATGGAAACACATTTTTAGTTTTCTTAACAGTGCAGCTATTGCAACTTTCACTTTTTGTTGATTGCAACAGATTAACTTCTGCCATGATCAGCCTCTGCCTACCTCATTGTTACTCAGCACTTTCACAGTGATTTTGGCCCCATCCCTCTTAGCATCGATACCTTACTATCGGGACGCCCCAGTACCTGTCTTTAGGCATCAGACTCTGACACCACACTATGTGCGACTGACCGATACGCAGGCATATCGACTCTTACGCATCAGTCCTATACAGGATAGCAGCAATATCACCGATTGCATCCCATGCGGCGCAAAGACACTGGTCTGCTCGGAGCGCCTACGAAGCCTCCTCGCGATTCCTCCTGGAGCCTTACGGAAGAACGCGCGCTAACAGCGCTATGGGCACGCCCTAGTGCCAGACTAAACAGCATCCGATGCCATAACTCTGAGCGAGTCCGCGTGAACTCAATGATGAGACATGCGTACATGATTCTAGTAGAGAGCAATAGAACAAAGGCAAGCAATGAGATTATAGTTCCGTTTAATCTATAGACCACCACACTAGCGCGCCGCACACGAGCAGCTATTGACGTGACATCGCATGATGCACTTTCTATCTAGAGGACGTTAGACTGAGAAGTTGATGACATCAGCTTCAAGTGAAATCTCTTAACCCGTATTTCACCTTTCCCGTCTCGAACCTACCTACGCGACGACGCAAACGATCCGTCTATCTATTACTAAACAAAACGCGTTAGAGACCCGTCTGACACATCGCTGACTGACTCTATAAGTATATACATTCAGAGAGTGCTTATCTCTGAAGGTCATGGAGACATTCTAAGGAAAACAATATGTAAGAGTAGGTAAAGAGCTCGAAACGGCCTCAAAAGCAGATGAATCCATATACGTCTGAAGGAAAGGAAGAATCTTGACCTTGATCCAGAAACTCGCGCAGACTCATTTTCCATGTTAACCCGAAACGGATTAACAACACGATGAGTCCGACTGCGCCAGCCACTAAGGTATCGCAGAGTTCGCAACGGCGTATGAAACCGGAGCCATAGTTGGGGCACGCGATTCTTCCTGCAGTCATTCTCGTAAACTTCTACTACATACTGCGACGGCGGAGCTGCCTACGAGACGGTACGCGCCTTAAGTCCGTCAGGACAATCATATCTAATGGCGCATCAGACAAAGCAGCTGAATGCAGAGGCTGAGTATTGGTGCCGACTCATACGCCCTCCCAGCATCGAGGATGATGCCATCACCGACACATTAGACGACGACCCACATACACACCGCGCACAGGCCGAGAATCTACCAAGTAGGAAGCATCACCACTCAGTTTTGGTTACAAAGTGCCATCCCGCCCATAGCGAAACTGGAAAGCAGTATCCACACACATATAGACTGCAACGGACACGACTGAGACCGATCACCGTCCATATATGGACCAACGCGTTACTATGGATGCGACATTATCCAGTACTTTGCTACCATCTCCACTGGTGGAGAAAAGAAGAAGGACGAACCTGGAAAGATTCAGGTATGTCTAAAAAATATGTAATCCATGAATAAATAAGACTAGATACAAATTACATTAATGAATTAGACTCCAAAAAACATGGAATGGAAATATAATTAGCTGAATGAGTATTAACATTTATATTTGATTATAGGGGTCTCTGGAGGACCAGATCATTGCAGCCAATCCCCTGTTGGAGGCCTACGGTAATGCCAAGACTGTGAGAAATGACAACTCCTCTCGTTTTGTAAGTATGAGATAATTTCCTCCTGGAAGAAGCCAGTTTTTGATTAATTGTGAGGAAGTTAAAACTATTTATTTTCCAAACAGGGTAAATTCATC
Organism: Coryphaenoides rupestris; assembly: GCA_002895965.2. Taxonomy (NCBI): domain Eukaryota; kingdom Metazoa; phylum Chordata; class Actinopteri; order Gadiformes; family Macrouridae; genus Coryphaenoides; species Coryphaenoides rupestris. Next base: position 84,521 of record PIJE02000342.1, read on the forward strand.
AGAATCCATTTCCATGCAACTGGTAAACTGTCCAGTGCTGACATTGAGACTTGTAAGTATCTCATTGTAAATGATAATCAATGTCCTATGATTATTAGTAGAACAGGTTTTATAAACATTAATGTGTCTTATAGATCTGCTGGAGAAGTCTAGAGTGACATTCCAGCTTCCCGATGAGAGAGGCTACCACATCTTCTACCAGATGATGACCAACCACAAACCTGAGATTGTTGGTAAGATGGTGGAGTAGTGAGACATATTATATATATTACATTTAAATGCAGTATTATCCAGATTCACATCTGTTTTAAATTACATTTCAGGACAAATGTATTCAATTATGTGACAAGGAGTTTCTCAGTCTAGAATACAATTTTTGTTGGTACATTTTGATTCTGATTTTGTTAGCTGGCAGAATACAGGTGAGGAATTAATTAACAAAGTTTGAGCAGAAATAACATTTGCTTCATCCTCCAGAAATGACGCTCATCACCACCAACCCCTACGACTTCCCCATGTGCAGTCAGGGTCAGATCACTGTGGCCAGTATTGATGACAAAGAGGAGCTGATTGCCACTGATGTCAGTGGTTGTTGTTGGAACACACTTAATATACTTTCCACATTTAATTCATTTGGTAAAATGTGTTCTAAATGATGCCTTGTTTCCAATACAGACTGCTATTGATATCCTGGGCTTCACTCATGAGGAGAAGATGGGCATCTATAAGTTTACTGGTGCTGTGCTTCACCACTGTAACATGAAGTTCAAGCAGAAGCAGCGTGAGGAGCAGGCTGAGCCAGATGGCAATGAGGGTAACTATTTCATTGGTTCATCAGTGGACTAGAAAGTATTTTTGATGCATATTTGCTTGAATATACATTTTAAGCAACTATTATTGTGAATAACAATGCATGCATCTTTCATATTAACTCTATAGATGCTGACAAGATTTCCTACCTGCTGGGTCTGAATTCTGCTGACATGCTGAAGGCTCTTTGCTACCCCAGAGTGAAGGTCGGAAATGAGTATGTCACCAGAGTGGCTCTTGGATAGCTATGGTGGACAACTGTAGGCTTATTGAGGAACACTAATGGACATATATATAAGATTCATCAACAAAGATGAGTTACATTTTTAAATATGATAGGACAGAAAAGACAGCAGTTTCTTCAAATGTGGGAATTAAAAAAATTGAAGACACAAGACATCTTGATACAAGATACAAGTATAATTGCCTTGTGAAACGTTCATTTTGCTTTTATGGCAAATAATCCATGTTGTGGAGTGGATAACAATGAATATGACATGGTGACACCTTTTAATTCACACAGTGAAAAGTTTTTCTTCAATTTAAAAGTTAGTTATTTAGGTTTGTGCCAAGGTCCACTGCCACACTGATATTGGCCTTCTAATGCTTGTGTCACCCTTCATTTTTTGATTAGTTATTTCATTATGTTTATAATAACCTTTAATGCAGGACCCAGGCAGTTTTGTGTCAAACTTGAGGATGTATATCATTGTGGGATTGTTGTGCCCTATGGAATCAAGCCGTGATACAAAGATGAAGATGAGCTAGTCAGGAGCAGGCTGATATTAAGATAAGATAAGATAGAACTTTATTAATCCCGAAGGAAATTCTTGAAATGTTTTATTAAGTAGGTCATTGTTTCTACGTTTGACATTTAAAATAAAATAACTCATCAAAACTTAATAACAATCCAAAAGATGAATGTGAACCCATTCATTAGCAAGACAATATCAGTCATGAGAAGCAGGTGTAGCCGGAAGGGTGCAAATTCACTCGGAAGAGACAATGTGACAAATCTCCACGTACATATAAAAAAAAAAGTTTCCCCCAAGAAAAATAAATACAAAAACAGGTGAAAACAACAGAACAGGAACAGAAAAGGATAATTGGTGAAATATAAATCTGTTATATTAATACACCAGTTACACAGGGACGTGTGTTTACAATGAGTCCAGTGGAGTTTGATTTTGAATGGGCATCTACTGGATTCTCACATGTGCATCAAATTTCACAAAAAAATATGTGAAATATGTGTCTATCCTGGCTAACAGTAGAACAGATTGGGAGCTGGTCTGTTCCTAAATGCTTGAACACATGGAGACGTTGCAACAGCAGCAAATTGCAAAAACACACTTTCACACCTTAGATATTAGATATGAACTCAAAAGCAATGGAAAATTTTTAATCCTATTTGAGAAAACCTAAAACTGTTTTCATAATGTTTAGGCCTTTCTTTTTATCTTATTGTTATGTTTATCTTAAGTATTTTCTTTTTATTATTGTAATCTATTTGAATGCTAAGAAGTCTAGAAAAATTGTTGTCCAGAACCACGATGAGACAGATCCTCTTCAATACAACAAAAAAGCCACATGAACGCTTAATCCTTAAAAACTGGAACTGTTGGAAGTATTGCAGCATATCTCCTCTTCTTCTGCTTCTTCTTCTGTTTAATATTGTGTTAAACTATAGGAGTAAGGGGGAAGAAATAATTTGACTGACTTGTTACACAGGGAAATAAAGTCTCTTCAATCTTAATGTTGCCTCTGCCTGCCAAATAGGAACCAATATCCCACTGGTGCATTTCATTGAGCTCAAGCACATAAAACTCACTGCTGCAAAAAAAACTTTTGAAATTAAATGTAAATACAATACAGTAAGGTGATCTTGTACTTGAGTTGCTTTTACTATAATATGCATATATACAGTATATACATAGATTTGATATATTAGATATGTATATACTATATATATTTAGATATATAAAGCTATTAAACATTACAAGGAACATCACAAGTCAACATGACATTCTCCTATATTCTCTGAAATGGTCAAATAAAATATAAATAAAAGAAAGTACTTTCAAATGAAACAAGGTGAATGAAAGACTAACTAAGGGAAATGCAACCTAAGGAATGTGTATGCAACACAATTCCTTGGCATCACGCAAGTCAGTTTCAATACTCAATGCCAAAACCATGTCAGAAAAAGATCTCTGGTCACAGTTGCAAGGTTGCAGTGCATGATTTAAAAATAGATTCCCAAACATCTTGTAATCGAATGAAGAATGTTAAAGGGTAATAAAGAGATGATATAAAGCATTTCCCTCCATTATTAAACTGGTATCATTATTGTCAGGCTCCAGTTAAAATACAAAAAAAATGAATGAATTCAGCACTACAAAGATAAGAAAATAATTAAGATTAGCACAAATTAGCAAAAAAGGTTACATTTATTTTAAGTAGCAATTATTTGCATGGAAGTGAATTTCTACTCATGCTCCTTGGTACGTTGCTGTTCAAACTCATTAACCCTATTCCATATGGGGTTTTTGGCAGCCTCCAGAGTGATTTGGTTTCCATGATACACACACACACACACACACACACACACACACACACACACACACACACAGCATATCGGTTGAAAAGCTATATGCATCCTTAAGACTATATTGACGCTCATATATATTTTAATTGTTAATGTATGAATGAAATCGGTAATCTGATCCCTAGAAGGCTTGTAATGCAGACAGGTAGATAGCTGCTTTGTAGAGCTAACAACTTTATACATCATGAGTGCACTGAAAAATAATTATGTCATGAAATTGTTGAAAACTCGAACCATACCAAAAAATTATTTTTGGCTCACTGTTTCAATGTGGCAAGCACTGGGATTAAATTTGAATGTGATTGTACACTCTGCATGAAAACTAAATTAGAAAAATCAAGAGAAATTGAATATTCCCAAATATTTGAACATCATTGAAGACAATGGTCAAATATATACTATGCATATATTGTTATCATGTATGACACATCGGTTTCCACAAAAGGTATGTGGCAATGAAGAAATGTAATGCAAAGCTGAATGAAAGAGCCTTTTTAAGCTCTGCCCACATTTAGTTTCTGCCAGGACTGCAGAACAACCTCTATATAAGAGGCCACAAGATGAGATGGATAGGACCGCAGGGGATTTCTGGTTATTACAACTGGTGGTGAGTCAGGCTGATGCTTCCGCTGCTGTCTAGGAGAGACATTTGCATTAGAGTAGAGATTCTTAAGTCCTTGTTTTCCTTTCGAATATATTATTTCAATTACTCTTCCCTACTTCTTATTTACTTATATTTACATCTTTCTTAATTTCAAAGATACATACTTTTATTGTATTTTTTTTATTGTTTTACTGTAGAGGATACGTTCATATGTGGTTGTTTTCTATTAGACTATGTTTTTTATGAATTTGCCATATTTACCAACCTCACTTTTAGATAATTTTATTGAGATTATTGTTAAGTTTTAATTTTTTATGATTTGCATTTTGCGTGAGTACTTTTCAGATAACTAAGTGAGAAATCTATGACACACAGTCAAGTGCCTCTGAGCTGGTGCACGTGTGCATTTTATATTTATTTTTAGTATTTTCCATTTTATTAAAAAGTAAATGCCAACTGAACTACAGATTACATTGCATTGTATTCATAATTAATTAATAAATAATTGATATTGACAATTGTCAAATGTGAACATTTGAGTCTGTGACAATGAATTAAGAACATGTATAACTTTTCTTTCATAGGAACAATTTCTTCTGTGATTGAAGGGGAGAAAACGGTAAGAACTATTTAATATCGTCTCATCATCGACAACGCCACCAAAACTTCTTGTGTAGCTATGTGCACATGTCAGAAAATGAATACATTTGTTTGTTTTTCTTGAAATAAGCCTCCATCATGAGTACGGACGCAGAGATGGCCATTTATGGCGAGGCTGCCATTTACCTCCGTAAGCCAGAGAAGGAGAGGCTTGAGGCCCAGACCAGGCCCTTCGATGCCAAGAGTGCTGCATATGTGGCTGATGCTAAGGAGCTGTACGTCAAGTGTATGATCATTAAGAAGGACGGAGGCAAAGTCACTGTGAAAGTCCTGAGTAACAATGAGGTAGGCAGAGGCTGATCATGGCAGAAACTCTGTTGGAATCAACAGAAAGCAAAAGTTGCAATAGCTGCACTGTTAAGAAAACTAAAAATGTGTTTCCATATTTTAGGAGAGGGTAGCCAAGGAAGAGGATGTCACACAAATGAATCCTCCCAAGTACGACAAAATTGAGGACATGGCCATGATGACCTATCTCAATGAAGCCTCTGTGTTGTATAACCTTGCAGAGCGTTATGCAGCATGGATGATCTACGTAAGACAGTTCACCTGCTAAATAAATATACATTAAACATAGGTAACAGGCATGGGTAACAGGTCATCTTAATGATCATCTCTCTCTGCTCTCCTTCAGACCTACTCTGGGCTGTTCTGTGCCACTGTAAACCCCTACAAGTGGCTCCCAGTGTACGATCAGTCGGTTGTCAATGCCTACAGAGGCAAGAAGCGTATGGAGGCTCCACCCCACATCTTCTCTGTCTCTGACAACGCCTTCCAGAACATGCTCACTGGTATGTGAATGAAAAGTTCTAATCTATTCCTAATTTACCTATTGATCTTGTTTTTATTAATAAAAGCCATACTCATGCAATTGTACATTTTGTTTTACAGATAGAGAGAACCAGTCTGTCTTGATCACGTAAGCTTTATTCTGTTAATATGATATATATATATATATATATATATATATGTGTAAAATACAATGTAAAAGACATGTAAAAACTCACTTACTTGAATCATCTTTTCATACCCAGTGGAGAATCCGGTGCTGGAAAGACTGTGAACACCAAGCGTGTCATCCAGTACTTTGCTACCATCTCCACTGGTGGAGAAAAGAAGAAGGACGAACCTGGAAAGATTCAGGTATGTCTAAAAAATATGTAATCCATGAATAAATAAGACTAGATACAAATTACATTAATGAATTAGACTCCAAAAAACATGGAATGGAAATATAATTAGCTGAATGAGTATTAAGAGAGGCCGCAAAGTGGCTGAGCAAGAGCTGGTGGATGTGAGCGAGCGTGTTGGACTGCTGCACTCTCAGGTAAAAAAAAAATTCTAATCCTGTCATTCATGTCCAGGAACGCATACATGTTTTGATCGTAATTGCAATAGTAATTTATTTCAGAACACAAGCCTTCTGAACACAAAGAAGAAGCTGGAGACTGACCTGGTCCAAGTCCAGGGTGAGGTGGATGACACCGTCCAGGAAGCCAGGAATGCAGAAGAGAAGGCCAAGAAGGCCATCACTGATGTATGTATACTTATTTTTCTTACTTCATGTAATGACAAATTGAAGGACTCTCTCACTCACCATCTTTGCCCCCATTTGTGGCAAAAGGCTGCAGAGAAAGAAATTGAAGGAACTCTTGATAAATGAATCTGTTGTCTTTCTAGGCTGCCATGATGGCTGAGGAGCTGAAGAAAGAGCAGGATACTAGCTCTCACCTGGAGAGGATGAAGAAGAACCTGGAGGTCACAGTGAAAGACCTGCAGCACCGCCTGGATGAGGCTGAGAACCTGGCCATGAAGGGTGGCAAGAAGCAGCTCCAGAAACTGGAGTCCAGAGTAAGATAATAACCAGAAAGCATTGAATAATAAATTAAAGTCCAATGTAAGAATGAGATTTATTAAATACATTTTACTCTCAAGGTTCGTGATCTGGAGTCAGAGGTTGATAGTGAACAGAGACGTGGAGTAGAAGCTATAAAAGGTGTCCGCAAATACGAGAGGAGGGTCAAGGAACTCACCTACCAGGTATGTCAAACTTACTTCTCCAAATAGTTTTTTCTTGCATTAGCATTGTGGTGATATTTAAAGTCCAAATTATATTGATTTTCCACTTTCAAATGTCCATCAGACTGAGGAGGATAAGAAGAATGGTGCCAGACTCCAGGATCTTGTTGACAAGCTGCAACTGAAGGTGAAGGCTTACAAGAGGCAGGCTGAGGAAGCGGTAAGTTCAATATTACTAAACATGTATATGTCCAATATGTCCCGTTTTGACATCAACTTGAGTACAGCATATTAAAACTGAGAAAATATTCATGTTCCTACAGGAGGAGCAGTCCAACTCTTACCTGTCCAAGTGCAGGAAGGTTCAAAATGAGCTGGAGGAGGCTGAGGAACGTGCTGACATCGCTGAGACTCAGGTCAACAAGCTGAGGGCCAAGAGCCGTGACTCTGGCAAGGTAACTGAACAGTAAAAGTCCAGTTGAAATTATTGCACATTATGTATCTAATGAGCGACTCAAATTATTTACTTTAAAAACGACATAAACATCTAAACCCTACTTTTGTTTTGTTTTTCTCTTTAGGCAAAGGACATCGGTGAATAATTCCCTCCATTTGAAATATTGCACATACAAGTCATACAATATGAGACATGTGAATAGCATACAGTAAAGTATACAAATTTCCAACTTTCTACCTTGTACTTTGTCATCATTCCTTTTGCCTTATTTTGCTCAGTCCTAACTAAGTAGAAGCTGTGGTCAAATTCTTATCTAACTGAGTGAATGACCTGGAAATATCTAGGTGGTAGCCATGATAAGAGCTGTTCAAAGGTTCTTAATGCTAAAGGAAAGTGCTTCAATGCTTCCTTTCGTACCTCCTTTAGCATAGGTTACACTGACTTTTACAAAAGGAAAGGAGATAATGCCGTCCCACATTTCCTTGCCGCACCACAATTTGGCCGTTGACGAAAAACAACCGATTATTAACAACAGATCATTATGTAAACAATAGCGGACAGGAGGATGAGCATGAGTAACTATTCTCAATGTGACAAGCAAGTTATACTGGTAGCCTATATTTATTTTTTACAATGTTTGTAAATTATAATGTTGGTTAATGAATGAATAATCTAAGATGCGCTTTTAATAGTCCATCTTCAGATCATTATATTTTCACCAGGGCAGACATGTCATAATTACGTATCCGAGTTTAAGTTCAGTCGGACTCTCTTAGCATCGCAGGTTGTCTTTTCCTCAGTCCTTATGAATTCACCCGCACCACCCAATACACTTTGTTTTGTAAATTAATTAGCATTAAACTTTTGCAGGATATAAATCTAAAGACAAGATTGTAAAAGGTTGCTAAGTCATCTTGAAGCACAGTGAAAGTAAGTAAGGGGTGAGGGTAGCAAACGTTCTTAAAACAGCCTCTGTAAATTTGGTAACACACGACTGCCAAATGGGCAGGCTGAGCTGACAAGACCACAAAACAAATATCAAATTGATATACACCACTATTAAAGAGGCTAAACAGTATCATATTTCCTATTACACTCACAAGTTTATGAATCAGACCACATGCATTTCCAACTGGTGTGTAGCAAGGCAAGGGGTGAGTGACTGTCGTTTATTGGCTGCTCACTCCACATTCTGGCCTGGTGGACATGGGGAGTTACACTGGCACCTCATGTGCATGTCTTCTGTGGTGGCACACATTCAGGCATGTGGGGGCTATGCTCTGGTCCAGAGCTGTGGCTCTTGGATAGCTATGGTGGACAACTGTAGGCTTATTGAGGAACACTAATGGACATATATATAAGATTCATCAACAAAGATGAGTTACATTTTTAAATATGATAGGACAGAAAAGACAGCAGTTTCTTCAAATGTGGGAATTAAAAAAATTGAAGACACAAGACATCTTGATTCAAGATACAAGTATAATTGCCTTGTGAAACGTTCATTTTGCTTTTATGGCAAATAATCCATGTTGTGGAGTGGATAACAATGAATATGACATGGTGACACCTTTTAATTCACACAGTGAAAAGTTTTTCTTCAATTTAAAAGTTAGTTATTTAGGTTTGTGCCAAGGTCCACTGCCACACTGATATTGGCCTTCTAATGCTTGTGTCACCCTTCATTTTTTGATTAGTTATTTCATTATGTTTATAATAACCTTTAATGCAGGACCCAGGCAGTTTTGTGTCAAACTTGAGGATGTATATCATTGTGGGATTGTTGTGCCCTATGGAATCAAGCCGTGATACAAAGATGAAGATGAGCTAGTCAGGAGCAGGCTGATATTAAGATAAGATAAGATAGAACTTTATTAATCCCGAAGGAAATTCTTGAAATGTTTTATTAAGTAGGTCATTGTTTCTACGTTTGACATTTAAAATAAAATAACTCATCAAAACTTAATAACAATCCAAAAGATGAATGTGAACCCATTCATTAGCAAGACAATATCAGTCATGAGAAGCAGGTGTAGCCGGAAGGGCGCAAATTCACTCGGAAGAGACAATGTGACAAATCTCTGCGAAAGTCCACGTACATATAAAAAAAAAGTTTCCCCCAAGAAAAATAAATACAAAAACAGGTGAAAACAACAGAACAGGAACAGAAAAGGATAATTGGTGAAATATAAATCTGTTATATTAATACACCAGTTACACAGGGACGTGTGTTTACAATGAGTCCAGTGGAGTTTGATTTTGAATGGGCATACTGGATTCTCACATGTGCATCAAATTTCACAAAAAATATGTGAAATATGTGTCTATCCTGGCTAACAGTAGAACAGATTGGGAGCTGGTCTGTTCCTAAATGCTTGAACACATGGAGACGTTGCAACAGCAGCAAATTGCAAAACACACTTTCACACCTTAGATATTAGATATGAACTCAAAAGCAATGGAAAATTTTTAATCCTATTTGAGAAAACCTAAAACTGTTTTCATAATGTTTAGGCCTTTCTTTTTATCTTATTGTTATGTTTATCTTAAGTATTTTCTTTTTATTATTGTAATCTATTTGAATGCTAAGAAGTCTAGAAAAATTGTTGTCCAGAACCACGATGAGACAGATCCTCTTCAATACAACAAAAAGCCACATGAACGCTTAATCCTTAAAAACTGGAACTGTTGGAAGTATTGCAGCATATCTCCTCTTCTTCTGCTTCTTCTTCTGTTTAATATTGTGTTAAACTATAGGAGTAAGGGGGAAGAAATAATTTGACTGACTTGTTACACAGGGAAATAAAGTCTCTTCAATCTTAATGTTGCCTCTGCCTGCCAAATAGGAACCAATATCCCACTGGTGCATTTCATTGAGCTCAAGCACATAAAACTCACTATGCAAAAAAAACTTTTGAAATTAAATGTAAATACAATACAGTAAGGTGATCTTGTACTTGAGTTGCTTTTACTATAATATGCATATATACAGTATATACATAGATTTGATATATTAGATATGTATATACTATATATATTTAGATATATAAAGCTATTAAACATTACAAGGAACATCACAAGTCAACATGACATTCTCCTATATTCTCTGAAATGGTCAAATAAAATATAAATAAAAGAAAGTACTTTCAAATGAAACAAGGTGAATGAAAGACTAACTAAGGGAAATGCAACCTAAGGAATGTGTATGCAACACAATTCCTTGGCATCACGCAAGTCAGTTTCAATACTCAATGCCAAAACCATGTCAGAAAAAGATCTCTGGTCACAGTTGCAAGGTTGCAGTGCATGATTTAAAAATAGATTCCCAAACATCTTGTAATCGAATGAAGAATGTTAAAGGGTAATAAAGAGATGATATAAAGCATTTCCCTCCATTATTAAACTGGTATCATTATTGTCAGGCTCCAGTTAAAATACAAAAAAAATGAATGAATTCAGCACTACAAAGATAAGAAAATAATTAAGATTAGCACAAATTAGCAAAAAAGGTTACATTTATTTTAAGTAGCAATTATTTGCATGAAAGTGAATTTCTACTCATGCTCCTTGGTACGTTGCTGTTCAAACTCATTAACCCTATTCCATATGGGGTTGGTTTCCATGGTATTCACACACACACACACACACACACACACACACACACACACACACACACACACACACACACACACACACACACACACACACACACACACACACACACACACACACACACACACACAGCATATCGGTTGAAAAGCTATATGCATCCTTAAGACTATATTGACGCTCATATATATTTTAATTGTTGGCACTTAGCATTGTTGTTCATTCTCAGATGTTGTAGCATGCTTAGAATTGCACGCCTGCCCAGCTACTTATGCAGACAACTTGGCAATTATGAAACTCGTTCTATTCGTCTCGTAAATAGGAATGCTCGAAAACAGCTCTATTCTTATCTTCAGGTTACCACAGTGATATATTGCTGCCTCTCCTTCAACAAATGTACTCTTTGTAAGTCACTTTGGATAAAAGCGTCTGCCAAATGCCCTAAATGTAAATGTAAATGTAAAATTGTTAATGTATGAATGAAATCGGTAATCTGATCCCTAGAAGGCTTGTAATGCAGACAGGTAGATAGCTGCTTTGTAGAGCTAACAACTTTATACATCATGAGTGCACTGAAAAATAATTATGTCATGAAATTGTTGAAAACTCGAACCATACCAAAAAATTATTTTTGGCTCACTGTTTCAATGTGGCAAGCACTGGGATTAAATTTGAATGTGATTGTACACTCTGCATGAAAACTAAATTAGAAAAATCAAGAGAAATTGAATATTCCCAAATATTTGAACATCATTGAAGACAATGTTCAAATATATACTATGCATATATTGTTATCATGTATGACACATCGGTTTCCACAAAAGGTATGTGGCAATGAAGAAATGTAATGCAAAGCTGAATGAAAGAGCCTTTTTAAGCTCTGCCCACATTTAGTTTCTGCCAGGACTGCAGAACAACCTCTATATAAGAGGCCACAAGATGAGATGGATAGGACCGCAGGGGATTTCTGGTTATTACAACTGGTGGTGAGTCAGGCTGATGCTTCCGCTGCTGTCTAGGAGAGACATTTGCATTAGAGTAGAGATTCTTAAGTCCTTGTTTTCCTTTCGAATATATTATTTCAATTACTCTTCCCTACTTCTTATTTACTTATATTTACATCTTTCTTAATTTCAAAGATACATACTTTTATTGTATTTTTTTTATTGTTTTACTGTAGAGGATACGTTCATATGTGGTTGTTTTCTATTAGACTATGTTTTTTATGAATTTGCCATATTTACCAACCTCACTTTTAGATAATTTTATTGAGATTATTGTTAAGTTTTAAATTTTTATGATTTGCATTTTGCGTGAGTACTTTTCAGATAACTAAGTGAGAAATCTATGACACACAGTCAAGTGCCTCTGAGCTGGTGCACGTGTGCATTTTATATTTATTTTTAGTATTTTCCATTTTATTAAAAAGTAAATGCCAACTGAACTACAGATTACATTGCATTGTATTCATAATTAATTAATAAATAATTGATATTGACAATTGTCAAATGTGAACATTTGAGTCTGTGACAATGAATTAAGAACATGTATAACTTTTCTTTCATAGGAACAATTTCTTCTGTGATTGAAGGGGAGAAAACGGTAAGAACTATTTAATATCGTCTCATCATCGACAACGCCACCAAAACTTCTTGTGTAGCTATGTGCACATGTCAGAAAATGAATACATTTGTTTGTTTTTCTTGAAATAAGCCTCCATCATGAGTACGGACGCAGAGATGGCCATTTATGGCGAGGCTGCCATTTACCTCCGTAAGCCAGAGAAGGAGAGGCTTGAGGCCCAGACCAGGCCCTTCGATGCCAAGAGTGCTGCATATGTGGCTGATGCTAAGGAGCTGTACGTCAAGTGTACCATCATTAAGAAGGACGGAGGCAAAGTCACTGTGAAAGTCCTGAGTAACAATGAGGTAGGCAGAGGCTGATCATGGCAGAAACTCTGTTGGAATCAACAGAAAGCAAAAGTTGCAATAGCTGCACTGTTATGAAAACTAAAAATGTGTTTCCATATTTTAGGAGAGGGTAGCCAAGGAAGAGGATGTCACACAAATGAATCCTCCCAAGTACGACAAAATTGAGGACATGGCCATGATGACCTATCTCAATGAAGCCTCTGTGTTGTATAACCTTGCAGAGCGTTATGCAGCATGGATGATCTACGTAAGACAGTTCACCTGCTAAATAAATATACATTAAACATAGGTAACAGGCATGGGTAACAGGTCATCTTAATGATCATCTCTCTCTGCTCTCCTTCAGACCTACTCTGGGCTGTTCTGTGCCACTGTAAACCCCTACAAGTGGCTCCCAGTGTACGATCAGTCGGTTGTCAATGCCTACAGAGGCAAGAAGCGTATGGAGGCTCCACCCCACATCTTCTCTGTCTCTGACAACGCCTTCCAGAACATGCTCACTGGTATGTGAATGAAAAGTTCTAATCTATTCCTAATTTACCTATTGATCTTGTTTTTCTTCATCAAAACCATACTCATGTAAATGTGATACATTTGTTTTACAGATAGAGAGAACCAGTCTGTCTTGATCACGTAAGCTTTATTCTGTTAATATGATATATATATATATATATATATATGTGTAAAATACAATGTAAAAGACATGCAAAAACTCACTTACTTGAATCATCTTTCCATACCCAGTGGAGAATCCGGTGCTGGAAAGACTGTGAACACCAAGCGTGTCATCCAGTACTTTGCTACCATCTCCACTGGTGGAGAAAAGAAGAAGGAAGAAGCTGGAAAGATTCAGGTATGTCTAAAAAATATGTAATCCATGAATAAATAAGACTAGATACAAATTAGATTAATGAATTAGACTCCAAAAACATGGAATGGAAATATAATTAGCTGAATGAGTATTAACATTTATATTTGATTATAGGGGTCTCTGGAGGACCAGATCATTGCAGCCAATCCCCTGTTGGAGGCCTACGGTAATGCCAAGACTGTGAGAAATGACAACTCCTCTCGTTTTGTAAGTATGAGATAATTTCCTCCTGGAAGAAGCCAGTTTTTGATTAATTGTGAGGAAGTTAAAATTATTTATTTTCCAAACAGGGTAAATTCATCAGAATCCATTTCCATGCAACTGGTAAACTGTCCAGTGCTGACATTGAGACTTGTAAGTATCTCATTGTAAATGATAATCAATGTCCTATGATTATTAGTAGAACAGGTTTTATAAACATTAATGTGTCTTATAGATCTGCTGGAGAAGTCTAGAGTGACATTCCAGCTTCCCGATGAGAGAGGCTACCACATCTTCTACCAGATGATGACCAACCACAAACCTGAGCTCATTGGTAAGATGGTGGAGTAGTGAGACATGTATGTGTGTATTACCTTTAAATGCAGTGTTATCCAGATCTGTTTTAAGTTACATTTTATTAAAAGTGTATTAAACTATGTGACCAGGTGTTTCTCATTCTAGAATATATTTTTTTGGTAAATGTTTGATTCAGAATTTGTTAGCTGGCAGAATGCAGGTGAGAAAATACCTGAACAAAGTTTGAGCAGAAATAACATTTGTTTCATCCTACAGAAATGACGCTCATCACCACCAACCCCTACGACTTCCCCATGTGCAGTCAGGGTCAGATCACTGTGGCCAGTATTGATGACAAAGAGGAGCTGGTTGCTACTGATGTCAGTGGTTGTTGTTGGAACACACTTAATATGCTTTCCACATTCGATTAATTTGGTAAAACGTGTTCTAAATTATGCCTTGTTTCCAATACAGACTGCTATTGATATTTTGGGCTTCAATAATGATGAGAAGATGGGCATCTATAAGTTTACTGGTGCTGTGCTTCACCACGGTAACATGAAGTTCAAGCAGAAGCAGCGTGAGGAGCAGGCTGAGCCAGATGGCAATGAGGGTAACTATTTCATTGATTCATCAGTGGGCGTGATTATTATTAAATATTTTGTATGCATATTGGCTTGTATATGCATTTCAAGCAACTATTATTGTGAATAACAATGCATGCATCTTTCATATTAACTCTGTAGAGGCCGACAAGATTTCCTACCTGCTGGGTCTGAATTCTGCTGACATGCTGAAGGCTCTTTGCTACCCCAGAGTGAAGGTCGGAAATGAGTATGTAACCAAGGGACAGACTGTACCTCAGGTAAGAAAGACACAATGTGTGTGTTAAGAGAATAGGTCCAATATGTGTTAATATGATAAATAGTTATTTATTAGACAAATAATTTTGACTAAGCTATCTGACTTCTGTCCCTCCCAAAAATGTAATTTCAGGTCAATAACTCAGTGAGTGCCCTGGCCAAGTCTATCTATGAGAGGATGTTCTTGTGGATGGTCATCCGTATCAACCAGATGCTGGACACCAAGCAAGCAAGACAATTCTACATTGGTGTGCTGGACATTGCTGGTTTTGAGATCTTTGATGTAAGTTGTTAAATCAGAAGAGTGACAGGTACAAACATCGAAATAATAAGGACGTAACAATTAAATTGCTGACGAGTAATGCAAGGTTGATTACATTTCCCCAACTAGTACAACAGCATGGAGCAGCTGTGCATCAACTTCACAAATGAGAAACTGCAACAGTTCTTCAACCACCACATGTTCGTCCTGGAGCAAGAGGAGTACAAGAAGGAGGGTATCATCTGGGAGTTCATTGACTTCGGCATGGACTTGGCTGCCTGCATTGAGCTTATTGAGAAGGTACACATGATGACTATAACTAAATATCATGATTCTTTGCGTTCCTTTTAAATGTTTCATCAATGCTTTTTTTCTCCAAAGCCAATGGGCATCTTCTCCATCCTTGAAGAGGAGTGCATGTTCCCCAAGGCCTCAGACACTTCCTTCAAGAACAAGCTGTATGACCAGCATCTTGGCAAGAACAGAGCATTTGAGAAGCCCAAGCCAGCAAAGGGCAAGGCTGAGGCCCACTTCTCCCTGGTGCACTATGCTGGTATCGTGGACTACAACATCGGTGGCTGGCTGGACAAGAACAAGGATCCCCTGAACGACTCTGTCATCCAGCTGTACCAGAAGTCATCAAACAAACTGCTGCCTGTCCTGTACCCAACTGTAGTTGAAGGTAGATACCCATAGGGTGTACCCATAGTGTCAAACTGCTCATCCATTCCATTATCATAGCCAATGTTTGACTCTGTTTGAAAAAAATGTATATAAAAATGAACTGTGACTAATAACCAATAATAACAAATAGAGGCCGGTGGTGCAAAGAAGGGAGGCAAGAAGAAGGGTGGCTCCATGCAGACTGTCTCTTCACAGTTCAGGGTGAGGATGAAAATGTCCATAATTTCATGTTCTTTCTGTTCTTTATCAGTTAATTTGAATATATTTAACATTGTGTTCTATGACGTGTCTACAGGAGAACTTGGGCAAACTGATGACCAACTTGAGGAGCACCCATCCTCACTTTGTGCGTTGCCTGATTCCCAATGAGTCAAAGACTCCAGGTACAGTGACTACCGATCACATGTTCATAGTGTCTGGGTTAGGTTGTGACCTTTAAGTGCAGCTATTCAGTCATTGCTACAACAACAGTATAATATATATTATATTATATCAACTGCATGTACTGTATATCACCCATGTCACAGGTCTGATGGAGAACTTCCTGGTTATCCACCAGCTGAGGTGTAACGGTGTACTGGAGGGCATCAGAATCTGCAGAAAGGGTTTCCCCAGCAGAATCCTCTATGCTGATTTCAAGCAGAGGTATTACCTTTATGATATTAGAAGGACAACTGTACAAATGCTTCGAACATTTGAACATAACAAGTTAATCTTTAAAACATCACAATTGTCTGCTTCAGGTACAAAGTACTGAATGCCAGTGTCATTCCCGAGGGCCAGTTCATTGACAACAAGAAGGCTTCTGAGAAACTGCTTGGGTCTATTGATGTTAATCATGATGACTACAAATTTGGATACACCAAGGTCTGTTTAATGTTGTAAAATAACTTTTTATACTTGATATACTTGAAAGTTACTTGCTGACAAAATGTCTTGTCTTACCTCAAGGTGTTCTTCAAAGCTGGTCTTCTGGGTGTTCTTGAGGAGATGCGAGATGAGAAGCTTGCATCTCTGGTCGGCATGATTCAGGCTCTCTGCAGAGCTTATGTCATGAGAAAGGAGTTTGTGAAGATGATGGAGAGGAGGTTTGTTTTAAAACTTTCCATCCAAAATCAAACAGGTTTTTGGATGATGCGTGCAACCCCAATATGACTATGATGGTTTATTATTACAGGGAAGCCGTCTACACTGTTCAGTACAACATCCGCTCATTCATGAATGTCAAACACTGGCCATGGATGAAGGTTTACTACAAGATCAAGCCTCTTCTGAAGACTGCTGAAACTGAGAAGGAGCTTTCTGAGATGAAGGAGAACTATGATAAGATGAAGACAGACCTGGCTGCTGCCCTGGCCAAGAAGAAGGAACTGGAGGAGAAGATGGTTTCTCTTCTCCAGGAGAAGAATGATCTGTCGCTGCAAGTGGCTTCTGTAAGTAAACATAATTTTTTGTGTCCACATGCGTTCACATTGTGATACATGTGATGTGACACATTTTTAAATGTCACACAGGAAGGAGAGAGTCTGAATGATGCTGAAGAGAGGTGTGAGGGACTCATCAAAGGTAAGATCCAGTCGGAGGCTAAACTCAAGGAGACAACTGAGCGACTGGAGGATGAGGAGGAAATCAATGCTGAGCTGACCGCTAAGAAGAGGAAACTAGAGGATGAATGCTCTGAGCTCAAGAAGGACATTGATGACCTGGAGCTTACCTTGGCCAAAGTGGAGAAGGAGAAACACGCCACTGAGAACAAGGTTTGTAAAGATGTCAGCACATTACCAACATCATCAACTTTCTCCAAACCAGTAGCATAAGAGTACAAAGGAAATTAACACAATCACTAATTGTTTAATTTAGGTGAAGAACCTGACTGAGGAGATGGCCTCTCAGGATGAGAGCATTGCTAAGCTGACAAAGGAGAAGAAAGCTCTCCAAGAGGCACATCAGCAGACCCTTGATGACCTGCAGGCAGAGGAAGACAAAGTCAACACTCTGACCAAGGCCAAGACCAAGCTTGAACAGCAAGTGGATGATGTGAGTATATTAAAGCTAATGGAAACCTATAATTAGTTATAATCAGTCATGGAGATGGTGGAGTTACAATAAAATAAAAAATTGCCATTACAATTGAATGTTCCTAACTCTTCCAAATGATTGACATCCAGCTTGAAGGTTCTCTGGAGCAAGAGAAGAAGCTCCGTATGGACCTGGAGAGAGGCAAGAGAAAGATCGAGGGTGACCTGAAACTGGCTCAGGAATCTATCATGGATCTTGAGAACGACAAACAGCAGTCCGACGAGAAAATCAAGAAGTAACACTCATTTGTATTTTCTGAATCACCATACTATATCATTTCCACATGCCTCCTGTATTACAACAGTAGACCATATTATATTAATTATTCACAGGAAGGACTTTGAGACAAGCCAGCTTCTGACTAAAATTGAGGATGAGCAGTCCTTGGGTGCTCAACTTCAGAAGAAGATTAAGGAGCTTCAGGTGGGACAATATTTTGCCCTTTTGTTGTTCAAATACATTTTCTTCAAATACAAACATACTTGGACATTTATCTCAATGTTTACCATCAATTAGGCCCGTATTGAGGAGCTGGAGGAAGAGATTGAGGCTGAGCGTGCTGCTCGTGGCAAGGTTGAGAAGCAGAGAGCTGACCTCTCCAGAGAACTTGAAGAGATCAGTGAGAGGCTTGAGGAGGCTGGTGGAGCCACTTCTGCTCAGATTGAGATGAACAAGAAGCGCGAGGCTGAGTTCCAGAAGCTGCGTCGTGACCTTGAGGAGTCCACCCTGCAGCATGAAGCCACTGCTGCTGCTCTGCGTAAGAAGCAGGCTGACAGTGTTGCAGAGCTGGGAGAGCAGATTGACAACCTCCAGCGTGTCAAGCAGAAGCTTGAGAAGGAGAAGAGCGAGTACAAGATGGAGATTGATGACCTCTCCAGCAACATGGAAGCAGTTTCTAAGACCAAGGTAAGTTATTCTTTAATGTCTTCATTGTGTTAAGATTATAAAAAATACAAGGAGACATTGATTTAAATTAGAGAAATTCTTAATCATTAGGGGAATCTGGAGAAGATCTGCCGTACCCTTGAGGACCAACTCAGTGAAATCAAGGCTAAGAGTGATGAGAATGGTCGCCAGATAAACGACATCAGTTCCCAGAGAGCAAGACTGCTGACAGAAAATGGTAGGTACCCCTTTCATATTCATTTATATTCACCATCAAATAATTTTATTGGAAGTCTACATAGACATATTTTGGAAGAGAATTTATACATTTCAATATGTATTCATTACTTCACCTCCTCCAACTAGGTGAGTTTGGTCGTCAGCTTGAGGAGAAAGAAGCGCTTGTCTCCCAGCTGACCAGAGGCAAGCAGGCCTTTACTCAGCAGATTGAGGAGCTGAAGAGGCAAAATGAGGAGGAAGTTAAGGTAAGGACATTTTCTTCAGAAAGATGGTAAGGTTCAAAGATCAAGACATTTTTGGAATTTACAAAATCTCTGTTGCCCTCCTGTTAGGCCAAGAATGCTCTTGCTCATGGTGTGCAATCAGCCCGCCATGACTGCGACCTTCTAAGGGAGCAGTTTGAGGAGGAGCAGGAGGCCAAGGCTGAGCTGCAGCGTGGAATGTCCAAGGCCAACAGTGAGGTGGTTCAGTGGAGGAGCAAGTATGAAACTGATGCTATCCAGCGCACTGAGGAGCTTGAGGAGGCCAAGTGAGTAAACTCTTTGATAATTAGTCTAAAGCAGACATTCAGTTTTATGAATGGAAACAAGTGAAACATTGTTGTTCTTTAACAGGAAAAAGCTTGCCCAGCGCCTTCAGGAGGCTGAGGAACAAATTGAGGCTGTGAATTCCAAGTGTGCCTCTCTGGAGAAAACCAAACAGAGACTCCAGGGTGAGGTGGAGGACCTCATGGTTGATGTGGAGAGAGCCAATGGGGTGGCTGCCAACCTTGACAAGAAGCAGAGGAACTTTGACAAGGTGTTTACTTATTCCTTGAAATATTGTTGTATGGTTATCTATTCCTCTTAAAGTGCTAATCATCTACCACTTTATCAACAATATTGTCCAGCTTTTGGCTGACTGGAAGCAGAAATATGAGGAGGGCCAAGCAGAGCTTGAAGGGGCTCAGAAAGAGGCTCGTTCTCTCAGCACTGAGCTTTTCAAGATGAAGAACTCATACGAAGAAGCTCTAGATCAGCTGGAGACCATGAAGCGTGAAAACAAGAACCTTCAGCGTGAGTTTTTGTTCAATACTATTTATAATACTAGGATGTAGATAAATATAACTGACCGACTAAACAAATAACATATTACACATTTCAAATTGCTCTGCAGAGGAGATTTCCGATTTGACTGAACAAATTGGTGAGACTGGAAAGAGCATCCATGAGCTGGAGAAGTCCAAGAAGCAGGTGGAGACTGAGAAGACTGAGATCCAGACAGCCCTTGAGGAAGCTGAGGTGAGGACGATTAAATAAGCAAACAACTACTACAAAAATGATGTGTACGTTTCAACAAACGTAACAAACTAATGTTATTTTATACATTAGGGAACTCTGGAGCATGAAGAGTCCAAGATTCTGCGTGTCCAGCTGGAGCTCAACCAGATTAAGGGTGAGGTTGACAGGAAGCTGGCTGAGAAGGATGAGGAGATGGAGCTGATCAAGAGGAACAGCCAGAGAGTCATTGACTCCATGCAGAGCTCCCTGGACTCTGAGGTCAGAAGCAGGAATGATGCCCTGAGAATCAAGAAGAAGATGGAGGGAGATCTGAATGAGATGGAGATTCAGCTGAGTCATGCCAACCGCCAGGCTTCTGAGGCCCAGAAGCAGCTGAGGAATGTTCAGGGACAACTGAAGGTCTGACAGAACTAATGTCTAACACATATAAAACATAGTTGTAGATATCCTATTGTGATGTGTTCGGTTTTGTGTTTATTAGGATGCCCAACTCCACCTTGATGATGCTCTCAGAGGAGGGGAAGACCTGAAGGAGCAGGCTGCCATGGTGGAGCGTAGGAACGGTCTCATGTTGGCTGAAATTGAAGAGCTGAGGGCAGCTCTGGAACAGACAGAGAGAGGCCGCAAAGTGGCTGAGCAAGAGCTGGTGGATGTGAGCGAGCGTGTTGGACTGCTGCAGTCACAGGTAAAAAAACCATTATAATTCTGTCATTCATATACCAGAACACATACATGTTTTGATGGTAATTGCAATTGGAATTTGTTTCAGAACACAAGCCTTCTGAACACAAAGAAGAAGCTGGAAAGTGACCTGGTCCAAGTCCAGGGTGAGGTGGACGACACCGTCCAGGAAGCCAGGAATGCAGAAGAGAAGGCCAAGAAGGCCATCACTGATGTATGTATACTTATTTTTCTTACTTCATGGAATGACAATGAATTGAAGGAACTCTTGATTAATGAATGTATTGACTTTTTAGGCTGCCATGATGGCTGAGGAGCTGAAGAAAGAGCAGGATACTAGCTCTCACCTGGAGAGGATGAAGAAGAACCTGGAGGTCACAGTGAAAGACCTGCAGCACCGCCTGGATGAGGCCGAGAACCTGGCCATGAAGGGTGGCAAGAAGCAGCTCCAGAAACTGGAGTCCAGAGTAAGATAATAACCTGAAAGCATTTAATAATAAATAAATCCAATTTATGGATTAGATTAATTAAATCAATTTTACTCTCAAGGTTCATGATCTGGAGTCAGAGGTTGATAATGAACAGAGACGTGGAGCAGAAGCTATAAAAGGTGTCCGCAAATATGAGAGGAGGGTCAAGGAACTCACCTACCAGGTATGTCAAACTTAGTTCACCAAATAGGTTTCTAGGGTATTAGCATTGTGATCATATTAAACTGATGACGATAACATGATGTTAATTTCTCACGTTCAAATGTTCATCAGACTGAGGAGGATAAGAAGACTGGTGCCAGACTCCAGGATCTTGTTGACAAGCTGCAACTGAAGGTGAAGGCGTACAAGAGGCAGGCTGAAGAAGCGGTACGTTCAATATCAATATACAAGTACTCATCAAGATAATATGTCTGGCATCTTGACATCAACTTGGGTATAGCATATATTAACATGAATATTCATGTTCCTACAGGAGGAGCAGGCCAACTCTTACCTGTCCAAGTGCAGGAAGGTTCAACATGAGCTGGAGGAGGCTGAGGAACGTGCTGACATCGCTGAGACTCAGGTCAACAAGCTGAGGGCCAAGAGCCGTGACTCTGGCAAGGTAACTGAACAGTAAAAGTACAGTTCAGATTATTGCACATTATATATCTAATAATAATTGTTTATTTTCAAGATGACTTATAAATATCTAAACCATACTTTTGTTTTGTTACTCTCCTTTAGGGAAAGGAGAGTTCTGAATAATTCCTTCATTTGAAATATTGCACATATAAGTCATACAATATGACACAATTGCATAACATACAATAAACTTTACAGAAACCTTCCACCTTGTATTTTGCAGTTATTTGTTTGGCCTTACTTCCTTTGCTCAGTCCTGAAACCAGAGAGTCTCTTTAGTAGAGCTGGATCTCTCTCAATAAATCATTTAATGTGGTCCGCAATCAGGTTGAACTGTGTCAGACAAAAAGCATGGTCACTTGGCTGTCGGATATAAAGATATAAAGAACGAAGAGATTATTGATGATTAACTGCATTTTCTCCAACTTTGTGTTATGATTGATACATTTTTCATTGGTTTTTGTACTTTTATGGAAAAGAGGTTGGAAGATAAAGGCAATTACTTATCATAAAAATCATAAAAAGATGGTTAATGGTCATATCAGTCATATGTAGGGTTGGGTATCGTTTGAATTTGATCAATTCCGGTTCTTATCGATTCCGAGTTTCGATTCCACTAAGGTAAAGAAAAAAAAAGGTCAAATGTTTTGATAACAAAGATATCTTTATTCTTTTAACCCTTACTGATCATTAACAAAGTAAACACATACAATAAAAATGTATGATGCACAGATATGCATTAAAAAAAATCATAAATAAATAATAGATAAGGATTAATCTAGAGCAGTTAATTAAATTTAGGTAGACAAAAGGAAACCCAGTGATGTGACTCACAGTCACAACTCCTCTCAGAGCCTGATCAGACATGCTCAATGACTTAAACCACGTAAATTAGTACTACCTGAAATAGAGGCAACGTTGAAACCTTTTGTCTGGAAAATACTGGTTTAAATTAACCAAACAACACCGTCATATTTGTGGATAATTAGTAGGAGAAAATGTTCTAATCTCTCATATATTCCACCCAACAACAACACAGTGGAAAGCAGTAACAGTTGAACCATTTGTGGATAATAACATTTTGAGCTGCTTGTTGAGATGCATGCATATCAGCCCTTTCCGGTCGTATGCGTGACCTTTCTGGGCAAATAGTGTCTCCAGCAGACAGTGGAGTGTGTGTGTGTGTGTGTGTGTCAAAGTCAAAGTATTTTTTTGTCACATGTTCATTATAACACCATTCTGAACAGTGAAATTCTTGTGAGATGGCAGGTGACGTGAGATGGCAGTACACAAGAGAGTAGTCAAAAAGATCCAATATAAAATAGCAAGATAAAAGATAAAATAGCAAAAAGATAGATTTTGATATATATATATATATATATGTAATGGAAATATAAATATACACATGAAAATACACACCCATATATATAGTATATATACATACATTTGCTCGGTTTACCTTTAAATAATGAATATTATGCATTTAATAAGATACATAGAAGACTGTCTGTGTTCACTTATTATTGTTAATGATTCCTCACAAGCATTATTCATGTTTTACCAAATAATCATAGAGAAACACAGATATGTATCAGAATGATAATACGTAATTTAGTTGTTTTTTTGTCCATATTTTTCTGAAAAACTTTCAATTTGTACCATGTAATTTCACTTTTCAATGACTTCTCATTTGTAGTAAGTAGCACACTCTAATGTGGAGTGAATACAGCCACCAGAATAAGAAAGGCAATTTTATCGATGTTTAGTGACTATTCTCCTTCTAAAACAGGGAGTTTCTTGTAAATGTGCCTTTGATGAGGTGTAAAGGTGACTATAGGCTATTCATTTTCAGTGACTGGCATGTCAAAAGAACAACCATGAAATGTATAACTTGCAGATGATCCCTTACTCAGACCAAAGGTGAAATGTGTAGTTTGCAGATGGCCCCTTACTCAAACAGTAGCCATTGAAGTTATATGGAGAAAGGGCACTGAAGCATTACTCAGATAAATATTGATAGCGACAAGAAATATTGTTGTTTTCTGTACTTTCCATGTCATTAAGCCGGGGTGCGTTGTCGTGTCTGATTGTACGGTGATTCAAAATCTAATACCAACCGAATGTCGAACTTCAAACCAACTTCACTGCGCTGTCATCATGGCGGCACCGCCTGCCTCTATGTTGTGCTGCTGCACTCTTTTCTTTCACTGTGGTGGAAAAAAAACTCCCACTGCTCGTCTTTTTTCTGCCGTTGTCACGCCGTTAATAGACTGATGAGTGAGAAAAGGGGATGCGCAACGTTAAACTTGACCCCAGACCAGGTCAAAGTTATAAATTATAGATACACAATAAATTGATATTTAAAAATGTTATATACAGTGTTAAACTAGTCACAAATACCCAATTTACTTACATTTCTATTAAAGAGGCGAAACAGTATTCTATCATAATGCTTCTCATTCTCCTCCTAAATTATAGGAATCAGGCCACATGCATATCAAACTAGCGTGTAGCAGGGCAGGGGGTGAGTTCCTGGCATTTATTGGCTGCTCACTACACATTCTGGCCTGATTTAATTGACATGGCATTTACACATGCACCTCATAATTATGTGGGAAGAGTGCAAGCACATGTTCAGGCATCTCCTCACTTCCCCCCCCCCCCCCCCACCACAGTGAACTACAGTGGCCTTCAGGTGCCAATTTGATGATATAAATAAAAACCACATTTTTGTTAACTGATAGTTGTTTCATTTTAATTTCTAAAGTGGTTCAAATTAAAAAGGCAAAATCTAAACTACAATATCAAGTCGGACTGCTGTGTGAACATCAGTGGTATTCAGATGCACTCATCTGCCCAAGACCGACTTGCTCATGGCAGAGCTTCAATGTAGCCTCGAAGCTTCCAAAGACACACGACTTCCACAGTATGAGAGAACAAATAAGGTGGTTTGAACATTGTTGTTTTGATGAGATTGCACAGCAGGACTAGCTCTGTTCACCTGAAGAGAAAACACACAGCTATTGTGGATGATAGATCGCCATGATTCATGTTTATTGAATTAGTAACACATTATTATTAGTAGTAGAGCTTTTTGGTATACAGTAATTTTTTTTTTATTAACTGCCCGCATGTCGTAACCTCTTATTTCTATGGCCAAACCTGACTGAATTGAATAATATTCCTTTAACATCTTTCTGTAGGGAATGACAATGAATCATTTAAACAGTCCATGGCAATCTATTTGAAGTTTTCGATTTGACAATGCCAATGTGTCCATGTACACAGATTATTTATAGCACATGTCATACTTTTAATAGTAATGACTGCAGTTATAGTTGTGCTTGACACTTCTCATTTTCATAACTACTCAAGCTTTTGTGTGCATCCCAGATAGTTTTTACGTTTCTTGAATCAATATTTAGACATGTGATATAATAGCCGAGGTGGGGTGTGGCAGGGTTCACTGCCACACTTATTTCTCATGAATGTGTCATTTTTTGATTAGTTATTTCAAGATGTTACAATTTTATTCTTTACAAATGCGGGAAGTAGACCCAGGCGGTTTAGTGTTTTGTATTACTACTAGCTAATGAAACCAAAAATGTCTGAGGACAAAGTAGATTCCATGTTTTTGATCTTGGGATTGTTGTGGCCTGTGGCCTATGGACTCGAGCCAGAATACACAGAAGAAGAGCTCAGATTGAAGTCTCTCGTGAAGTTTGATTTTGAATTCAAGCAAGCGACCGAAAAACTTGTACCTACCGAACCTACTCACCTAACTTAAACCAGTGCACTCTCCAGGTTTGCCATACAAAATAAGCCCCCCTGACCCAAAAAGAAAACAAACCCATTGTCCACACACCTCCCAAGCATGACCCACCAAACCCCCCTCCTTCCTAGAAAAGGTGAAGGAGGAACTTCTGATATCCCATCTTGACAACTGTCCTGCTGTGTGTGGTCAAGTGATGCAAGGAAGCACTTGAGGGACACTACAACTTGCCCATAACGGAGCGTGCCTTGGCCTTCAGTGCAAAGGCATATCCAATGTCATCCAATGATTACAAAAATCCCCATGTACATATACAATGATTACAAAATCCTCTCCTCTGCTCTCTCAGGACTGTGAGCTCTGACACTGCTGCAGGTGATAATAAATTCCACCAAAACGTTAAAAGGTACCGATAAAACAACCGGTAACCGGTTGGAGCTTATTAATGCTACGGTCTTAGATAATTTAGCCCCTGGATCCGTATAATACCAGGTTTCGGTACTCACGATTAAGTGAGAGAACCACTGAGGGGACTCTTGTGTTTATATAGTGTTAGGGGCGGGGCCATGGCTCCAGGGGCCACAGTGTGTCATCGAGCCCCCATTTCAGACCCGCCCAAAAATGCTCAATTGGTCTAACTCCACAATTCAGTACTACATGGTCCAGTCTTATATCTTCAGAAATGTAACGTAAAACGTATGAAGTGTTTAGAGACATTACATTTTATTTTTATACTTTTATTTTTGTCCAGAATAATGTGAAGAGAGAGCTCTTCTTCAATACCATAAAAAAAGTGTTGAATTATTGCAACATATTCTCTCTGAGATCGTGTATATATACAGTATATAGTGAGGTTTATGGCTACCCTTGTGCATGCAATACTATTCCATGGCAATATGTCATTCAAGTTTATATACTCAATGCCAAAAAAAGGATCTCTGGTCATCACAGTTATATGTAATTCACACCTGAATTACATATAAATAGATTCCCAAACATCTTAATCGTAATATGTGAAAGAAGGTAAATTATACTGAAAATTATACTGCTTTTGAAACAGATTATCATATGATATATATAAAAAAAGATATATATATGATGGAACTATTACAATTGTAAAAGGAAGCATGTTAAACATACAGGAAAAATGAGCTTGTGTGTATGTGTGTGTGTGTGTGTGTGTGTGTGTGTGTGTGTGTGTGTGTGTGTGTGTGTGTGTGTGTGTGTGTGTGTGAGTAGGAGCTGCAAACAAGAGGTGAAAAGTTCCACTTTCAGCCCACATTTCAAACATTTCACATTAAACTGATGAAACTATAATTAGGCTCAAATGAAAATGCTACATAATGAATACAGTACTCTCAAAAATTAATGAAAGAAAAGGTTATAATTTGGTTAAGGTTATAGGTAATAATTTGTGAGATATATTTGAAAGTTACTTATTTACATACTAGTGATGAAAATAATGGATTGAATTTCTACTCATGTTCCTTGGTACGTTGCTGTTCAAACACATGAACCCTATTCTATATGCAGGGTTTTTGGGGGCCTCCAGAGTGATTTGGTTTACATTCCTTTATCAACACACACTGTATGCATCCTTAAGACTATGTTGATATTCATATATTTATCAATTTTGTACGTAAGAATAAAATATGTAATCTGATCCCTAGATGGGCTAGTAAGACATATAGGTACATAGATGCTTTGTAGAGCCACACCTTTTATACATCATTAGTAAACGGATGTTCATTAGCTAATTTTAATACATTGGCTACATATCACTCTAGGTTGATTTAATCAGAATATAAATCTTAGTAGCAATGGAAGCAGTGATGGGAGTGCAGGAAAGGTATTAATAAATGCAACACTATACCCCCAGTATCAAGTCTCTATTAAATCGTACTCCCTGGCAATAGGTCATGAATTTGTATAAACTTAAACCATGCCAAAAAAGGATTGTTGGCTCACAGTTGCAATGTGGTGAGCACTGGTATTAAACTTTAATGCGATTTATTTATAGATGCAACTGATTTTGTATCTGTGAGTAAATGTTCTCACAATGTGCATGGAAACAAATTTAAAATATGAAATATTCTCACACATTACAGCATGTCATATAGGAATAACAAAAATAACAAATTCTACATTTAATATATTTTTATAATAACATTTTGCATTCCATTTATCTATTCTATAAACTGTGAAGACCTTTATTAATTGGATTCCAGCATGTTGTGAAATGTTTCGATGTTGCAGTTAAACTATTGAAATACGAATACATACACTGTATATATCATTATCATGTATGATACATGAAAGTACCTTATGAAGCTCTGGCCTTATTTAGTTTCTGCCGGGACAGCAGAATAACCTTTATAAAAGAGACCACAAGAGGAGATGGATAGACTGCAGGGTTGGTGATTACTTGTGGTAAGTCAGACTGATGCTTTTTAAATGTTTAGCTGCTATTTTCATGCATTTCAATTACTCTTATCTCCCTACTTCTTATTTTATTATTTATTTTAGTTTTAGAAGCCTTTAGAATGGAGATTTGTATGTGGCTGTTTTTCATGTTCTGTTCTCTGAGTCTACCTACCTACCTCTTATCTACTTTTATTACATTGAGATTATATTGAGATTATTGTTACATTACAGTTAAATTTAGATTATTAGACAATTTTGCTTTTGTTTATTTCAAATAATTTAATTTTGATAGAAGAGATACATCTATGACATAATTAAGTACACAATCAAGTGCCTCTGAAATGATCCACATGCACATTTCAATTAAAAGTGGTAATCTCAAAGATTTCCATTCCGTGCTCTTTGGCGAAGATTATGGTGAAAATTGTAATTGCATCCAAACAGTGTCACATAGGTGACGTCAGTCTGCTTGCAGTTAATGGTGGATACTCCGTTTATGGCGGAGACTGAAAAAACAGGATGTCACTTTGAATTACGGCCTCTGGTGGACATCAATGGGACCAATCACTGCTGGGTGATGGAAAATCCATCACTGACTGTGAGCCACATTTAAAATCTTGCACGGGAAAGGCGACTCGCCACCCCGTCCATAATATAAAAAAATACTGCAAATGCAAGGGCGTTCATCAGTGGACCATAGGCTCAGTCACCATTGTGTTAACTCGTTCGGGTAAAGATAGTGAGTTTACAGACATTTATTTCCAAGTAGATCTTTGAGATTACCACTTTAAATGTTATTTAAAATGTTCAACTACAGATAACAACACATTAACAATAATCATTAACAGCAACTTTTCTTTTTAAAAGAACAATTTCTTCTGTGGTTGAAGGGAAGAAAACGGTAAGAATTATTTAATATAATCTCATTACCAAACAACATCACTAAACCTTGTGTCGCCATGTGTCAGATAAAATAAATCCATTTGTTTGTTTTTCATGAAATAAGTCTCCATCATGAGTACGGACGCAGAGATGGCCATTTATGGCCAGGCAGCCATTTACCTCCGTAAGCCAGAGAAGGAGAGGCTTGAGGCCCAGACCAGGCCCTTCGATGCCAAGAATGCTGCATATGTGGCTGATGCTAAGGAGCTGTACGTCAAGTGTATGATCACTAAGAGGGATGGGGCCAAAATCACTGTGAAAATCCTGAGTAACAATGAGGTAGGCAGAGGCTGATCATGGCAGAAGTTAATCTGTTGTAATCAACAAAAAGTGAAAGTTGCAATAGCTGCACTGTTAAGAAAACTAAAAATGTGTTTCCATATTTTAGGAGAGGGTAGCCAAGGAAGAGGATGTCACACAAATGAATCCTCCCAAGTACGACAAAATTGAGGACATGGCCATGATGACCTATCTCAATGAAGCCTCTGTGTTGTATAACCTTGCAGAGCGTTATGCAGCATGGATGATCTACGTAAGACAGTTCACCTGCTAAATAAATATACATTAAACATAGGTAACAGGCATGGGTAACAGGTCATCTTAATGATCATCTCTCTCTGCTCTCCTTCAGACCTACTCTGGGCTGTTCTGTGCCACTGTAAACCCCTACAAGTGGCTCCCAGTGTACGATCAGTCGGTTGTCAATGCCTACAGAGGCAAGAAGCGTATGGAGGCTCCACCCCACATCTTCTCTGTCTCTGACAACGCCTTCCAGAACATGCTCACTGGTATGTGAATGAAAAGTTCTAATCTATTCCTAATTTACCTATTGATCTTGTTTTTATTAATAAAAGCCATACTCATGCAATTGTACATTTTGTTTTACAGATAGAGAGAACCAGTCTGTCTTGATCACGTAAGCTTTATTCTGTTAATATGATATATATATATATATATATATATATATATGTGTAAAATACAATGTAAAAGACATGTAAAAACTCACTTACTTGAATCATCTTTTCATACCCAGTGGAGAATCCGGTGCTGGAAAGACTGTGAACACCAAGCGTGTCATCCAGTACTTTGCTACCATCTCCACTGGTGGAGAAAAGAAGAAGGACGAACCTGGAAAGATTCAGGTATGTCTAAAAAATATGTAATCCATGAATAAATAAGACTAGATACAAATTACATTAATGAATTAGACTCCAAAAAACATGGAATGGAAATATAATTAGCTGAATGAGTATTAACATTTATATTTGATTATAGGGGTCTCTGGAGGACCAGATCATTGCAGCCAATCCCCTGTTGGAGGCCTACGGTAATGCCAAGACTGTGAGAAATGACAACTCCTCTCGTTTTGTAAGTATGAGATAATTTCCTCCTGGAAGAAGCCAGTTTTTGATTAATTGTGAGGAAGTTAAAACTATTTATTTTCCAAACAGGGTAAATTCATCAGAATCCATTTCCATGCAACTGGTAAACTGTCCAGTGCTGACATTGAGACTTGTAAGTATCTCATTGTAAATGATAATCAATGTCCTATGATTATTAGTAGAACAGGTTTTATAAACATTAATGTGTCTTATAGATCTGCTGGAGAAGTCTAGAGTGACATTCCAGCTTCCCGATGAGAGAGGCTACCACATCTTCTACCAGATGATGACCAACCACAAACCTGAGATTGTTGGTAAGATGGTGGAGTAGTGAGACATATTATATATATTACATTTAAATGCAGTATTATCCAGATTCACATCTGTTTTAAATTACATTTCAGGACAAATGTATTCAATTATGTGACAAGGAGTTTCTCAGTCTAGAATACAATTTTTGTTGGTACATTTTGATTCTGATTTTGTTAGCTGGCAGAATACAGGTGAGGAATTAATTAACAAAGTTTGAGCAGAAATAACATTTGCTTCATCCTCCAGAAATGACGCTCATCACCACCAACCCCTACGACTTCCCCATGTGCAGTCAGGGTCAGATCACTGTGGCCAGTATTGATGACAAAGAGGAGCTGATTGCCACTGATGTCAGTGGTTGTTGTTGGAACACACTTAATATACTTTCCACATTTAATTCATTTGGTAAAATGTGTTCTAAATGATGCCTTGTTTCCAATACAGACTGCTATTGATATCCTGGGCTTCACTCATGAGGAGAAGATGGGCATCTATAAGTTTACTGGTGCTGTGCTTCACCACTGTAACATGAAGTTCAAGCAGAAGCAGCGTGAGGAGCAGGCTGAGCCAGATGGCAATGAGGGTAACTATTTCATTGGTTCATCAGTGGACTAGAAAGTATTTTTGATGCATATTTGCTTGAATATACATTTTAAGCAACTATTATTGTGAATAACAATGCATGCATCTTTCATATTAACTCTATAGATGCTGACAAGATTTCCTACCTGCTGGGTCTGAATTCTGCTGACATGCTGAAGGCTCTTTGCTACCCCAGAGTGAAGGTCGGAAATGAGTATGTCACCAAGGGACAGACTGTAGCTCAGGTAAGAAAGACACAATGTGCGTTAGGAGAATAGGTCCAATAAGTGTTAATATGACACATTGTCATCAGACAAACTATTCATTGATCAAATGTATTTGATTGAGCAATCTGACCCTTCTCTCTGTCAAAACATTTAATTTCAGGTCAATAACTCAGTGAGTGCCCTGGCCAAGTCTGTCTATGAGAGGATGTTCTTGTGGATGGTCATCCGTATCAACCAGATGCTGGACACCAAGCAAGCAAGACAATTCTTCATTGGTGTGCTGGACATTGCTGGTTTTGAGATCTTTAATGTAAGTTGTAAAATAAGAAGTAGTATAGATAACAAACATTTGAATAATTAGGACAGAATAGCCTGTTGCCAACTAGTAATGCTAGTTTGATAAAAATTCCCCCGACTAGTTCAACAGTATGGAGCAGCTGTGCATCAACTTCACCAATGAGAAACTGCAACAGTTCTTCAACCACCACATGTTCGTCCTGGAGCAAGAGGAGTACAAGAAGGAGGGTATCATCTGGGAGTTCATTGACTTCGGCATGGACTTGGCTGCCTGCATTGAGCTTATTGAGAAGGTACACATGATGACTATAACTAAATATCATGATTCTTTGTGTGACTAAAAAGTATATTTTCATAATTTTTGTCGAACCATTTTTCTCCAAAGCCAATGGGCATCTTCTCCATCCTTGAAGAGGAGTGCATGTTCCCCAAGGCCTCAGACACTACCTTCAAGAACAAGCTGTATGACCAGCATCTTGGCAAGACCAAAGCATTTGAGAAGCCCAAGCCCGCAAAGGGCAAGGCTGAGGCTCACTTCTCCCTGGTGCACTATGCTGGTACCGTGGACTACAACATCGGTGGCTGGCTGGACAAGAACAAGGATCCCCTGAATGACTCTGTCATCCAGCTGTACCAGAAGTCTGCTAACAAACTGATGCCTGTCCTGTACCCACCTGTAGTTGAAGGTACATACCTAACTGCCAACTCCCAATCCATTCTATTATAATAGCCAATGTTTGAAAAAAATTAATATAAAAATGAACTGTGACTAATAACCAATAATAACAAATAGAGGCCGGTGGTGCAAAGAAGGGAGGCAAAAAGAAGGGTGGCTCCATGCAGACTGTGTCTTCACAGTTCAGGGTAAGGATGAAAAGTTCCTAAATTTCATGTTCTTTTGGTTCTTCATCAGTTAATTTGAATATATTTAACGTTTTGTTCTATGACATGTCTGCAGGAGAACTTGGGCAAACTGATGACCAACTTGAGGAGCACCCATCCTCACTTTGTGCGTTGCCTGATTCCCAATGAGTCAAAGACTCCAGGTACAGTGACTAACTAACAAATGTTCATAGTGTCTGGGTTATGGTGTGACATGTTAGTGCAGCTATTCAGTCATTGCTACACCAACATAATTATATTTACTACATATACTGTATCCCCAATGTCACAGGTCTGATGGAGAACTTCCTGGTTATCCACCAGCTGAGGTGTAACGGTGTACTGGAGGGCATCAGAATCTGCAGAAAGGGTTTCCCCAGCAGAATCCTCTATGCTGACTTCAAGCAGAGGTATTACCTTTATGATATTAGAAGGAAAACATTAACTTCTATCTGCCTTTTAAGATTAAAATTAAGGTTTAAAACATCACAATTGTCTGCTTCAGGTACAAAGTACTGAATGCCAGTGTCATTCCCGAGGGCCAGTTCATTGACAACAAGAAGGCTTCTGAGAAGCTGCTTGGGTCTATTGATGTTAATCACGATGAGTACAAATTTGGACACACCAAGGTCTGTTTAATGTTGTAAAATAACTTTTTATACTTGATATACTTGAAAGTTACTTGCTGACTAAATGTGATTTCTTACCTCAAGGTGTTCTTCAAAGCTGGTCTTCTGGGTGTTCTTGAGGAGATGCGAGATGAGAAGCTTGCATCTCTGGTCGGCATGATTCAGGCTCTCTGCAGAGCTTATGTCATGAGAAAGGAGTTTGTGAAGATGATGGAGAGGAGGTTTGTTTTAAAACTTTCCATCCAAAATCAAACAGGTTTTTGGATTTTGAATACAACCCCAATATGACTATGATGGTTTATTATTACAGGGAAGCCATTTACACTGTTCAGTACAACATCCGCTCATTCATGAATGTCAAACACTGGCCATGGATGAAGGTTTACTACAAGATCAAGCCTCTCCTGAAAAGTGCTGAAACTGAGAAGGAGCTTTCTCAGATGAAGGACAACTATGATAAGATGAAGACAGACCTGGCTGCTGCCCTGGCCAAGAAGAAGGAACTGGAGGAGAAGATGGTTTCTCTTCTCCAGGAGAAGAATGATCTGTCGCTGCAAGTGGCTTCTGTAAGTAAACATAATTTTTTGTGTCCACATGCGTTCACATTGTGATACATGTGATGTGACACATTTTTAAATGTCACACAGGAAGGAGAGAGTCTGAATGATGCTGAAGAGAGGTGTGAGGGACTCATCAAAGGTAAGATCCAGTCGGAGGCTAAACTCAAGGAGACAACTGAGCGACTGGAGGATGAGGAGGAAATCAATGCTGAGCTGACCGCTAAGAAGAGGAAACTAGAGGATGAATGCTCTGAGCTCAAGAAGGACATTGATGACCTGGAGCTTACCTTGGCCAAAGTGGAGAAGGAGAAACACGCCACTGAGAACAAGGTTTGTAAAGATGTCAGCACATTACCAACATCATCAACTCTCTACAAACCAATAGCATAAGAGTACAAAGGAAAATAACACATTGCTAATTAGCATACACATGATTTGGTTTTGTTTAGGTGAAGAACCTGACGGAGGAGATGGCCTCTCAGGATGAGAGTGTTGCTAAGCTGACAAAGGAGAAGAAAGCTCTCCAAGAGGCACATCAGCAGACCCTTGATGACCTGCAGGCAGAGGAAGACAAAGTCAACACTCTGACCAAGGCCAAGACCAAGCTTGAACAGCAAGTGGATGATGTGAGTATACTAAATCCAATCAGAATCATTCATAGCAGTAATGGAGTTGGGTGACATTCAAGCAATACATTTTATTAGGTCTTCCTAAGTCTTCCAAATTATTTACATCCAGCTTGAAGGTTCTCTGGAGCAAGAGAAGAAGCTCCGTATGGACCTTGAGAGAGGCAAGAGAAAGATTGAGGGTGACCTGAAACTGGCACAGGAATCCGTCATGGATCTTGAGAACGACAAACAGCAGTCCGACGAGAAAATCAAGAAGTAACACTTATTTGTACTTTCTGAATCACAAGAGTATCAACTACACATACCTCCAGATTTAAAATAGTTGACAATTTTTTATTAACTATTCACAGGAAGGACTTTGAAACCAGCCAGCTTCTGAGCAAAATTGAGGATGAGCAGTCCCTGGGTGCTCAACTTCAGAAGAAGATCAAGGAGCTTCAGGTAGGAGAATACTTTTGCCCAATGAAGTTCATTTTGTTGTTCATATACATTTTCCGATATGACATACGTGGCTATTCATCTCAATATATTCCATCATTTAGGCCCGTATTGAGGAGCTGGAGGAAGAGATTGAGGCTGAGCGTGCTGCTCGTGCCAAGGTTGAGAAGCTGAGAGCTGACCTCGCCAGAGAACTTGAAGAGATCAGTGAGAGGCTTGAGGAGGCTGGTGGTGCCACTTCTGCTCAGATT
This sequence comes from Coryphaenoides rupestris, assembly GCA_002895965.2. Taxonomy (NCBI): domain Eukaryota; kingdom Metazoa; phylum Chordata; class Actinopteri; order Gadiformes; family Macrouridae; genus Coryphaenoides; species Coryphaenoides rupestris. The sequence continues at coordinate 120,007 of PIJE02000342.1, forward strand.
GAGATGAACAAGAAGCGCGAAGCTGAGTTCCAGAAGCTGCGTCGTGACCTTGAGGAGTCCACCCTGCAGCATGAAGCCACTGCTGCTGCCCTGCGTAAGAAGCAGGCTGACAGTGTTGCAGAGCTGGGAGAGCAGATTGACAACCTCCAGCGTGTCAAGCAGAAGCTTGAGAAGGAGAAGAGCGAGTACAAGATGGAGATTGATGACCTCTCCAGCAACATGGAAGCTGTTTCTAAGGCCAAGGTAAGATATTCTTTAATGTCTTCATTGTGTTAAGATAAAAAAAATAAGGCGACATTGATTTAAATTCGAGAAATGCTTACACACTAGGGGAATCTGGAGAAGATCTGCCGTACCCTCGAAGACCAACTCAGTGAAATCAAGGCTAAGAGTGATGAGAATGTTCGCCAGATAAACGACGTCAGTTCCCAGAGAGCAAGACTGCTGACAGAAAATGGTAGATACTTCTTTCATATTAGTTTATATTCACCATTCACCAAGTATTTTAATTGAAGTCTGTAGAGGCATAATTTGGGTTAAAATTGAAACTATTCAATATGTATTCATTACTTCACCTCCTCCAACTAGGTGAGTTTGGTCGTCAGCTTGAGGAGAAAGAAGCTCTTGTCTCCCAGCTGACCAGAGGCAAGCAGGCCTTTACTCAGCAGATTGAGGAGCTGAAGAGGCAAAATGAGGAGGAAGTTAAGGTAAGGACATTTTACTCATAAAGATGGTAAAGTTCAAAGACTAAGAAATGTATTGAATATATTATTTGTTTCACTTTTTGCAGGCCAAGAATGCTCTTGCTCATGGTGTGCAATCAGCCCGCCATGACTGTGACCTTCTGCGGGAGCAGTTTGAGGAGGAGCAGGAGGCCAAGGCTGAGCTGCAGCGTGGAATGTCCAAGGCCAACAGTGAGGTGGCTCAGTGGAGGAGCAAGTATGAAACTGATGCTATCCAGCGCACTGAGGAGCTTGAGGAGGCCAAGTGAGTAAACTCTTTGATACTTTGGCTAATGTAGACATTCTGTTTGATGAATGGACTCAAAAGTAAACTGGGTTGTTCTTTAACAGGAAAAAGCTTGCCCAGCGCCTTCAGGAGGCTGAGGAACAGATTGAGGCTGTGAATTCCAAGTGTGCCTCTCTAGAGAAGACCAAACAGAGACTCCAGGGTGAAGTGGAGGACCTCATGGTTGATGTGGAGAGAGCCAATGGATTGGCTGCCAACCTTGACAAGAAGCAGAGGAACTTCGACAAGGTGAATTGCTATTAATTGAAATATTGTCATATTGTTATCCATTTTTCTTAAAGTGCTAAACATGAACGACTTTATCAACAATATTGTGCAGGTTTTGGCTGACTGGAAGCAGAAATATGAGGAGGGCCAGGCAGAGCTTGAAGGGGCTCAGAAAGAGGCTCGTTCTCTCAGCACTGAGCTTTTCAAAATGAAGAACTCATACGAAGAGACTCTGGATAATCTGGAGACCATGAAGCGTGAAAACAAGAACCTCCAGCGTGAGTTTTTGCTCGATAATATTTGCACTGCTAGTCTGTAGATAAATATACCTGACAGACTCATGACACATTTTAAATTGCACTGCAGAGGAGATTTCTGATCTGACGGAACAAATTGGTGAGACTGGAAAGAGCATCCATGAGCTGGAGAAGTCCAAGAAGCAGGTGGAGACTGAGAAGAGTGAGATCCAGTCAGCCCTTGAGGAAGCTGAGGTGAGGATGATAAAATAAGCAAACAATTACTCCAAAAATATTGTGTAGTTTTAACAAATGTAACAAACTAATGTTATTTCATATATTAGGGAACTCTGGAGCACGAAGAGTCCAAGATTCTGCGTGTCCAGCTGGAGCTCAACCAGATTAAGGGTGAGGTTGACAGGAAGCTGGCTGAGAAGGATGAGGAGACGGAGCAGATCAAGAGGAACAGTCAGAGAGTCATTGACTCCATGCAAACCACTCTTGACTCTGAGGTCAGGAGCAGGAATGACGCCCTGAGAATCAAGAAGAAAATGGAAGGAGATCTGAATGAGATGGAGATTCAGCTGAGTCATGCCAACCGCCAGGCTTCTGAGGCACAGAAGCAGCTGAGAAATGTTCAGTCACAACTGAAGGTTTGACACAAAAGCTATTGCACAGCACATATAACATATAGTTGTAGATATCCTGTTGTGATGTGTTCTGTTTTGTGTTTCTCTTAATATTAGGATGCCCAACTGCACCTTGATGATGCTCTCAGAGGAGGGGAAGACCTGAAGGAGCAGGCTGCCATGGTGGAGCGTAGGAACGGTCTCATGGTGGCTGAAATTGAGGAGTTGAGGGCAGCTCTGGAACAGACAGAGAGAGGCCGCAAAGTGGCTGAGCAAGAGCTGGTGGATGTGAGCGAGCGTGTTGGACTGCTGCACTCTCAGGTAAAAAAAAAATTCTAATCCTGTCATTCATGTCCAGGAACGCATACATGTTTTGATCGTAATTGCAATAGTAATTTATTTCAGAACACAAGCCTTCTGAACACAAAGAAGAAGCTGGAGACTGACCTGGTCCAAGTCCAGGGTGAGGTGGATGACACCGTCCAGGAAGCCAGGAATGCAGAAGAGAAGGCCAAGAAGGCCATCACTGATGTATGTATACTTATTTTTCTTACTTCATGTAATGACAAATTGAAGGACTCTCTCACTCACCATCTTTGCCCCCATTTGTGGCAAAAGGCTGCAGAGAAAGAAATTGAAGGAACTCTTGATAAATGAATGTGTTGTCTTTCTAGGCTGCCATGATGGCTGAGGAGCTGAAGAAAGAGCAGGATACTAGCTCTCACCTGGAGAGGATGAAGAAGAACCTGGAGGTCACAGTGAAAGACCTGCAGCACCGCCTGGATGAGGCTGAGAACCTGGCCATGAAGGGTGGCAAGAAGCAGCTCCAGAAACTGGAGTCCAGAGTAAGATAATAACCAGAAAGCATTGAATAATAAATTAAAGTCCAATGTAAGAATGAGATTTATTAAATCCATTTTTACTCTCAGTTCGTGATCTGGAGTCAGAGGTTGAAGTGACAGAGACGTGGAGTAGAAAGCTGTAGGTGTCGCAAATACTAGAGGAGGGGGCAAGGAAACTCACCTTAAAACCAGGTCTGCCAAACTTTTACTTCTCGCAAGTAGTTTTTTCTTTGCATTAGCATTTTGTGGGATATTTAAGTCTATATTATATTGATTTTCCACCTAACATGTCCATCAGACTGAGGAGGATAAGAAGAATGGTGCCAGACTCCAGGATCTTGTTGACAAGCTGCAACTGAAGGTGAAGGCTTACAAGAGGCAGGCTGAGGAAGCGGTAAGTTAATTTTCTATGTCTGCTTTTGACATCAACTTGGGTGCAGCATATTTAAACTGACCAAATATTCATGTTCCTACAGGAGGAGCAGGCCAACTCTTACCTGTCCAAGTGCAGGAAGGTTCAACATGAGCTGGAGGAGGCTGAGGAACGTGCTGACATCGCTGAGACTCAGGTCAACAAGCTGAGGGCCAAGAGCCGTGACTCTGGCAAGGTAAGTTCACCGTGTTACACATCTCGAATACAACAACAATACATGTTTGGGTGATGGTATAATATCCATATTTTCTTATTTTTACAGGGAAAGGAATCTGCTGAATAAGTTTTGCATTGCATCACGTCAAAAGTAGTCATAAAATATGATCAAAATTTGAGCTGCAATAAATATAAAACGAAAACTACATTTTGTTTATGTTTTTGTCATTTCACTCACACACACACACACACACACACACACACACACACACACACACACACACACCACACACACACACACACACCCCACACACACACACACACCTGAATGCCTTCAACTCCACCCTTCCTTCAAGGAGAGCTATTAGCGAACGGGCTTGCCAGTGGAGCATTTCAAAGATGTTGTCCTCTATAGCAAGCTATAATGTGGTCTTCCCCGGCATTAGGAAACAACATAATTTCGTATTTTTACAAATCACTAGTCTTGAAACTGCCGCTCCCCATGCTATTACAATATAACAATTCACAGAATGCACTTCCAAAAATACATAACTTTGGAAACACCTGCAAAACAACCCCCATTAAACATCCTTGGGTGTGTTTGCACACTATGCTTGGAATGAACTGTAGGTCTCTTTGAAATTTAATTCCCTTACATCTCCGGACGAGTTCCTTCCATGTGTACTGAAGGACAGTGCTTGCAATTAAAAGAAGTATCTATACAACATACAACATGTAGGCCTATATCTTTTATACATCTTGTATACTTCCATACAGAGTACTCTTTCAAGCATAGATTAGCACTAACACACTATATGCACTATAGTTTTGTATTTTTTGCTATTTGATATGGTGGTGTTGAAAAGGCAGATTGGTTGAATTGTGCACGTTAGTAGACTAACACCTTCATTCACTATTTTCTTCCTTTTTTGTCAACCAACTTGGCTCTTCGGCCGAGAACCTGGCCATGAATAACCTGAAAGCATTTAATAATAAATAAAAGTCCAACGTAAGTGAGATTTATTAAATCCATTTTACTCTCAAGGTTCGTGATCTGGAGTCAGAGGTTGACAGTGAACAGAGACGTGGAGTAGAAGCTGTAAAAGGTGTCCGCAAATACGAGAGGAGGGTCAAGGAACTCACCTACCAGGTCTGCCAAACTTACTTCTCCAAGTAGTTTTTTCTTGCATTAGCATTGTGGTGATATTTAAAGTCTATATTATATTGATTTTCCACTTTCAAATGTCCATCAGACTGAGGAGGATAAGAAGAATGGTGCCAGACTCCAGGATCTTGTTGACAAGCTGCAACTGAAGGTGAAGGCTTACAAGAGGCAGGCTGAGGAAGCGGTACGTTCAATATTACTAAACATAATATGTCCGGTTTTGACATCAACTTGGGTGCAGCATATTAAAACTGACAAAATATTCATGTTCCTACAGGAGGAGCAGTCCAACTCTTACCTGTCCAAGTGCAGGAAGGTTCAACATGAGCTGGAGGAGGCTGAGGAACGTGCTGACATCGCTGAGACTCAGGTCAACAAGCTGAGGGCCAAGAGCCGTGACTCTGGCAAGGTAACTGAACAGTACAATTCAGTAATGATTCAGATTATTGCACATTATGTATATAATAATAATAACAACACTAACCCTAACAACAATAATAATAATAATAGTTTACTTTAAAGATGACTTGTAAACATCTAAAACATACTGTTTTGTTTTTCTCTTTAGGCAAAGGAAAGTGCTGAATAATTCCATCATTTGAAATATTGCACATACAAGTCATAGAATATGACACAATTGTGAATAACATACAATAAACTTTACAGAAACCTTCCACCTTGTATTTTGTAGTTATTTGTTTGGCCTTATTTTCTTTGCTCAGTCCTGAAATCAGAATGTCTCTTTAGTAGAGCTGGATCTCTGTCAATTAGTCATTGGATGTGGTCCTCAATCAGGTTGAACTGTGTCAGACAAAAACCATGGTCACTTGGCTGTTGGGAAACGGATTTAACTTTGAACAAATTGATTATTTAAAATCATGATTGCATTTTCTCCATCTTTGTGTTGTGATCAATACATTTTTCATAGGTTGTTGTACTTTTATGGTAAAGAGGTTGTAAGATGAAGGCAATTCAAAAGGGTCCCATAAGATTCGATGCAAGATGATGAGAACAAAGCGTTTTTCACAAACTTGTTGGCAGACCAAACCACCGCTGCTCATCTGTTGAGCCTCCTTCCAGCCTGTCCAGACAGCCCTGCAACCACCGAGTCCAGCAGGCAGGTCACAGTTGGGAGGTGTGTGGACAATGGCGTTGTTATAAAAAAAAAAATTATAACTACACGTTCTGGCCTAGTTTAATGAGTATGGCATTTACACATGCACCTCGTATTCATGTGGGAAGAGTGCATGCACATGTTCAGGCATGACTGCTTGTCTGCTAAGAGGTCTGCTTGTTGAGGGACTCTAATGGACATATACAGTATGATATACAGTATGTAAGACTGAGCTCGAAGGTGTGAAGCAAACTCTTTGACGTTCTTTGAAGGCACACAATCGGGGCATTGAAATGGGTTCTCCCCAAATCCCATGAGAGCGGCAGTAGCTCAGGAGGTAAGGAAGATTGTTGATTCGGCTCCGCCTAGCTAAGTGTGGAGGTGTCCCTGAGCAAGACACCACCTAACCCTGACTGCTCCTCCTAGCTAAGTGTGGAGGTGTCCCTGAACAAGACACCACCTAACCCTGACTGCTCCTGACGTGTTGGTTGTTACCTTGCATGGTTGACACCATCGTCGGTGTATGAATGGGCGAATGTGAGGCAACTGTAAATCGCTTTGGATAAAATCGTTATATAAATGCAATCCATTTACCATTTACTCAATACAACATCAATACAAATGTAATTGCCTAAAGAAAAATTAACCGTTACACAAATGGTTCATTTTTCTTTTGTGGCAGATAAAGAGTGGCAAAGTTGCAGTGAGTAGGAATTTGTGCCATCTAGTGATTAGGTTTCAACCAACTGAATACCCTTCTCCTCAAACCCCCCCCACCACAGTGAACTACAGTGGCCTTCAGGTGCCAATTTGATGATATAATCGCCTACGACCACATCGAGCTGACAGAATCTTTTAAGTGATGAGGTTCCTTTACATATATAGAGTTAGTGATGCAACAGTGTTGACACTTTTACACCGGTTGATGTTCTGCTGAGGACACCGTGGTCACTAGGGGTGTGCATCTCTCCAAAAAAGACGATCCGATACGTATGTAGATACATGAGGTACGATACGATTCAGGGACAATACATTTTTTAAATTGAACGATTTGGTTCGATTCGATACGTAGGATTCGATACGATTCAATACGTTTCGATGGGATATGATACAATCTGATAGAGTTCCTTGTTTAAAGTAGACAATCATTTTACATTATGAATTAACATAAGTCAATACTATAAATGTGGCATTGCTTACCTTCAAATAGATTTATCAAAGACCAGGGAACAAGTATTTTGTCACATTTGACATGTGAATTCAGAAACATGTCCTGTTTATTAGTGTAACATATTGCATTTTAAGAACTTTACAAAGCCCCTCTGACAATAAAACAAACTGTTCAATTTCACTGTTGGCACAAATTAGAGCCAAAGTTGTGGAGAGGTCTGTGTAGACTCAGATCAGGGAACAATGAACTACTGAGGTAGAAAATTATAACAATTTCAAGACATCCCTTGTGCAAATTTTTTTGCAAACAGAACCCAACAAAGTGGTAAACTGTAAGAACTCTTATAGTATATCAGTCTTTTAAAGTGTTGTTTTGCAATGTAACATGCGTTCACGTTGTGAATCGTATCGGACATTTTTTGTCTTTCACAAGTCTCGCGAGAGTTTAATGTGTGTGCGTGTGTGTGTGTGAGAGAGAGAGAAAGAGAGAGAGAGAGAGAGAGAGAGAGAGAGAGAGAGAGAGAGAGAGAGAGAGAGCGCTGCAGACACTGAGCAGACGGAGGATTCAGCAGCACAGCAACAACATAAAACTGATTCATAACTTTGTGATCGGGCCATCGGCCGGTTCATGTTACGTTTAGACCGATCCAGGGGTCCGTGTACCGATGCACTCGCATCTTTTAAATCAAAACTGATTTTCCGATTCAAATCGGTTATTTGTTACACCCCTAGTGGTTACCGTTAACACTGTCTGAAATCTGAAAATGAGCCAGCAGAACCACTTTTAATTTCTAATGTGGTTCAATTGGTTAAAACAAAAACAAATGCTTCCAAAGACACACGACTTGAAATTCTATTCCTTTAACTTTATCTTTCTGTAGTGAATGACAATGAATAATTTAAACAGTCCATGGCAATTTATTTTATTCAAAACACATTTTAGTTTGTGTTTTGACAAATAGTAATGACATGTCTGCAGTTGACACTTTTGGGGTCATTTTCACAACTACCTGTGTGCACCCCAGATAGTTTTTAGGTTTCTTGCTTCAATATTTAGACAAGTGATACGTGTGTAAGAGCTCTGACATGTTAGCCAAGGTGGTTTGTGGCAGGGTTCACTGCCACACTGTTATTGACCTTCTCAATCCCCTTAATTTTTCGATTCGTTATTTCATTAAAATGTAATTTTACAAATGCAGGAAATAGACCCAGGCAGTGAAGCCAAAAATGTCTGAGGACAAAGTAGATTCCATGTTTTTGATCTTGGGATTCTCGAGCCAGAATAAACAGAAGAAGAGCTCAGAGACATGTATTTACGTGGGGAGTCTCACGTGAAGTTTGATGTTGAATTCAAACAACTGCCCTAAAAACTTTTACCTACCGAACCTACTCACCTTACTTAAACAAGTGGACTTTCCAGGGTTACCAAAACTAAAAACAAACCCATTGTCCACACACATACAATGCGTGACCCGCCAACCCCCTCCTTCTTCCGAGAAAAGGTGAAGGAGGAACTTCTGATTACCCATCTTGACTACTGCCCTGCTGTGTATAATCAAGTGATGCTAGGAAGGACTTGACGGACACTACAACTTGCCCATGAAGGAGCTTGTCTTGGCCTTCAGTGCAAAAGCATATCCAATGTCACAAGTGTCTATCCTGGCTAATGGTAGATTGTCAGTTAGTCCGTGAATATAAATCCTAAATGCTAGATGTTGGGAGTGGGCCAGTAACTTTGCCATGTGCCATGTGGCCTACGTGACTAGTTAGCTGTTTGACCTACGTGACTAGTCAGCTTCACTCTTATCTGTTTGCCCCAGAAGGCCTCTGAGACGCACTCGCAGGTGTTGTTGTGGGAACATGTTGCCTCTTTTATCTGGACTGGCTGTCTGGCGGAGGGAACGGGAAGGTCTCAAATTGAGACCTTGATGTCCCTGCTTCCTCGTCTGTTGCATAGAGACCCACATCTCTGTGTGGGTCACGTGAGGCCGTGATATCCCTGCTTCAGGTTAACTGTTGTTAACCTGATGTTACATCCATGAAGATGTTACATCCAACTGTCTGTTACATCCACGTGGGGCCTGGTGTCCTGGCGTCTCCGGATTGGCTGTCTGGGGTGTGGGGACGGAAGGGTCTCCATGTAAGGCCTTGTTGTCCCTGCTCCCCTGAATGGCCATCTTAGAGGCGTTTCCATGTCTGCTTCCCTAGATGATTTGTTGTGTCTATATGTAAATCTTCCTCTTGTTTTCCCATGCAGAATGTATATATGCTCTATGTATCTTAATAAACTTTGAATCATTCCTGGTGATACTGCCTGGTGTCACATTGATTCCCGAGCTCGCTGCTTTGCGACAGACAATCCAGAACCTGAACCTGAACCAGAACCTGAACTCCAGCCTCAGTAGATGACCACTCGAAACTGCGCATAACACTAGAACATAATGATACATTGCAACAGACATAAACACACTTTCACAGTGCTGATACCTTAGATATTATAGAACTCAAATGCAATGAAAAAAAATGTACCATGTCCATGTACATCCAATTTGATTACAAAATCATAAAAAAATGATGCATCCTCTCCTCTGCTCTCTCAGGACTGTGAGCTCTGACACTGCTGCAGGTGATAATAAATTCCACCAAAACGTTAAAAGGTACCGATAAAACAACCGGTAACCGGTTGGAGCTTATTAATGCTACGGTCTTAAATAATTTAGCCCCTGGATCCGTATAATACCAGGTTTCGGTACTCACGATTGAGTGGGAGAACCACGGAGGGGACTCTTGTGTTTATATAGTGTTAGGGGCGGGGCCATGGCTCCAGGGGCCACAGTGTGTCATCGAGCCCCCATTTCAGACCCGCCCAAAAATGCTCAATTGGTCTAACTCCACAATTCAGTACTACATGGTCCAGTCTTATATCTTCAGAAATGCTTTTCTAATACGTATGAAGTGTTAGAGACATTACATTTAATTGTATTCTTATTTTTGTCCAGAATAATGTGAAGAGAGAGCTCTTCTTCAATACCATAAAAAAACACACATTTTTTGTTCATCCTTAAAAGCTTGAACTGTTGAATTATTGCAACATATTCTCTCTGAGATCGCGTATATATACAGTATATAGTGAGGTTTATGGCTACCCTTGTGCATGCAATAGTATTCCATGGCAATATGTCATTCAAGTTTATATACTCATCACAGTTGCACGTAGCAATGTGAACCTGAATTACATATAAATAGATTCCCAAACATTTTAATCGTAATATGTGAAAGAATGTAACTTATACTGTATATTAAGCATGTTAAACATACAGGAAAAATGAGATTGTGTGTGTGTGTGTGTGTGTGTGTGTGTGTGTGTGTGTGTGTGTGTGTGTGTGTGTGTGTGTGTGTGTGTGTGTGTGTGTGTGTGTGTGTGTGTGTGTGTGTGTGTGTGTGTGTGTGTGTGAGTAGGAGCTGCAAACAAGAGGTGAAAAGTTCCACTTTCAGCCCACATTTCAAACATTTCACATTAAACTGATGAAACTATAATTAGACTCAAATGAAAATGCTACATAATGAATACAGTACTCTCAAAAATTAATGAAGAAAAGGTTATAATTTGGTTAAGGTTATAGGTAATAATTTGTGAGATATATTTGAAAGTTACTTATTTACATACTAGTGATGAAAATAATGGATTGAATTTCTACTCATGTTCCTTGTACGTTGCTGTTCAAACACATGAACCTATTCTATATGCAGGGTTTGGGGGCCTCCAAGTGATTTGGTTTACATTCCTTTATCAACACACACTGTATCATCCTTAAGACTTGTGATATTCATATATTTATCAATTTTGTACGTAAGAATAACAATAGTAATCTGATCTAATGGGCTAGTACGACATATATCAAATGAGCTTTGGTAGAGCCACACCTTTATACATCATTAGTAAACGATGTTCATTAGCTAAGGAAAAGATTTGAAGGAAAAATTGGTTACATTTGATTCTAGGTTGATTTAATCAGAATATAAATCTTAGTAGCAATGGAAGCAGTGATGGGAGTGCAGGAAAGGTATTAATAAATGCAACACTATACCCCCAGTACCAAGCCTCTATTAAATCGTACTCCCTGGCAATAGGTCATGAATTTGTTTCAACTTAACCACACCAAAAAAGGATTGTTGGCTCACAGTTGCAATGTGGTGAGCACTGGTATTAAACTTTAATACGATTTATTTATAGATGCAACTGATTTTGTATCTGTGAGCAAATGTTCTCACAATTTGCATGGAAACAAATGTTAAATATTTAATATACTCACACGTTACAGTATATAAAATCGGAATAACAAAAATAAAAAATTCTATATTTCATATATTTTTATAATGGAAAAATATGTTTTGCATTACATTTTTATATTCTATAAATGTGTTTTGAATATATTTTATAAACTGTGAAGACCTTTATAAATTGGATTCCAGCATAAAAACTTTTGTGAAATGTATTGATCGTATTGAAATACGAATACATACACTGTATATATCATTATCATGTATGATACATGAAAGTACCTTATGAAGCTCTGGCCTTATTTAGTTTCTGCCGGGACAGCAGAATAACCTTTAATTAAAGAAAAGACCACAAAGAGGAGATGGATAGACTGCAGGGTTGGTGATTACGACTGGTGGTAAGTCAGACTGATGCTGTAGCTGCTATTTTCATGCATTTCAATTACTCTTATCTCCCTACTTCTTTATTTTAGTTTTAGAAACCTTTAGAATGGAGATTTGTATGTTGTTGTTTTCTGTCATGTCATGTTCTGTTCTCTGAGTCTACCTACCTCTTATCTACTTTTATTACATTGAGCTTATATTGAGGTTATTGTTACATTACAGTTCAATTTAGATTATTAGATTATTTTGTGATTGTTTATTTCAGATAATTAAATATTGATAGAAGAGATAAATCTATTACATAATTATGTGAACACAATAAAGTCCTTCTGAACTGATCCATGTATACATTTGATTTTAAATTATATTTTCAACAAATTTCAACTCAACTACATATATAATATTGTAAACAACCTAGCCCTTAACAACACATACCTTTTCTTTTTAAAAGAACAATTTCTTCTGCAGTTGAAGGGAAGAAAACGGTAAGAATTATTTAATATAATCTCATTACCAAACAACATCACTAAACCTTGTGTCGCCATGTGTCAGATAAAATAAATCCATTTGTTTGTTTTTCATGAAATAAGTCTCCATCATGAGTACGGACGCAGAGATGGCCATTTATGGCAAGGCTGCCATTTACCTCCGTAAGCCAGAGAAGGAGAGGCTTGAGGCCCAGACCAGGCCCTTCGATGCCAAGAATGCTGCATATGTGACTGATGTTAAGGAGCTGTACGTCAAGTGTATGATCACTAAGAGGGATGGGGCCAAAATCACTGTGAAAATCCTGAGTAACAATGAGGTAGGCAGAGGCTGATCATGGCAGAAGTTAATCTGTTGTAATCAACAAAAAGTGAAAGTTGCAATAGCTGCACTGTTAAGAAAACTAAAAATGTGTTTCCATATTTTAGGAGAGGGTAAAGAGACGTGATCAAGACAGACTGGTTCTCTCTATCTGTAAAACAAAATGTACAATTGCATGAGTATGGCTTTTATTAATAAAAACAAGATCAATAGGTAAATTAGGAATAGATTAGAACTTTTCATTCACATACCAGTGAGCATGTTCTGGAAGGCGTTGTCAGAGACAGAGAAGATGTGGGGTGGAGCCTCCATACGCTTCTTGCCTCTGTAGGCATTGACAACCGACTGATCGTACACTGGGAGCCACTTGTAGGGGTTTACAGTGGCACAGAACAGCCCAGAGTAGGTCTGAAGGAGAGCAGAGAGAGATGATCATTAAGATGACCTGTTACCCATGCCTGTTACCTATGTTTAATGTATATTTATTTAGCAGGTGAACTGTCTTACGTAGATCATCCATGCTGCATAACGCTCTGCAAGGTTATACAACACAGAGGCTTCATTGAGATAGGTCATCATGGCCATGTCCTCAATTTTGTCGTACTTGGGAGGATTCATTTGTGTGACATCCTCTTCCTTGGCTACCCTCTCCTAAAATATGGAAACACATTTTTAGTTTTCTTAACAGTGCAGCTATTGCAACTTTCACTTTTTGTTGATTGCAACAGATTAACTTCTGCCATGATCAGCCTCTGCCTACCTCATTGTTACTCT
>PIJE02000342.1:135011-259203 GCA_002895965.2 Coryphaenoides rupestris
GAGCAAGAGGAGTACAAGAAGGAGGGTATCATCTGGGAGTTCATTGACTTCGGCATGGACTTGGCTGCCTGCATTGAGCTTATTGAGAAGGTACACATGATGACTATAACTAAATATCATGATTCTTTGTGTGACTAAAAAGTATATTTTCATAATGTTTTGTCAAACCAATTTTCTCCAAAGCCAATGGGCATCTTCTCCATCCTTGAAGAGGAGTGCATGTTCCCCAAGGCCTCAGACACTACCTTCAAGAACAAGCTGTATGACCAGCATCTTGGCAAGACCAAAGCATTTGAGAAGCCCAAGCCCGCAAAGGGGAAGGCTGAGGCCCACTTCTCCCTGGTGCACTATGCTGGTACCGTGGACTACAACATCGGTGGCTGGCTGGACAAGAACAAGGATCCCCTGAATGACTCTGTTGTTCAGCTTTACCAGAAGTCATCAAACAAACTGCTGCCTGTCCTGTACCCACCTGTAGTTGAAGGTAGATACCCATATGGTGTTCCCATAGAGTCTAACTGCTCATCCATTACATTGCTATGTATTTGTAGCTATTTATTGCCTCTGTTTTAAAAAAGTATAAAAGTAGAAAATTAACTTTGACTTATAACCAATAATTATGAACAGAGGTCGGTGGCAAGAAGGGAGGCAAGAAGAAGGGTGGCTCAATGCAGACTGTGTCTTCACAATTCAGGGTAAGGATGAAAGCACAACTTAATGCAAACATATCGTTTTACATAATTTCATGTTTTTTCGGAATGTGTCTTTGTCAGTTAATTTGAATATATTTAACGTTTTGTTCTATGACGTGTCTATAGGAGAACTTGGGCAAACTGATGACCAACTTGAGGAGCACCCATCCTCACTTTGTGCGTTGCCTGATTCCCAATGAGTCAAAGACTCCAGGTACAGTGACTAACTAACAAATGTTCAACGTGTCTGGGTTATGGTGTGACATGTTAGTGCAGCTATTCAGTCATTGCTACACCAACATAATTATATTTACTACATATACTGTATCCCCAATGTCACAGGTCTGATGGAGAACTTCCTGGTTATCCACCAGCTGAGGTGTAACGGTGTATTGGAGGGCATCAGAATCTGCAGAAAGGGTTTCCCCAGCAGAATCCTCTATGCTGACTTCAAGCAGAGGTATTACCTTTATGATATTAGAAGGAAAACTTTAGCTTCTACCTGCCTTTTAAGATTAAAATTAAGGTTTAAAACATCACAATTTTCTGCTTCAGGTACAAAGTACTGAATGCCAGTGTCATTCCTGAGGGCCAGTTCATTGACAACAAGAAAGCTTCTGAGAAGCTGCTTGGGTCTATTGATGTCAATCACGATGAGTACAAATTTGGACACACCAAGGTCTGTTTAATGTTGTAAAATAACTTTTTATACTTGAAAGTTACTTGCTGACTAAATGTGATTTCTTACCTCAAGGTGTTCTTCAAAGCTGGTCTTCTGGGTGTTCTTGAGGAGATGCGAGATGAGAAGCTTGCATCTCTGGTCGGCATGATTCAGGCTCTCTGCAGAGCTTATGTCATGAGAAAGGAGTTTGTGAAGATGATGGAGAGGAGGTTTGTTTTAAAACTTTCCATCCAAAATCAAACAGGTTTTTGGATTTTGAATACAACCCCAATATGACTATGATGGTTTATTATTACAGGGAAGCCATTTACACTGTTCAGTACAACATCCGCTCATTCATGAATGTCAAACACTGGCCATGGATGAAGGTTTACTAGTGCTATAGAGGTGCTGAACCTGAGAAGAGCTTTCTTCAGATGAAGGAAACTATTGATAAGATGAAGAAGAGACCTGGCTGCTGCCATAGGAGAAGAAGGAACTAAGAGAGATAGAGTTTTCTCTTGTCCGGAATAGGAATGATCTGCAGCTGCACGTGGCTTTCTGAGATATACTTTTTGTAATCCAATGCGTACAGATATAGAGATAGATACATGCTTTTCCTCACTTTTTCATGTTCTCTTTCCTGCTGGTAATTTGTACTGTAAATACTGTAAATATTCTGATTCAGATTATGACAATTTGTGTTATCTATACTATTCTTTTGCACATTCCCGCTGAGCATCACCACTTTTAATTTCACGACATATCCTGTATGTGTATGTGATAAATAAACATCTTGAATCTTGAATGGACTTGTCTGCATTTTTAAATATCATACAGGAAGGAGAGAGTCTGAATGATGCTGAAGAGAGGTGTGAGGGACTTATCAAGAGTAAGATCCAGCTGGAGGCCAAAGTCAAGAGGTAACTGAGAGACTGGAGGATGAGGAGGAAATCAATGCTGAGCTGACCGCCAAGAAAGAGGAAACTGGAGGATGAATGCTCTGAGCTCAAGAAGGACATTGATGACCTGGAGCTTACCTTGGCCAAAGTGGAGAAGGGAGAAACATGCCACTGAGAACAAGGTTTGTAAAGCTGTCAGCACATCATCAACTTTCTTCAAACCCGTAGCATAAGACTACATAGGAAGATAACACATTGCTAATTAGCATACACATTATTTGGTTTGTTTAGGTGAAGAACCTGACAGAGGAGATGGCCTCTCAGGATGAGAGCGTTGCTAAGCTGACAAAGGAGAAGAAAGCTCTCCAAGAGGCACATCAGCAGACCCTTGATGACCTGCAGGCAGAGGAAGACAAAGTCAACACTCTGACCAAGGCCAAGACCAAGCTTGAACAGCAAGTGGATGACGTGAGTATATAAAAGCTAATCAGAATAATTCATAGCAGTATTGGAGTTGGGTGAAATTCAAGCAATCCATTTTATTACATCATTCTAAGCCTTCCAAATGATTGACATACAGCTTGAAGGTTCTCTGGAGCAAGAGAAGAAGCTTCGTATGGACCTTGAGAGAGGCAAGAGAAAGATTGAGGGTGACCTGAAACTGGCACAGGAATCCATCATGGACTTTGAGAATGAGAAACAGCAGTCCGACGAGAAAATCAAAAAGTAACACTCATTTGTATTTTCTGAATCACAATAATATCAATTCCATTCACGTCCTGTTCTTCAATAGTTGATCATGTTCTATTATCCAATTATTCACAGGAAGGACTTTGAGACAAGCCAGCTTCTGAGCAAAATTGAGGATGAGCAGTCCCTGGGTGCACAACTTCAGAAGAAGATCAAGGAGCTTCAGGTGGGAGAATACTTCTATATAATGACGTTCCTTTAGTTGTTAATATACATTTTCTGATATGACATACTTGGATATTTATCATATATATCATTTATCATTTAGGCCCGTATTGAGGAGCTGGAGGAAGAGATTGAGGCTGAGCGTGCTGCTCGTGCCAAGGTTGAGAAGCTGAGAGCTGACCTCGCCAGAGAACTTGAAGAGATCAGTGAGAGGCTTGAGGAGGCTGGTGGAGCCACTTCTGCTCAGATTGAGATGAACAAGAAGCGCGAAGCTGAGTTCCAGAAGCTGCGTCGTGACCTTGAGGAGTCCACCCTGCAGCATGAAGCCACTGCTGCTGCTCTGCGTAAGAAGCAGGCTGACAGTGTTGCAGAGCTGGGAGAGCAGATTGACAACCTCCAGCGTGTCAAGCAGAAGCTTGAGAAGGAGAAGAGCGAATACAAGATGGAGATTGATGACCTCTCCAGCAACATGGAAGCAGTTTCTAAGTCGAAGGTAAGTTATTCTTTAATGCCGCCATTGTGTTAGGATTAATAATAAGGAGACCATGATTTAAATTAGAGAAATTCTTAATCATTAGGGGAATTTGGAGAAGATCTGCCGCACCCTTGAGGACCAATTCAATGAAATCAAGGCTAAGAGTGATGAGAATGTTCGCCAGATAAATGACATCAGTGCCCAGAGGTCAAGACTGCTGACAGAAAATGGTAGGTGCTTCCTTCAAAGTCATTTGTATTCATCATTAAAGCATTTTAATGGAATTCTGAGACACTTTTTGGAATAACATTGAATCTATTCAGCATATATCCATTACTTCACCTCCTCCAACTAGGTGAGTTTGGTCGTCAGCTTGAGGAGAAAGAAGCTCTTGTCTCCCAGCTGACCAGAGGCAAGCAGGCCTTTACTCAGCAGATTGAGGAGCTGAAGAGGCAAAATGAGGAGGAAGTTAAGGTAAGGACATTTTACTCATAAAGATGGTAAAGTTCAAAGACTAAGAAATGTATTGAATATATTATTTGTTTCACTTTTTGCAGGCCAAGAATGCTCTTGCTCATGGTGTGCAATCAGCCCGCCATGACTGTGACCTTCTGTCTTACCTCAAGGTGTTCTTCAAAGCTGGTCTTCTGGGTGTTCTTGAGGAGATGCGAGATGAGAAGCTTGCATCTCTGGTCGGCATGATTCAGGCTCTCTGCAGAGCTTATGTCATGAGAAAGGAGTTTGTGAAGATGATGGAGAGGAGGTTTGTTTTAAAACTTTCCATCCAAAATCAAACAGGTTTTTGGATTTTGAATACAACCCCAATATGACTATGATGGTTTATTATTACAGGGAAGCCATTTACACTGTTCAGTACAACATCCGCTCATTCATGAATGTCAAACACTGGCCATGGATGAAGGTTTACTACAAGATCAAGCCTCTCCTGAAGAGTGCTGAAACTGAGAAGGAGCTTTCTCAGATGAAGGACAACTATGATAAGATGAAGACAGACCTGGCTGCTGCCCTGGCCAAGAAGAAGGAACTGGAGGAGAAGATGGTTTCTCTTGTCCAGGATAGGAATGATCTGCAGCTGCAAGTGGCTTCTGTAAGTAAACATACTTTTTGTATCCACATGCGTACGCATTGTGATACATGCTTTTCCTACACTTTTTTCATGTTTCTCTTTCCTGCTGGTAATTTGTACTGTAAATACTGTAAATATTCTGATTCAGATTATGACAATTTGTGTTATCTATACTATTCTTTTGCACATTCCGCTGAGCATCACCACTTTTAATTTCACGACATATCCTGTATGTGTATGTGATAAATAAACATCTTGAATCTTGAATGGACTTGTTCTGCATTTTTAAATATCATACAGGAAGGAGAGAGTCTGAATGATGCTGAAGAGAGGTGTGAGGGACTTATCAAGAGTAAGATCCAGCTGGAGGCCAAAGTCAAAGAGGTAACTGAGAGACTGGAGGATGAGGAGGAAATCAATGCTGAGCTGACCGCCAAGAAGAGGAAACTGGAGGATGAATGCTCTGAGCTCAAGAAGGACATTGATGACCTGGAGCTTACCTTGGCCAAAGTGGAGAAGGAGAAACATGCCACTGAGAACAAGGTTTGTAAAGCTGTCAGCACATCATCAACTTTCTTCAAACCCGTAGCATAAGACTACATAGGAAGATAACACATTGCTAATTAGCATACACATTATTTGGTTTGTTTAGGTGAAGAACCTGACAGAGGAGATGGCCTCTCAGGATGAGAGCGTTGCTAAGCTGACAAAGGAGAAGAAAGCTCTCCAAGAGGCACATCAGCAGACCCTTGATGACCTGCAGGCAGAGGAAGACAAAGTCAACACTCTGACCAAGGCCAAGACCAAGCTTGAACAGCAAGTGGATGACGTGAGTATATAAAAGCTAATCAGAATAATTCATAGCAGTATTGGAGTTGGGTGAAATTCAAGCAATCCATTTTATTACATCATTCTAAGCCTTCCAAATGATTGACATACAGCTTGAAGGTTCTCTGGAGCAAGAGAAGAAGCTTCGTATGGACCTTGAGAGAGGCAAGAGAAAGATTGAGGGTGACCTGAAACTGGCACAGGAATCCATCATGGATCTTGAGAACGACAAACAGCAGTCCGACGAGAAAATCAAGAAGTAACACTCATTTGTATTTTCTGAATCACAAGAGTATCAACTACACATACCTCCAGATTTAAAATAGTTGACAATTTTTTATTAACTATTCACAGGAAGGACTTTGAAACCAGCCAGCTTCTGAGCAAAATCGAGGATGGAGTCAGATATTCGTTCGAGTTCAAATCTGTTCGGTGAGCCTGTCTTGTGTCGAAATGTGACTGTTCGTATGAGTTCTGAGTGTTCTATTCTATCTCTATATTACATCATAATTGTCTTACTGATATCATCTATATAGTCTTTAATGGTTCTGGGAGCAAATGAGTGTGAGGTGCGAGGTCTAGCGGATGTTTGGGAGATTGTCCGCTGGGATGGGTAGGGTTGTGTGTGGTCATGCTGAATTCTAGAGTAATTGAGTCGGGATATAAAATTGAGCTTCAAGTATATTGTCTGGTGGGGTACTGGGGAGTGTTAATACTTCTATGTGATAGTTGTGTTGAGTATTATAATGTGACGTGATGGTTTGCGACTTTTTATAGATTTTGTCTTAAGGGTGAGTGGAACCATGTCTTTTGTACTTGACCTTGGTATTAGCAGTACCGAATTGGTTGATGCGATAGTTTGTTTTATCATAAAATTATGTATGCAGATTAGTGTGCCAGGTGTGTTATGGATGGCGCAGCGGTCCTGATTTAGGAGGAGAGCTGGGGAAGGGACATGAGCTTATTTTGTGAGATGTCTGTCTTGAAGTGGATGAGGGGTAACTGTATCTTGTGGTTTGATTGGGCTTTGTGGCTCGTGCCTCGTGATAGTGGTGGTTGGTGGAGTGGGTGGTGAGAGCTTGGGTAGCTGAGCGTGTACCTACGTCCAAACCAGGAGCAAGGCTTGAATGAGCATCAAAAGTGGAGAGGCATTAGTCGGGAGGAGGCTGGATGGAGCCACTTTGCTGCAAGATTATTTGGTCTGTTGTTTCAGAATAGTGAATACCATGACTAATAATGGAAGAAAGGCTGGTTAATACTTATAGCTGGAGCGGAAGCGCTGACGTTCCAGACATGATTCTGCGTGGCTTATAATTGCGAGATTTATGGCGCGGCTTGATTGCGCCTCGCTCTTGAGCGAAAGTTACGACATTATGCAACTGTAAAGCATCAACACATGAACGAAGACATTGCTATCTGAAATTTTGCAATGGTTGTATACCGAGATCGTTCCCTAGGGTTATGAATGTTCTGTAGATGAATCCGCTGAGGTTGGATGTGATACACGTTCTCTGGGGTGGTAAGGTAGCCGCAGACGGAGTACCCCAGCGGAGCAGAGATCACAGAGGCCCTGGACCCCAGCCTGGAGGAGGAGCAGGCCCTGCAGGCGGCCATAGAGCAGCAGCAGGAGGACCAAGAGGAGCTGGAGAGCCTGGAGAGAGAAGACTCGGCAGACGAGGACGACTGACGGAAAGAAATCGGGAAGATGTCGGACGGGAACAACACGGTTTACAATGGGGGTTCTTTTGTAATCAAAGAAATACTGTGAAATGAATGCATTTTCTCAGCAGCAACATTGTCTTTCAAGATAATAAATGTTTTTTTTCATAAAGAAGTAATTATTTGCTTTGCTAAAGTTTGGGAGCTGAAAAAATATAAAATACGTCACTCTTCATCAAGTTCTAAGAGCCGCCAAATATCACAAATGTGTAAACTACAAAGATCACATATCCTTATTCTCAACTATCCCATTGATTTACGGCAAATATAATGTGGGATGACATAAGATAAACTCTGGATTTTCATGCATTATCCATTCATGCTTCATTCATATGTACTTAATTATGAGGTAGAGAAGGTAATCCGGTTAATGAAATGATGATTTAAGTGCGATTAGTGACCAATGCCATTCGCCACTATTACTCAGAAAGATAGATAAGATTATGATTTTTGATGTTACGAAGTGCTTCATTGGTGAATTTTTGTTGTGTGTTCGTAAGTATCGCTATGGCAAAGCATAGAACTAGAGAACACGATATTCTTTATATTTGTCATGTGTGAGCTGTGAAGGTTTAGGTATGTAGTGATCCATTTGTCCTAGACACCATCGGCCACAGCTTGTTTGGATGTTGTCTGGAATGCTTATGGGTATTGGCTTACTTTAATTGCAGAATTGAGCCGTCAAAGGATCTGAGAACTATGTCCCTTATGTTTTATTATTCATACACACTATACATATGTTACAATTGCGTAGACAGACTTTTTAACATGGAATCATTGACCTGCAGTGTACATCATTATTTATTCAGAAGAATTCAAGTGGAATACATAATCGTCTATGATAGAACATGTTAATTTACGAGTAGAGTGTACAATGTTATTTAAATTTAGACAGTAGTAGATCAGTCGAGAGACGAACCTTACGCTTCTCGCGAAACCTCCATAGTTTGTGCAAATTAAGAGAGGCCCCCTTCCTTTCACTATACTGCCCGGCTGATTAAGTTTATCTGAGTATCCGCCGTATTTGTGTAAATAATTACAACATATGAGTAAATTGTCATCATAAATACAGAAAACATAAATACACAGTGGGCGACAAAATGATAGGGAATTGCGCTTACTGGACATGACCGAGGGAGTATTATCTATGCGACAGATGCCCTCTAAACGTTGATGTACCCACAGTCGCAGAAAAATTATAAAGAAATAGTGTAAAAGAGATTTTTTGTTATGTGATTGTCTGACTTACACACTGTCAAAAGCCAATCAAGTGTAGATGGGAGTCTGTATGTTCGGTTTGGGGTGGTATAATTATTAAAAACATGTTTAGATTATCATATGCGCAGTGTCTGTCTACATTTACAACAACATACTCAACTTTCTGAGAAAAAATAAGTCGATGATTTCTAGACATCTGAGTATCTTCTCATAAATATTTTGTTTAAATATTGTCTTTACATATTGTTACTATCTGATTCCACTAATAAATGGTTTCATCATTAGTCTCTGTATATACTTGACGGTCTGCCTACACTATTTCCTTTATTGGTGAAAGGTTGATATGAGAAAAACAGGGAACATCTGAATTAGTGGAAGTATGTGTATTGGAACATGAAAGGAATAATACTATATATGATTTTGGATAATTTTTTTTTCAAGTAGTGTTGAAAAAAACATCACGCCAACTGTGATAATTTCATCAGTCATGTGAAGTAATTAACAATAAAGAATGAATATAGGGCTTCGAGACACATAAATCCTGTGTATTAAGCATGATCACATACGCACATTTCTCGCAGTTACAACATCACACTCCAACAAAAGCTAGCGCAAACAGAAGGAAAATAAGATGGAAAAGTTTAGGATATAGATTCTGAGAAGAATGTTAACAATTACTAGAGAGAAAACATCAAACGTCGCTTAAATACTAGTGAATAAAGAAATACTTAGTTTTGTATGGATTAAGATGACAATGAGTAAGTTGTATCAGTTATTTTGAAAGGCTGTCTAAGATAAATAGGTGTAAGGTATGTTGAAGTATTAGTAATGTTGTCTCTAATTCTTCTCTTTTCTTTATATGGCTTATCTACCGCAGATAGATTAATAAATCTTATAGTCCAGGTGACTAGGCAAGTCAGGCCTTTAATCTAATAGCAATTAAGAATATAAGTGCAGGTAATTGAGGAGTGTCACCTAATGTTTAGTCAAAATTTATTGGTTTAAATAAAGTCATGAGGAGTTACTCAGTTTACTAATAAAGATGGCAATGTATATAACTTTTTATCCAGAAAAGTAAGGTTAATATAATAGAATAGGGTGTTAATAGTAGGTGAGTTGAAGTAGATAGTAATAAGAGAAACAAATTTAATAGTTTAGCTCTGTTGAGGTAGGTGATATGTTAGATAATATATGTTGTAATTTTTATAATGGTATGTGTCATAGCTCTAATCGTGGTGTCATGCTACTAAGGCAAATGTAAGTGGTATGTTGGAATATTACCTTGTCATTAGAGGTATGTTTTCCTCTAATGGTTAATTTGAGACGAAAAGTTTTGGTTTTATGTATGTGTAGCAATGTATGTGTCTGGTTGTGATGATAGACATGGTGTTAGTTGAAATATTGACTGTGCTCTTGGACATTTTCTGGTGGTGAAATTGGTTGAGTGTTATAGTGTGATAATTCTGTAAATTCTATTGTGAAAGACTTGTGCTAATCTTTCCCGGAAAGACGCGTTGGACTGATGATGTGATCTTAGTGGAAACTACATTGGAGACACTAGTATAAGTGAGTGTGGGAGACATGTTTGTTTAGTGTATAATATAGTTCTGGAATGTAAGTTGTCGACGTAATTGAATGTCATCGATGTTTTGAATCGGTGAGTATGAGTGTATGTATTGTAGATCGAACATTATGCAGAATAGAGTGTTAGTATTGTGAATGTTTATTATGTGGATGGCTCGTTAATCAATATGTATGAGCGTGTTGCTGAGTGACTAGGTCGCTGGTCACGATGTGGTGTATGAGAGTTGTGATCCGCTGTATATATTGTCTCTGTGACATGGCACATCATTTATTGATAGTTTTGTCATCTGTGTGATATTTAGTGTGTGTGGAGATAAGTTTTTTTTGGAGGGTAATCAAATAGGTGGTACAGACTTCTTGGAGTGGCTAATTTTAAGTGATAGTTGGACAAAGTGTCATGTGACCTTGAGAGTTCTTTGAGGAGCAGGAGGCCAAGGCTGAGCTGCAGCGTGGAATGTCCAAGGCCAACAGTGAGGTGGCTCAGTGGAGGAGCAAGTATGAAACTGATGCTATCCAGCGCACTGAGGAGCTTGAGGAGGCCAAGTGAGTAAACTCTTTGATACTTTGGCTAATGTAGACATTCTGTTTGATGAATGGACTCAAAAGTAAACTGGGTTGTTCTTTAACAGGAAAAAGCTTGCCCAGCGCCTTCAGGAGGCTGAGGAACAGATTGAGGCTGTGAATTCCAAGTGTGCCTCTCTGGAGAGACCAAACAGAGACTCCAGGGTGAAGTGGAGGACCTCATGGTTGATGTGGAGAGGGCCAATGGACTGGCTGCCAATCTTGACAAGAAGCAGAGGAACTTCGACAAGGTGAATTGTTATTAATTAAATATTGTTATATTGCTATCTATTATTCCTAAAGTGCTAAACATGAACCACTTTATCAACAATATTGTCCAGGTTTTGGCTGACTGGAAGCAGAAATATGAGGAGGGCCAAGCAGAGCTTGAAGGGGCTCAGAAAGAGGCTCGTTCTCTCAGCACTGAGCTTTTCAAAATGAAGAACTCATACGAAGAGACTCTGGATAATCTGGAGACCATGAAGCGTGAAAACAAAAACCTCCAACGTGAGTTTGTGCTCAATAATATTTGCAGTACTAGTCTGCAGATAAATATACCTGATAGACTCATGACACATTTTAAATTGCTCTGCAGAGGAGATTTCTGATCTGACTGAACAAATTGGTGAGACTGGAAAGAGCATCCATGAGCTGGAGAAGTCCAAGAAGCAGGTGGAGACTGAGAAGACTGAGATCCAGTCAGCCCTTGAGGAAGCTGAGGTGAGGATGATAAAATAAGAAAAGAATAATTACAAAACAATATCTAGTTTTAACAAATGTGTAACACTAATGTCTTACATTAGGGAACTCTGGAGCATGAAGAGTCCAAGATTCTGCGGCATGGCCTAGCCTACACGAATGGAACTGGAGTTCACTGTCTGTCTGTGTTTGGTCTGCATGTTATTCTGATCTCTACTGGAAAGCGCCGCCGGTACCCGGGAGGTCTCATGGTCAAGACCACGTGTTCCCGTCTCCCGTTTGGTCAAGAATGAAATACAACGAAAAAATGTTGTTTGTCTCTCTTCCTGCAGAAGGATGACGAGACTGGAGCAGTCATAAGAACGACCCTGGAACCACTCAGGAAAACAGTCATATGAGATTGTCATTGCAATCGTCCATAGCGTCCGCATAACCCATCGTTTCCTCCCTTGTGGTGCAAATGTTTTTCTCTGCTTACTACTTATGTCTTTTTGGCGACCTTGAACTGATGCGATACTTGAAATCTGCACACTCGATTTTCTCCCATGAGTTTACAAAACATATCTTATACAAATAAATTCCCTGTCCTGAAAAACTATCTGCACTTGTCAATTCTTCGGCCCTAAGACCTTTGGCCTCCGAAATTTTTCCTTAAGTGGCTAATGAAATTGCAAATTATATGCCACCGGTATAGGACCTCAGGTGCTATATTATTAGTTTTCAATACTGTCTGTTAAGGAAATTCTTGAGAAGTTTTTTGTCAATACTGTTTGTATTATCAAGACAATTAATGATGCCAATACCGGATGATCGGCATTAGTCTCTGATATCTGTATGGTGTAATTGATGTGAGTGAACATGGTTATTACCTGTTCACAATGACGTCATGCCAATTCGCCAGGCTTCTTCGATAGGGAGGCTCGGTGTAGAATAGGCTGGAGCAGTATATGTCATACTGTGTTGGCTGTATACTGTCGTTGTAGGATAGTTCTTCAAGGACAACTAGACAGGTTTCCGAACATAAAAGCCTTTCTATATTTACTACTTCTACTACTCTCCGAATCATCACTAATAATATAGTCTCTCTTGCTCTCTGATATTTCTTCCTGTCTCTAAACATCTCCTCCGCTGCTCCCCCCTGATTGCTTTGTTCTCGTTCCTGGTTTACTTTCTCCCTAATTATCCTCGTAAGGTCCTCATGCCTCCACTGCACTGATGAATGCTCTCAAGACGCATTGACTCGTCGGAAGATCCACTGAAGAGGCAGATAAACTAGACTCCCCTCATAGTATCTCCGTGAGCTCGTTTAGAACCCTGACAGGTCCTCTCTCATCTCATGGTCCGTCCTCCGCTGATAACATCTCATTAGTCATAGTCAGTCTGAGCGGATCCAGCTCTTGGCCCACTCTCTAACAGACACTCTTCAGGTAAACGAAAGACTCTCGTGCACGTCCAACTCTGCTGGTGGTCTTTCACCTCTCTCTGAGCACGTGTATGAGATCGTGAATGGCGATTGCCGGTCTTTCACCCTCTCTCCCTCTTTTTCTCCCTATCTCCCGTCTCTCCCCCCTTTCTCCCTCCACCTCTCCCTTCCCCTATCTACTCCCTCTCCCACTTTTCTGTCTCTCTCTCCCTCTACCTCTCTCTTTCCCTATCTCCTCCCCTACACAGGTATGCTTCAGGGATCTGTTCTCTGTCGCTTGCATTGCTCTTATAGGCTCTTTCTCTCTTTCTCTCTCTCTCTCTCTCTCTCTCTCTCTCGCTCTCTCTATTCCTATTTCCTGTCGTTTTATTACATAGCCTATATAATTATATATTCAAAATATACCAATACATTTTTGATATATCTGTCATATACTGTTTGATTGTGATTATGGGTTATGACGATGGCTATGATCATCACGATAAGGTGTCGCACCAGTGACAGGGACCTCGTGTGGTGGTTGGAGGTGTGTGCTGTCCGTCTAGACCCGGCCGGATTGAGTTGTGGTTGAACTGTTGAGGTGCAGATGTGACCTCTGACTCTCCGTGAACAGAACGGGAGTGGGAGACGTCGGTGGGCGGCGGCAGGGGGGGTGGGGGCAGTCATCTATCTATCTGCAAATCCTCGACTTAGCTTTTCACTGGCCCTAAATACTCGGCGAGGGGAAGGTGGGGGTTGGAGATCGCAGACCACGCGGCGCACACATACTCCGGCGGCGAGCGGCGGAGCGTTTGAACGAGGACAGCGCTGAGGAGGGCGGGTGGGTGGGTGGTGGACGGGTTGTTCTTTAACAGGAAAAAGCTTGCCCAGCGCCTTCAGGAGGCTGAGGAACAGATTGAGGCTGTGAATTCCAAGTGTGCCTCTCTGGAGAAGACCAAACAGAGACTCCAGGGTGAAGTGGAGGACCTCATGGTTGATGTGGAGAGGGCCAATGGACTGGCTGCCAATCTTGACAAGAAGCAGAGGAACTTCGACAAGGTGAATTGTTATTAATTAAATATTGTTATATTGCTATCTATTATTCCTAAAGTGCTAAACATGAACCACTTTATCAACAATATTGTCCAGGTTTTGGCTGACTGGAAGCAGAAATATGAGGAGGGCCAAGCAGAGCTTGAAGGGGCTCAGAAAGAGGCTCGTTCTCTCAGCACTGAGCTTTTCAAAATGAAGAACTCATACGAAGAGACTCTGGATAATCTGGAGACCATGAAGCGTGAAAACAAAAACCTCCAACGTGAGTTTGTGCTCAATAATATTTGCAGTACTAGTCTGCAGATAAATATACCTGATAGACTCATGACACATTTTAAATTGCTCTGCAGAGGAGATTTCTGATCTGACTGAACAAATTGGTGAGACTGGAAAGAGCATCCATGAGCTGGAGAAGTCCAAGAAGCATGGGAACTGAGAAGACTGAGATTTTCCAGGTCAAGCCCTTGAGGAAGCTGAGGGAGGATGATAAAATTAGAAAAAGAATAATTACAAAACAATATCTAGTTTTAACAAATGTGTAACACTAATGTCTTACATTAGGGAACTCTGGAGCATGAAGAGTCCAAGATTCTGCGTGTCCAGCTGGAGCTCAACCAGATTAAGGGTGAGGTTGACAGGAAGCTGGCTGAGAAGGATGAGGAGATGGAGCAGATCAAGAGGAACAGTCAGAGAGTCATTGACTCCATGCAAACCACTCTTGACTCTGAGGTCAGGAGCAGGAATGATGCCCTGAGAATCAAGAAGAAGATGGAAGGAGATCTGAATGAGATGGAGATTCAACTGAGTCATGCCAATCGCCAGGCTTCTGAGGCTCAGAAGCAGCTGAGGAATGTTCAGGGACAACTGAAGGTTTGACATAAAAGCTATTATACAGTACATATATAATATAGTTTTGGATATCCTGTTGTGATGTGTTCTGTTTTGTGTTTCTCTTAATATTAGGATGCCCAACTGCACCTTGATGATGCTCTCAGAGGAGGGGAAGACCTGAAGGAGCAGGCTGCCATGGTGGAGCGTAGGAACGGTCTCATGGTGGCTGAAATTGAAGAGCTGAGGGCAGCTCTGGAACAGACAGAGAGAGGCCGCAAAGTGGCTGAGCAAGAGCTGGTGGATGTGAGCGAGCGTGTTGGACTGCTGCACTCTCAGGTAAACAAACATTCTAATGCTTTCATTCAAGTACAAGAAAACATACATGTTTTGATAATAATTGCATCATATTTTTTTCAGAACACAAGCCTGTTGAACACAAAGAAGAAGCTGGAAAGTGACCTGGTCCAAGTCCAGGGTGAGGTGGACGACACCGTACAGGAAGCCAGGAATGCAGAAGAGAAGGCCAAGAAGGCCATCACTGATGTGTGTATACATCTATTTCTTACCTCATGTAACGAGAAATTGTTGTAACTCTTGATTAATGAATGTGTTGACTTTCTAGGCTGCCATGATGGCTGAGGAGCTGAAGAAAGAGCAGGATACTAGCTCTCACCTGGAGAGGATGAAGAAGAATCTGGAGATCACAGTGAAAGACCTGCAGCACCGCCTGGATGAGGCTGAGAACCTGGCCATGAAGGGTGGCAAGAAGCAGCTTCAGAAACTGGAGTCCAGAGTAAGATAAAAAACCAGCAAGCATTAAATAATAATATAAATCAAATTTAAGGACGAGATTTTATCAATTTCAATTTCAATCTCACAATTTCAAAGGTTCGTGATCTGGAGTCAGAGGTTGATAGTGAACAGAGACGTGGAGTAGAAGCTGTAAAAGGTGTCCGCAAATATGAGAGGAGGGTCAAGGAACTCACTTACCAGGTATGTCAAACTTACTTCTCCAAATAGGTTTCTATTGCATTAGCATTGTGGTCATATTTAAAGTCCAAATTATATTGATTTTCCACTTTCAAATGTCTATTAGACTGAGGAGGATAAGAAGACTGGTGCCAGACTCCAGGATCTTGTCGACAAGCTGCAAATGAAGGTGAAGGCGTACAAGAGGCAGGCTGAGGAAGCGGTAAGTTACATTTTCTGTCTGTTCTGACATCAACTTGGGTGCAGCATATTTAAACTGAGAAAATATTCATGTTCCTACAGGAGGAGCAGTCCAACTCTTACCTGTCCAAGTGCCGGAAGGTTCAACATGAGCTCGAGGAGGCTGAGGAACGTGCTGACATCGCGGAGACTCAGGTCAACAAGCTGAGGGCCAAAAGCCGTGACTCTGGCAAGGTAACTGAACAGTAAATGTACAGTTCAGATTTTGGCAGAATATGTATCTAATAATCGACTCAAATTATTTATTTGAAATACTTACTGATCTTTCATTTTGTTTTTCTCTGTAGGCAAAGGACAGTGCTGAATAATTCCTTCCATTCGAAATATTGCACATACAAGTCATACAATATGACACAATTGTGAATTGCATTAAATAAACGATACAGCAACTTTCCATCTAGCATTTTGGAGTTATTTGTTTTTCCTTGCTTCCTTTGCTCATTTCTGTAATCTGAGTATCTCTTTAGAGCTGGATCTCTCTCAATAGGTCGTTGTGGTCCACAATAAAGTTGAATAGAACACTTTTCAAGTACTCAAATATGCTAGGTCAGGGGTCGGGAACCTTTTTGGCAGGGAGAGCCATAAAAGCCAAATATTTCTAAATGTATTTCCTTGAGAGCCATATAGTATTTAATAAAATGTAATGCAACTTTATGCGTGCATTTTTTAAGTAAGACTGTAACAAAGTCCTGTGTTGTCACAATGCCACTGCTGTGGCTTTTCCTGGGTTCACAGAAGGAATGGAGAGGATCCGTGGATGTGGTAATAATAACTGTTTATTTACAGTCTCAACTTAAATAACGCGTTGATCAACATATAACTTAATATAGTCGCCCGTACGGTGGGATTCCAGAGGCGGTTTGGCGGTTGAAGTCCCTCCGGTCTTCTGTCGCCTGCCCAGCCTCTACTACGCATGCGTCATTATAGCGTTAATTGCACTCATTCGCTACAGCTGCGTCACATTCCAGGCATTCCTGCCGCTCCGCTCCCCCTGTCACTGCGCAACAGCGCTAACCACGCCCCCTCATGGCTCACAAAGACATATATTTTTAAAACATTCTAAATAATACTAAAACGCGATGTGAACAAGCCTGGATCCTCTGTCTCCTCCGGCTTCTCAACTCATCCTACAACTTTTTTGCGCAACTCTTCTGCGCAACCCCGTCGAGTTTACCATAATACCCCTATATGGTTGGAAAGCGCAGCTCTTCTGCTTTCAGAAACCGTTGGAATTTCCTCGATCGCGCAAACACTCGAGGAGTTACGGTAGTTTGAAATAGACGAGTGTTTTGGGAGCGCCGGCGCACCCGTCAAAATTGTCTGGGAGTCATATGCCGTCATCGAAAGAGCCATATATGGCTCGTGAGCCATAGGTTCCCGACCCCTGTGCTAGGTTAATAGAACAAGTCCAAGCATTCATAATTGCTTGGTTAACCATGTTCTGGTAAACTGCACAATATCTGGGATAAAATATGGGATAGCATACATGATACTAGTACTATTTGAAGTACTAGCCTGGACGTACAAAATACAAGTAAGAGGGAATGGGATTAAAACCCTGCTTAGGGTAAGTGGGTAAGTTCTGTTTCAAAATATCCCCAAATGGATATCACATTAACATCGCTGTTTAGAAGTCTATCCTGCTGGCTGTACAATCAGATTGCTGAGTGATCTATAAGGTTCAATCAGGTGGAGGTATGTTGGTACGTATGTCGGAAATATACTTTTTGGCTATAAAAGAACACATTTTGAGTTCCAAACAGATTGGAATGTTCACAAACAGTTGTCACTAAATTGTTTTAGCACCAGTTACAAAATGGCACAGATTACCATGTTGATGATCATATAATATAAATTAATAAAATGTAAAATAAAGTAAAAAATAGACACTAATTTAGCTTCAGTTTCAGAACTCACATTGAGGGGCGCTTTTAGGATTTGAGGACTACAGGGGCTTAGCCCAGACTTCTGTTGTATAAACAAGCTCTATTTGTGCTTTTGCTGCACTCTGCCTTATTTGCATTCAATGACATTCAAAAAAGTCAACGTATATATATAGCATTTATCCACTGCCCCCCCACCCCCCCCACTTTTCCATCCTTCTCCCACATTATTAAGTCACGAATCACTGCATCGCAGTGAATGTCCCTGTAGCAAAGTCTGTTTTGCCACACCACGCTCCACGGCTTAGTCGGGAAGAAGGATAATGCAGAACAGTCGTTTAATCATAAATTAAGCCCACTGGCTTAATAAGAAAACACAAAAACAGTTCTAGTCTGCGTCTTGGGTTATGGAGTCGGCCTTGTGTCAGGTCTTGCTGCTCCATCCATATCCAGCCTCTTACTGTGGGGAGAGTAAAACAGGTGTCAAATAAATATGATCAGGCTAATTATACTCATCCCCTACAGCTGCGTCAATCACAGGCATTTTGCCGCTCCACTCCCCTTGTTTCAGCCCGCCGGCGCTAAACCACACCCCCTTGCATACCACAGTCCCTATATACTTAATTGCCCACACCCCTGTTATATCAAGTCATCGTTGCTTCACTGTTTAGTTGACCAAGGCAACATTGCAACTTTCTTTACATGTTAGCTTAGCATTTAACACAATGTATGTCGATCAGATGGAGACACAGAGGGACGGACATTATAGTGAAGGTACAATGATAATAAGGCCAGGCCAGTGAACTAGAAGGGGCACCGGCCAGTGAACTGAAAGCAGGCCAGTGAACTAGAAGGGGCCCCAGCCAGTGAACTAGAAGGGGCCACGGCCAGTGAACTAGAAGGGGCCCCGGCCAGTGAACTAGTAGGGGGTCTGGCCAGTGAACTAGAAGCGGGTCAGTGAACTAGAAGCGGGCCAGGCCAGTGAACTAGAAGGGGGCAAGGCCAGTGAACTAGAAGGGGGCAAGGCCAGTTAACTAGAAGTGGGCAAGGCCAGTTAACTAGAAGTGGGCAAGGCCAGTGAACTAGAAGGGGGCAAGGCCAGTGAACTAGAAGGGGGCAAGGCCAGTGAACTAGAAGCAGGTCAGTGAACTAGAAGCGGGCCAGTGAACTAGAAGCGGGCCAGTGAACTAGAAGTGGGCCAGTTAACTAGAAGTGGGCAAGGCCAGTTAACTAGAAGCGGGCCAGTGAACTAGAAGCGGGCCAGTGAACTAGAAGCGGGCCAGTGAACTAGAAGCGGGCCAAGCCAGTGAACTAAAAGCGGGCCAGGCCAGTGAACTAGAAGCGGGCAAGGCCAGTTAACTAGAAGTGGGCAAGGCCAGTTAACTAGAAGCGGGCAAGGCCAGTTAACTAGAAGTGGGCAAGGCCAGTTAACTAGAAGCGAGCCAGGCCAGTGAACTAGAAGTGGGCAAGGCCAGTTAACTAGAAGTGGGCAAGGCCAGTTAACTAGAAGCGAGCCAGGCCAGTGAACTAGAAGCAGGCCAGACCAGTGCTTAGTTGCGGTGATAGTTCGATAACGCGGCTATCAAGTATAACACCGCCGCTTGCAAGGGGCAGAAATGACCAGAAAGCAGGAAATTAAGTCTTTGTAACAAAATAAATCCTGGTGGAAGGCCAGCAGGATCGTTTATTCTGGGTATCTGAGTCTGGTGTGCTGTATGTTTTATGAATAGTGAAAATAAGATATTGTTGATCATTTACATTACATAATCAAAAAGGCTAATGGATATGTGTGTCATTCAAGCAGCAGAATACTTAACAATTCACACAACTTAGCGCACTTGCATTTTGTTTGAGCGCACAGGCGTGGGAGAGAGTGGGAAAGATATAGAGAAAGAGATTTCAACAAGCTTTGCACATACTGGTACCTAAATTATAATGTCCGTCCCTCCGTGTCTGAATCTGGTCGGTATACCAGATTCAGACACAAAGAGAAAGTTGTATCGGTCATCTCAACAGTGAGGCAAGTAGATAAACAGTGGTTTGGGAATTATTTTTTACCGTAAGCCTTAGAGTGGACGCATCTTTTACCGTACCTATTGCACTATAGGTGCATTCGGTGATTGGCAACTTAAAAACTGTGTGTCAATACATTTAATGATAGCATTTGTGAAGTATTCTGCTTCTACTCAATACTAATTAGTAACAACTTCTAATATCTTGAACATGACAATTCATAGTATCATAATCTGACAGGGTGGCCTGACAGGGGCTATATTTCCCGGCCTGAATTATGTTCACAGTCAGGCTCTTGGCTGCAAAATCCTGAACACAAGAAGTAAAAAAACTGTTTACTGGTCTCACTCCACAACACAGTACTATGTAGTTCAGTCTTTTCAAGTCAAGTCAAGAAAAGTTTCAAGTTCAAGTCAGCAATGATTTTGTTTGTATAATGTCTTTAGAAACAAATCACTGAATGAAAAAAATGTCTAATAATTTTAATAAGCAAATTATTAATAAATAAAATTATGTTTGGAAAATAATCCACACTTTCAGACATAAGATCAATGCTTTGGAATATTCCATGAAGTTTTAAAGGAACATTTGATTACTTGAGTAACGTACAGCTAATGAAAAGGTTGACTGTACAACACCATCTTCCATCTTCGGTGGTAACCGCCATAAGCAAAGATTATGAGTTAGGTGTGAATATGCATGAAGGCTTGGGTAACAATTGAGGGCGTTGGATGCAACTATTAGCAATCTTAGCATAGTATTCATGAGCTTGCAAATATGTGGATTACTACTCTAAAACTATAACTACTCTAAACTACCTTTCTGCACCCCGCCAGTCTCACCCTACACACTTCCTTTTCTCACTGAATTGGAATGCTACACTTAAACTTTTCAGGATAAAAACCTTCACACAAGAAAGCAAAAGGTGGCTAAGACCTTTTGGAGGACAGAGGAAGTGAGTCAGGGGTGAGGGTAGCATACATATAGTAAATGCTCACTCTCCTCCATGTATTTACAACTGGTGTGTAGCAGGGGTCTCTGGCATTTACTGGCTCCTCACCAGGCATGCTGGTGTGGTTTAATGGTCATGGCATTTAGATGTGCGCCTCCTACTCGTGTGGGCAGAGGAGAGCAGGCACATGTTCATACATAAGGGGGCTGCGCTCTGAGCCAGAGCTGTGGCTCATGGAAGAGAGAGAGGCTTATCGAGGGACTCTAGTGGACATACTTGTAAGATGTATCCACATAAATGAGAATGAGGAAAAGTTTCATTTTTAAATATTATTAATATTATATGATAGACTACAGTACAGTTGATTCCAAACTGGGCTTAACATCTAAGGCACTAAATCGACAGGAAATATGTAAATACTGTAACTGAGCTAAAAAACTATAGAGCCAAAGCCGTGGAACTATCTTATGTGAATTTGAAGGCACATTGAAATCCTACCTCCCAAGGAATAGGATATCTGCAAATATCTAATACAATTTCTGAGATTATGTGTTGAAACGCTGTATGTAGGCACCAATATAAATATAATTGTCTTTTACTGGTTGCACATGGCAATAAAGTCTCTTTAATCTTAATGTCACCTCTGCCAGTCCAGTATGAAGCAATGTGCCACTGGTGCATTCAAGCATGCAGACATCAAGCTAATTGATACGGTCCTACAAAATATTTTAGTTAAAAAATATATGCCTTTAAAAAAAAAATGTATATTCCCTTGGTTGTCCATGGCATCTTTTGCACGTTAGATTTTAAATGCTCAATCATTGTAAGCAAAAGAAATATGAAACCAGGTTAATTAAAGACAAATGGAAACGCATTTATAAATACATGCAACACTATTCCTTGCCATTATGTCATTAAAGTTGATATACTCTAACCATACCAAAAAAGGATCTCTAGTGACAGGTGCAATGTTGCAATGTGAACTTGAATTATTTATATAATCTCAAACATCTTGTAATCCGTGAAGAAGGTAAATGATACTGCAGATGGTTTTGAAACAGATATAAATATGATATAGCTATATGGCAAGTTGTAAAATTAAGAATGTTAAAGAGACAGGAGAGATGAGCTTGTGTATCTGTGTGTGTCGTGCTGCAGTCAACAAGGATTAGAAAAGGAATTAATGTGTAAGGTTCCACTTTCAGCCAATATTAAACTATAGCAATGTTTTACACAAATACATTTTTGCCTATATATAATTCTTTACCTAGAGTCCCTAAAGCACAGATTGCTCTTTGTCTATTGACCAATGCACAAAAACAACCTTGTTTGGACCAATAGAAGATTATAAGGCTCAATTTAATGTAATGTAAGTCATACATACAGTATGTACGATGTATACAATGTAATGTCAATTAATACATATGTACTATGTATGCAATCAATTACAGCCTCCGTAAGGATTTTAAACATAACACAAATATTTCTAAATCTTTTTCATTTTTATCATCAGTTAACAAGAAATGTTTGCGTACAAACTATGAACACATTTAAATGTAAATTTCGAGCAAAATACTTGTTGGTATTTTGCTGGTCAAAGCCATTAACCCAATTGCGTCAAGGGTCAGGCTTTTTTTAAATTAATTGCTGTATGACACACACACACAGACACATACACAGACAAACACACACACACACCCACACACATACAGACACTACACACTTGTTTAAAAGCTATATGCATCCTTAAGATTATACTGACCTTTATACACAATTATTAAAGGAGACAATTTTATCACATGGCTCCTCTATTATTTCTCCTAAAACTAGATAATATGATTGCTACATAAATATATGGATCCTGTGTAGAAACACAAAGCCTTTACACAACATTAGTAAACTAATAATATGATTTAGTATTAATATTATTAAATATTATAAGGAAAATATAAGTCACTAGTTACATACAAAAATAAAAAACATATGCAAAAAAAGATATCACTACATGCAACTCCCCTATACCCTCAAGTATATGGGCCTCTATTGAATTAGCAATATGTCATAATTGTTTGTATACTCGTGTATAACTGTG
Source organism: Coryphaenoides rupestris (assembly GCA_002895965.2). Classification (NCBI taxonomy): domain Eukaryota; kingdom Metazoa; phylum Chordata; class Actinopteri; order Gadiformes; family Macrouridae; genus Coryphaenoides; species Coryphaenoides rupestris. The sequence continues at coordinate 157,809 of PIJE02000342.1, forward strand.
CCAGAAAAGGATTGCTTGCATACAGTTGCAATGTGGCAAGCACTGGTATGAAACTTCATATAGTCATATAGTTAAAGATTGTGTGTAAGGGTTTGTGAAGTAAATTATCACAATCTGCATGGGAACAAAAACCAAAGTATCTAATATAGTTACAGATATAAGAATAAGAATCAGAATGTTTATTGTATAAAATAAACAAACATTATATTGTATTTTATATCTTATATATACATATATTATGTATCAGATTTCAGTATGCAAAATGTATGGGAATGTATTAATGTTACAGTTAAACTTTGGCAATACAAAACATTAATGTACATATACTTAACATACAATACAATGTATGTATTAGTACCAACTGATGTGTGGTGTCAAGGTGTGGGCCAATGAGGAAATCAAATGCAAAGCCTTTTGAAGACCTGCCCTTATTTGGCTTCTGCCTGGACTGCAGAACAACCTCTATATAAGAGGCCACAAGAGGAGATGGATAGACTGCAGGGGATAGCAGGTTATTGCAACTGGTGGTAAGTCAGGCTGGTTCAGGAAGTTCTTTTCATTTAATGAAATGATTCTCATTTACCTAACTCTTTTAAACTTTTGACTGATGCATGTTTTATTTATGTATTTTATTTACCTAAATCTTATCTACTCTTATTTCATTCAAATTGTTTTTTTTACATAATTACATGTTGATGGAAGTATGGATAAATAATGATCAGAATAAACACATTTTGACTCAACATCACATGATATTGTAAGATTTAAGTTTGTACAATTTGAACATTAGACTCTGTGATTTGTACACGCTGTGACTTTTTGATGTCCTGTATAACTTTTGTTTAAAAGGAACAATTTCTTCTGCGGTTGAAGGGAAGAAAACGGTAAGAATTATTTTATATAATCTCATCACCAAACAATGTCACCAAACCATCGTGAAGCCATGTGTACGTTTCAGAGAAAGAAAATATATTGTATTTAATTTTTTCCATAGAATAAGGTGTCACCATGAGTACGGACGCAGAGATGGCCGTTTACGGCAAGGCTGCCATTTACCTCCGTAAGCCAGAGAAGGAGAGGATTGAGGCCCAGAGCAAGCCCTTCGATGCCAAGAATGCTGCATATGTGGCTGATGCTAAGGAGCTGTACGTCAAGTGTACCATCCTGAAAAGGGAAGGTGGCAAAGTCACTGTGAAAGTGCTGAGTTCAGAAGAGGTAGGCATCATGGCAGAAGCTAATCTGTTGGTATCACCAAAAGTGAAAGTTGCAATGGCTGCTGTTATGAAAAGAAAATTTGTTTTTTAATCATTTAGGAAAGGACAGTCAAGGAGGACGATGTCACACAAATGAATCCTCCCAAGTACGACAAAATTGAGGACATGGCCATGATGACCTATCTCAATGAAGCCTCTGTGTTGTATAACCTTGCAGAGCGTTATGCAGCATGGATGATCTACGTAAGACAGTTCACCTGCTAAATAAATATACATTAAACATAGGTAACAGGCATGGGTAACAGGTCATCTTAATGATCATCTCTCTCTGCTCTCCTTCAGACCTACTCTGGGCTGTTCTGTGCCACTGTAAACCCCTACAAGTGGCTCCCAGTGTACGATCAGGAGGTTGTCAATGCCTACAGAGGCAAGAAGCGTATGGAGGCTCCACCCCACATCTTCTCTGTCTCTGACAACGCCTTCCAGAACATGCTCACTGGTATGTGAATGAAAAGTTTCAAACTGATTCCTAATTTGATCTTGTTTTTCTTCATCAAAACCATACTCATGTAAATGTTATACATTTGTTTTACAGATAGAGAGAACCAGTCTGTCTTGATCACGTAAGCTTTATTCTGTTAATATGATATATATATATATATATATATATATATATATATATATATATATGTGTAAAATACAATGTAAAAGACATGCAAAAACTCACTTACTTGAATCATCTTTTCATACCCAGTGGAGAATCCGGTGCTGGAAAGACTGTGAACACCAAGCGTGTCATCCAGTACTTTGCTACCATCTCCACTGGTGGAGAAAAGAAGAAGGAAGAAGCTGGAAAGATTCAGGTATGTCTAAAAAATATGTAAACTATGAATAAATAAGACTAGATACAAATTAGATTAATGAATTAGACTCCAAAAAACATGGAATGGAAATATAATTAGCTGAATGAGTATTAACATTTATATTTGATTATAGGGGTCTCTGGAGGACCAGATCATTGCAGCCAATCCCCTGTTGGAGGCCTACGGTAATGCCAAGACTGTGAGAAATGACAACTCCTCTCGTTTTGTAAGTATGAGATAATTTCCTCCTGGAAGAAGCCAGTTTTTGATTAATTGTGAGGAAGTTAAAATTATTTATTTTCAAAACAGGGTAAATTCATCAGAATCCATTTCCATGCAACTGGTAAACTGTCCAGTGCTGACATTGAGACTTGTAAGTATCTCATTGTCAATGATAATCAATGTCCTATGATTATTAGTAGAACAGGTTTTATAAACATTAATGTGTCTTATAGATCTGCTGGAGAAGTCTAGAGTGACATTCCAGCTTCCCGATGAGAGAGGCTACCACATCTTCTACCAGATGATGACCAACCACAAACCTGAGATCATTGGTAAGATGGTGGAGTAGTGAGACATACTGTATATGTATATACATTAATATGCAGTTTTAGCCAGAATCACATTTAACTGATTCACCATGTGTTCAACCATGTGAAAGGGTGGTTTTCATTCTAGCCGAAATTGGATGTTGGTAAAGTTGATATGTCTCAAGCGAAAGTTTGGATCATTCAGAAGTTATCTGTTAGCGGGCAGAATACAGATAAGAAAATACATTGACACATTTGTTTCATCCTCCAGAAATGACGCTCATCACCACCAACCCCTATGACTTCCCCATGTGCAGTCAGGGTCAGATCACTGTGGCCAGTATTGATGACAAAGAGGAGCTGGATGCCACTGATGTCAGTGGTTGTTGTTGGAACACACTTACACTTAATATGCTTTTCACATTTATTTGGTAAAATGTGTTCTAAATGATGCCTTGTTTCCAATACAGACTGCTATTGATATTTTGGGCTTCACTAATGATGAGAAGATGGGCATCTATAAGTTTACTGGTGCTGTGCTTCACCACGGTAACATGAAGTTCAAGCAGAAGCAGCGTGAGGAGCAGGCTGAGCCAGATGGCAATGAGGGTAACTATTTCACCATTTCACACGCCCACTGGTTCATCAGTGGGCGTGATTATTATGATTATCATATTTTTGATGCATATTGGCTTGTATATGCATTTTAAGTCATTATTGTTGTGAATAACCATGCATACATATTTCATATTAACTCTGTAGAGGCCGACAAGATTTCCTACCTGCTGGGTCTGAATTCTGCTGACATGCTGAAGGCTCTTTGCTACCCCAGAGTGAAGGTCGGAAATGAGTATGTAACCAAGGGACAGACTGTACCTCAGGTAAGAAAGACACAATGTGTGTGTTAAGAGAATAGGTCCAATATGTGTTAATATGATAAATAGTTATTTATTAGACAAATAATTTTGACTAAGCTATCTGACTTCTGTCCCTCCCAAAAATGTAATTTCAGGTCAATAACTCAGTGAGTGCCTTGGCCAAGTCTATCTATGAGAGGATGTTCTTGTGGATGGTCATCCGTATCAACCAGATGCTGGACACCAAGCAAGCAAGACAATTCTACATTGGTGTGCTGGACATTGCTGGTTTTGAGATCTTTGATGTAAGTTGTTAAATCAGAAGAGTGACAGGTACAAACATCGAAATAATAAGGACGTAACAATTAAAATGCTGACTCGTAATGCAAGGTTGATTACATTTCCCCAACTAGTACAACAGCATGGAGCAGCTGTGCATCAACTTCACAAATGAGAAACTGCAACAGTTCTTCAACCACCACATGTTCGTCCTGGAGCAAGAGGAGTACAAGAAGGAGGGTATCATCTGGGAGTTCATTGACTTCGGGATGGACTTGGCTGCCTGCATTGAGCTTATTGAGAAGGTACAAATCATGACTATAACTAAATATCATGATTCTTTGTGTGACTGAAGCGTTCCTTTGAAATGTTTCATCAATACTTTTTTTCTCCAAAGCCAATGGGCATCTTCTCCATCCTTGAAGAGGAGTGCATGTTCCCCAAGGCCTCAGACACTTCCTTCAAGAACAAGCTGTATGACCAGCATCTTGGCAAGAACAGAGCATTTGAGAAGCCCAAGCCCGCAAAGGGCAAGGCTGAGGCCCACTTCTCCCTGGTGCACTACGCTGGTACCGTGGACTACAACATTTGCGGCTGGCTGGACAAGAACAAGGATCCCCTGAACGACTCTGTCATCCAGCTGTACCAGAAGTCATCAAACAAACTGCTGCCTGTCCTGTACCCACCTGTAGTTGAAGGTAGATACCCATAGGGTGTACCCATAGTGTCTAACTGCTCATCCATTCCATTATAATATCCAGTTTTTGCATTTGTTTGAAAAAAAATGAACTGTGACTAATAACCAATAATAACAAATAGAGGCCGGTGGTGCAAAGAAGGGAGGCAAGAAGAAGGGCGGCTCCATGCAGACTGTGTCTTCACAGTTCAGGGTAAGGATGAAAATGTACTTAATTTAATGTTCTTTCTGTTCTTCATCAGTTCATTTGAATATATTTAACGTTTTGTTCTATGACGTGTCTACAGGAGAACTTGGGCAAACTGATGACCAACTTGAGGAGCACCCATCCTCACTTTGTGCGTTGCCTGATTCCCAATGAGACAAAGACTCCAGGTACAGTGACTACCTATCACATGTTCATAGTGTCTGGGTTAGGGTGTGACCTTTAAGTGCAGCAATTCAGTCATTGCTACAACAACAGTATAATATATATTATATTATATCAACTGCATGTACTGTATATCACCCATGTCACAGGTCTGATGGCGAACTTCCTGGTTATCCACCAGCTGAGATGTAACGGTGTATTGGAGGGCATCAGAATCTGCAGAAAAGGTTTCCCCAGCAGAATCCTCTATGCTGATTTTAAGCAGAGGTATTACTTTAAAGATATTACAAGGAAAACCTTACAAATTGATTTGTAAGAAGTTAAGGTTTAAAATATTACAATGATCTGCTTCAGGTACAAAGTACTGAATGCCAGTGTCATTCCCGAGGGCCAGTTCATTGACAACAAGAAGGCTTCTGAGAAACTGCTTGGGTCTATTGATGTCAATCACGAGGAGTACAAATTTGGACACACCAAGGTCGGCTAAATGTTATAAAAGGACTTTTTATACTTGATTGAAAGTTACTTGCTGACTAAATGTGTTTTCTTACCTCAAGGTGTTCTTCAAAGCTGGTCTTCTGGGTGTTCTTGAGGAGATGCGAGATGACAAGCTTGCATCTCTGGTCGGCATGATTCAGGCGCTTTGCAGAGGCTATGTCATGAGAAAGGAGTTTGTGAAGATGATGGAGAGGAGGTATGTTCTAAAACGTGGTATAAAATCTCAAACAGGTTTTTGGATTTTGAGTACAATCCCAATATGACTATGATGGTTTATTATTACAGGGAAGCCATTTACACTGTTCAGTACAACATCCGCTCATTCATGAATGTCAAACACTGGCCATGGATGAAGGTTTACTACAAGATCAAGCCTCTCCTGAAGAGTGCTGAAACTGAGAAGGAGCTTTCTCAGATGAAGGACAACTATGATAAGATGAAGACAGACCTGGCTACTGCCCTGGCCAAGAAGAAGGAACTGGAGGAGAAGATGGTTTCTCTTGTCCAGGAGAAGAATAGTCTGCAGCTGCAAGTGGCTAATGTAAGTAAACATCTTTTTTTTGTCTCTACATGCGTATACATTGAGATACATGTGACAGGACTTGTTCTGCATTTTTAAATGTCATACAGGAAGGAGAGAGTCTGAATGATTCTGAAGAGAGGTGTGAGGGACTTATCAAAGGTAAGATCCAGTTGGAGGCCAAACTCAAGGAGACAACTGAGCGACTGGAGGATGAGGAGGAAATCAATGCTGAGCTGACCGCTAAGAAGAGGAAACTAGAGGATGAATGCTCTGAGCTCAAGAAGGACATTGATGACCTGGAGCTTACCTTGGCCAAAGTGGAGAAGGAGAAGCACGCCACTGAGAACAAGGTTTGTAAAGTTGTCAGCATATTACCAACATCATCAACTTTCTCCAAACCAGGAATAAAAGAGTACAAAGGCAAGTACGTTACGCTACTAATTAGCATGTATGACACATGATTTTGTACTATTTAGGTGAAGAACCTGACAGAGGAGATGGCCTCTCAGGATGAGAGCGTTGCTAAGCTGACAAAGGAGAAGAAAGCTCTCCAAGAGGCACATCAGCAGACCCTTGATGACCTGCAGGCAGAGGAAGACAAAGTCAACACTCTGACCAAGGCCAAGACCAAGCTTGAACAGCAAGTGGATGATGTGAGTATATTAAAACCAAGAGAAACGTTTAATAAGTATCAGTAATGGAATTGAGGGTGTTTAAAAGAATAAAATGTAATGTTCCTAAGTCCAAATTATTAATGCCCAGCTTGAAGGTTCTCTGGAGCAAGAGAAGAAGCTCCGTATGGACCTTGAGAGAGGCAAGAGAAAGATTGAGGGTGACCTGAAACTGGCACAGGAATCCATCATGGATCTTGAGAACGACAAACAGCAGTCCGACGAGAAAATCAAGAAGTAACACTCATTTGTATTTTCTGAATTACAAGAGTATCAACTCCACATACCTCCAGTTTTGAAATAGTTGACCATTTTATATTAACTATTCACAGGAAGGACTTTGAAACCAGCCAGCTTCTGAGCAAAATCGAGGATGAGCAGTCCCTGGGTGCTCAACTTCAGAAGAAGATTAAGGAGATTCAGGTCAGATAATGTATAATGTGGAACTTGAGATCCAAGTTCCATAAGTTGGATATCAAATGCTTTTTTTATTTATTTAATGGCATTACACCATTTTAGGCCCGTATTGAGGAGCTGGAGGAAGAGATTGAGGCTGAGCGTGCTGCTCGTGCCAAGGTTGAGAAGCAGAGAGCTGACCTCTCCAGAGAACTTGAAGAGATCAGTGAGAGGCTTGAGGAGGCTGGTGGAGCCACTGCTGCTCAGATTGAGATGAACAAGAAGCGCGAGGCTGAGTTCCAGAAGCTGCGTCGTGACCTTGAGGAGTCCACCCTGCAGCATGAAGCCACTGCTGCTGCTCTGCGTAAGAAGCAGGCTGACAGTGTTGCAGAGCTGGGAGAGCAGATTGACAACCTCCAGCGTGTCAAGCAAAAGCTTGAGAAGGAGAAGAGCGAGTACAAGATGGAGATTGATGACCTCTCCAGCAACATGGAAGCAGTTGCTAAGGCCAAGGTAATATATGTTTTAAATACAATACAATAAAAACAATATTAAGTTATTACATTGAATAATGAAATGAAAAAGAAACCACTTGTGCTAACTAGTAAAAATATCATCACCAGGGAAATCTGGAGAAGATGTGCCGTACCCTTGAGGACCAACACAGTGAAATCAAGGCTACGAGTGATGAGAATATTCGCCAGATAAATGACATCAGTGCCCAGAGAGCAAGACTGCTGACAGAAAATGGTAGGTACTTCTTTCATAGTCATTTGGATTCACTGATGGAGTTTAATTGAAGTCTGCAAGGAATGTATTTATTCATTATGCATTAATTATTCATCATATCATCTCCTTCAACTAGGTGAGTTTGGTCGTCAGCTTGAGGAGAAAGAAGCTCTTGTTTCCCAGCTGACCAGAGGCAAGCAAGCCTTTACTCAGCAGATTGAGGAGCTAAAGAGGCAAAATGAGGAAGAAGTTAAGGTAAGGACATTTTATTCATGAAAATAGGAGGGTTCAAATATCAAGAAATTTACAGAACTTACTAGATCACTGTTTCACTCTTTGCAGGCAAAGAATGCTCTTGCTCATGGTGTGCAATCAGCCCGTCATGACTGTGACCTTCTAAGGGAGCAGTTTGAGGAGGAACAGGAGGCCAAGGCTGAGCTGCAGCGTGGAATGTCCAAGGCCAACAGTGAGGTGGCTCAGTGGAGGAGCAAGTATGAAACTGATGCTATCCAGCGCACTGAGGAGCTTGAGGAGGCCAAGTGAGTAAAATATTTGATAGAGGGCTGAAGTAGATATTGTATTTGATGAATGTACACACCTTAAATTTCATTGTTCATTAACAGGAAAAAGCTTGCCCAGCGTCTTCAGGAGGCTGAGGAACAAATTGAGGCTGTGAATTCCAAATGTGCCTCTCTGGAGAAGACCAAACAGAGACTCCAGGGTGAGGTAGAGGACCTCATGATTGATGTGGAGAGAGCCAATGGACTGGCTGCCAACCTTGATAAGAAGCAGAGGAACTTCGACAAGGTGTGTTGATAGTCACTGAAATATCGTTACATTGTTTTCCATTCTTCCTAAAGTGCTAAACATCGACCACTTCATGAACAATATTGTGCAGGTTTTGGCTGACTGGAAGCAGAAATATGAGGAGGGCCAGGCAGAGCTTGAAGGAGCTCAGAAAGAGGCTCGTTCTCTCAGCACAGAGCTTTTCAAAATGAAGAACTCATATGAAGAAACCCTGGATAATCTGGAGACCATGAAGCGTGAAAACAAGAACCTCCAACGTTAGTCTTTGCTCAATAATATTTAAAGCACAATTTTGTGAATGGATATGCATTACATACTTTAAACACATGAAATTGCTCTGCAGAGGAGATTTCGGATCTGACAGAACAAATCGGTGAGACTGGAAAGAGCATCCATGAGCTGGAGAAATCCAAGAAGCAGGTGGAGACTGAGAAGTGTGAGATCCAATCAGCTCTTGAAGAAGCTGAGGTGAGGATGATTAAATAAGCATATGACCATATCCAAAATTCATATCTAGTTTTGACAAATGTGTCAATTGAATTATATTTGTATACGTTAGGGAACTCTGGAGCATGAGGAGTCCAAGATTCTGCGTGTCCAGCTGGAGCTCAACCAGATTAAGGGTGAAGTTGACCGGAAGCTGGCTGAGAAGGATGAGGAGATGGAGCAGATCAAGAGGAACAGCCAGAGAGTAATTGACTCCATGCAGAGCAACCTGGACTCTGAGGTCAGGAGCAGGAATGATGCCCTGAGAATCAAGAAGAAAATGGAGGGAGATCTGAATGAAATGGAGATTCAGCTGAGTCATGCCAACCGCCAGGCCTCTGAGGCCCAGAAGCAGCTGAGGAATGTTCAGGGACAACTGAAGGTTTGACACAAAACAGAATTCGAGAACACCATGGTATTACACCATTTATAGTTTTTGTTTAACATTACCACCACCTCATTTTCTCATCATTTTAGGATGCCCAACTGCATCTTGATGATGCTGTCAGAGCAGGGGAAGACATGAAGGAGCAGGCTGCCATGGTGGACCGTAGGAATGGTCTCATGGTGGCTGAAATTGAGGAGCTGAGGGCAGCTCTGGAACAGACAGAGAGAGGCCGCAAAGTGGCTGAGCAAGAGCTGATTGATGCCAGCGAACGTGTTGGACTGCTGCACTCTCAGGTAAACAAACCTTCTAATAATCTTTCAAGTACAAGAACACAGACAAGTTCTGGTCGTAAATGATTGCATTATAATTTGTTTCAGAACACAAGCCTTCTGAACACAAAGAAGAAGCTGGAGACTGACCTGGTCCAAGTCCAGGGTGAGGTGGACGACACTGTCCAGGAAGCCAGGAATGCTGAAGAGAAGGCCAAAAAGGCCATCACTGATGTAGGTTTACCTTTACTGGTTTTACTGCTTGTAATTAAGTTTGAATGGGATTCTTTATTTATTCTGAAATGTGTTCTCTTCTGTATTTGTCTCCATCTGTTTGGCTCATTGATGAACATGATTCATGAAAAACTTGTTTTTTCTAGGCTGCCATGATGGCTGAGGAGCTGAAGAAAGAGCAGGATACCAGCTCTCACCTGGAGAGGATGAAGAAGAACCTGGAGGTCACAGTTAAAGACCTGCAGCACCGCCTGGATGAGGCTGAGAACCTGGCCATGAAGGGTGGCAAGAAGCAGCTCCAGAAACTGGAGTCCAGAGTAAGATAATGCCAGAAAGCATAAATAATAATATGAGGGCAATGTAAGAATGAGATATATTCAATCCATCTTACTCTCAAGGTTCGTGAACTTGAGGCAGAGGTTGATAATGAACAGAGACGTGGAGCAGAAGCTGTAAAAGGTGTCCGCAAATATGAGAGGAGGGTCAAAGAACTCACCTACCAGGTATGCCAAACTTACCTCTCTAAATAGGTTTATATTGCATTTGCATTGTGATCAAATTTAAAGGCCACATGATGTTGATTTTTCACGTTGAAATGTCCATCAGACGGAGGAAGATAAGAAGACTGGTGCCAGACTCCAGGATCTTGTTGACAAGCTGCAACTGAAGGTGAAGGCTTACAAGAGGCAGGCTGAGGAAGCGGTAAGTTCAATATAGCTAAAGATAATGTTTGGTTTTGACAACAACTTGGGTACAGCATCTTTAAACTGACAACACATGAATGGTTCTACAGGAGGAGCAGGCCAACTCTTACCTGTCCAAGTGCAGGAAGGTTCAACATGAGCTGGAGGAGGCTGAGGAACGTGCTGACATCGCTGAGTCTCAGGTCAACAAGTTGAGGGCCAAGAGCCGTGATGGTGGCAAGGTAATATGGTTGTAAAAGTACAGTTTAGTACACATTACCATTTATATAATAATCTGCTATTTTTTTGTAATAATTCAAATGTTTTTTATTTATTCAACATTTAAACCCTACTCTTTTTCTCTTTAGGGAAAGGACATTGCTGAATAACTCCTTTCATTCAAAACATCCTAGTCCAACACAATTATGAATGACATACAATAAATTATACAGCAAATTTCCATGTTGTTTTTGTCATTATTTGTTTGGCCTTACTTCCTTTGCTCGTGTAATTACAAGATCCTAATTTCTCGAAATACATTATTGAATGTGGTCCAAAAGCAAAAAAAGCAAAAAAAGATGGTCTGACGGAAACATGGCTGACCCCACTGGAGCAGGATGAAGTCCCCCTCTTTTCGGAGCGGACAGGACAGAAGATTCAGGTGGCGGGGCAAACCCATCCACCCTTGGGGAGGGGTTTGCTTCATGTCCAACAACAACAAGTGGTGCAACCCTAAGAATATTAAGACTCTTTCTCGCTCCTGCATCTGACAATCTCTTGCCATTCATTCTATCTTCCCCGGGTGTTCAGCATGGTCATCGTTACAGCCGTCTACATCCAACCACAAGCGGACACCAGCATAGAACTATCGGCCCGACATGCTATGTCGGCACCAGACCCAATGTCCAGACACGGCTGTGGTGGTGGCGGGGGACTTTAATAGGGCCAATCTAAAGTAAGTCATGCCGAAATTCCATCAGCACATTACGTGTGCTTCCAGGGGAGAAAGAACTTTGGACCACTTCTATACATCATTCAAGAGAGGCTACAAGGGTGCCTCTCTTCCCCTGTTTGGCAAGTCGGACCAATGCCGCCATTTTCCTTCTGCTGGAGTATAAACAAAGGATAGTACGGGAGGCGGTAGTGAGGAAGGAAGAGCAAATTGATGCTGATCTTCGGGATGCCATGAGCGACGTCGACTGGGACATGTTCCGATTCAGTTTGAGTGACGTCAGCAAGTTTACGGACATAGGAGGTAGTGAGCTTCATAGCAACGCTAGTGAACACCATCGTCCCCACGATTAAAGTGACATCCTTTCCTCATCAAAAACCATGGGTCGATGGATCCATCAGCGACGCCCTGAAGGCCGTAACTGCTGCCTACAACTCCAGCCTCTTATCCGGCCATATGGACGAATACAAATTGCTGTCTTCAGGACCCGAAGCGGTGAAGGACCCAAAGAGGAGGTACAGAGACAGGGTGGAGATGCAGATGGAGCATTCGTACATTCGTTGAAGGAGGCAGCAATATATTGCTGTGGTACATAAAGATAGGAATAGAGCTTCGAGCATTCATACTGTATTTACGAGACTAATAGAGCGAGTTTCGTAAATGCCAATTTGCCTGCATAAGTAGCTGGGATAAGAGCAGCCGTGCAATTCTGAGCATGTTACCAACATCAAAGAACATACAACATGCCAAGCAATGCTAAGTACTATTAATAATGCCAAGATGTACAAACACGTGAGTTAGTGCTAGGGATTCGCAGAGCAGGGCGGGGGAGGGGGGGGGGGGGTTATGCAGAGTCCAGGTGAACTGGATAAGTGATAGGTGCGATCTGTCAGGTAGGAAGTGAACCAGGATAACGCAGTTCCAGCAATGCCAAGCTCTGCCAGGGTGGAGAGAAGAATCTGGTGGTTCACTGTGTCGAACGCGGCAGACAAGTCAAGAAGGATGAGCGCAGATGAGAGGGACAAGCTTTTCATCCCTCGTGGAGGACTCTGTTACTGCAAGAAGGGGCATCTCTGTGGAGTACCTGTGCCCAAGACTGCCTCTCCAGCATGCCTGAATGACTACCGACCGTTTCGAGAGGCTGATCAAGGACTACATCTGTGCCTTCTTACCTCACATGACGGCGTGTGGCCAGGTCCAGCTCCTACACCATCGTTTGTGAATGACACAGTGGTGGTGGGCCTGATCTCCGGTAACAATGAGAAGGCCTACCTCGGGGAAGTTGCTAACCTGTCACTCTGGTGCCAAGAGAACAGCCTCATGCTGAATGTCTCCAAAACGAAGTTGCTGATTGTGGACTTAAGGAGAACACAACAACATTTGAGGACTTACACACCACTGGGGATTAATAGGACTGCTGTGGAGAGGGTGAGCAGCTTCAGGTACCTGGGAGTCCACATCGCAGAGGATCTGACTTGGACTACACACATTGCCAGGCGAGGCAGCGCCTCTGCCAACTCAGGCAGCTGAGGAAGTTCAGAGTCTCCCAGAGGATCCTTAAGACCTTCTACGCTGGTGCGGTGGAGAGCATCCTGACAGGAAGCATCACTGCCTTGTTCAGCAACAGCTCTTCTCAGGACAGGAGGGCTCTGCAGAGGGTAGTGTGTTCGCCTGAATGGACTATTGGCATTACGCTCCCCACCCTGCAGGACCTGTACTCCAGGAGGTGTCAAACTAGAGCCTGCAAGATCATGATTTTTTTTTCCTGCTAGTTTTTTTGTCTGTTATGAACTTAAACATGTAAACCAGTTTAATTTATACTTTCACTTGCTTTCAGTGACATTCTTAATTTACAGTAGCATACTGTACAGCTCTTACCATGTAACAATCATTGCGACATGCAGTGGTTTGGCCTATATAATTGGAGGTTATATAGCCTTCATTTGGCAAGACAGTTGTTGCAAATGTTGTTAATGCTCGTCCTCACAGGGCCACTAAACACATGTCACAATAATATGTCAGATTGGCTGTGGACGAGACCTCCCAGTCGTGAGAGACCAGTTTCCAGATCTGTTTTTGTTTAGATGCTGTCAGCCAGTTTTGATTCAATAATGTTTTGATTGAGTCTCATCATTCTCATGCTGTCTGACTGCTGGCCATTGCTATAGAGCCAAATGCATAAGTGCAATGAGACTCAATCAAAACACAATTTAATCAAAACCAAGTGGGACAGATAAAAATTGACTGATAGCAGCTTCAAGTGTACTTGAACATACGTATTTATATTCCAATAATATTGATAAAACGTGAATATATTTATAATACAGATAACAATATTGAAACAACAGATCTTTACAATCAAGTTAGACAGAGTCTGTATACAGTACATGTTCTGTATCTCCCCCTTGAGGCAGAGGGGCTTGGGCTACCTCATATGAAACTGTACTACACGCCCAAAAAGACATCAATCCTGTGTGTGGGTTAGAATAGAAAACAATCCTGTATTACCTTTGGATCAAAATGTTGCTTGAAAATAAAAAAAGAAGTCAAACTCTATTTCAAACTGTGAGAATATTGGACTGTGCCCATAGGTTTTTCAAATGGAACAATGGAACTTATCTGGAAGAACCCATCACTTCCAACTATATTTAGTGAGAATGTTTTCAAGAAAAGAAAGAAAAAGGCATTCTAAATGTAACTACATTCAGGAATAACATAAATCATCTAGCATTTTATAATATATCTTTAGGTTTGTGCAAATAACATTTGCACAGTTGACACAACTACTAGACAAGCCAAAGTCTTCAAGGCAGACAAATCAAAAAATGATATCAAAGCTGTGACCAACTTCTGATGGAGGCTTCTGCATTCTCTTTATAGTTAAATAAAATGGGAAATTGATCTCATTAAAAAAACATTAATGATGGGGAGTGGTCACAGATCTGTTCACAATTACACTCCAGCTCATACAATTTAAGGCATGTTACTACAATTAGAACCTTTGCACCGACCATATTACACCCCACTGAAACTCAATTGCATTCATTCAGAGATGGAATTTGTTTGTGCTGGATGTGCAAGAGACAAAATAAATAATTTCTGCACATTTTATGGGCTAGAAATGAAAGGAAATCTGGATGATAAAATATGGACACCTTACATACTTTATATGGTCACACATTTTGAATACTTCTTATTTATTTATTTATTGCCTTTTGGGTTTTTTTGGGGTCAGAGCATTATTGGATGTTAAAGATAAAAATGATATGGATCAAAGTAATTTCTTGTGCCGTATGACCAAAGAGGGCTACCACAGGAATGGAAGACATGGCTGATAATAGGGGTGGGTCTCCTGGTCAACAGCTGTTAGGTCAGTAAAACAGTTGCTTTCAGTGGTGTGAAAGTCCCTGAGAACTCTGACATGCTGAACATGGTTTTTAATGTTTAAAATATATTTAGAATATGTAAATGGTATGTGTGTACTTTGTATTGAAGTGATAACAGAGTTGGTTAGGTCAGTAATAGGTTATATGGGTGATAAGTTTAGATTTAAATGTAGGAATAGTGTAAATGAAAGTAGAACTAGAACTCCTACAAATTAGGTAATTGATTTAAAATAGTGTAGGGTAGGGCTATATTATACATTATAATAATGTATATCATTTATAAGATATAATTTGGTAATAAAATCTTAGGTAGAGAGAATACAAATTATTAGGAATTATTATTAGTAAATTAATAATTATTAGTAAAATAAGAATATCTAGAGCATTTTAAATACTGTACCATACATGTGTCTGGTGTTAGTTATTTAGAAGAATAGGAATTGGTTAATTGCACCATATGTTACAGTTAAAGGGAAAACTTTAACTGGAGTAGCATTGAGAACCCAAACATGTCATCTTTATTGTTTAACTCATCAGTGTTAATACAGACGCTACACACACACAACTTAAAACTCACAGACAAGGGAGTTATATGTCAAAGGCAGAGATCAGCATACAAGGGAATAGTGAGCAGGAGTAAATAAATCGGAAGTCGTTTTATTCAATCCTTTTATTCAATCCCCCAAACCTGACTGGTGAACCTGTCCTCCAATGTTATGCACTCTGATCTTTGATTCTGACTCTCTGTAAAATCCGAAATCATTCGTAGAAGACGTCTCTTCATAACTCCAATACAAAAACAATCCATTATACCAACAGAAAAAACAATTCCAATGCCCTGCTACAATAAGTCTTATTTTCAAAAGAAATGTAATTAATTAGTGTGTGTGATTTCAACTGCAATGTATGCAGGGCAGTTCTAAAAACAATTAAAAGTTGTCTTAAAAAAGTCTTTTTTTTTTCACAAATTAAATTCAGCCGTAATGCAAGATTTGTGGAATCTACTGTATATAAAAGGAACGAAGAGGGAGTTATTTTAGTGTCTTATAAAGGGTAAGTTCAGTTAATGCTGATAATAGGTGGGGGTGAGTTTCTGTTCCACAGTTGGTATTTTTAAGCAGTGGCACTCAACAGATCATCAGTCATTGAGAAAGCTGAGCAACTGCGCTCAATTTCCACAGTCTTCTCAGTCGTCCAAAGAAAAGCTCAAACTCTCTACCTCAGAAAAGGAGAGAGGTATATACTTACCTGAATTTCATTGAATTAATGCATTTTTATGTTTATATTCATGAGATTTGGTATATTTAACATTGGCATCAGTAAAATAGCAGTGATAATTATGTTAACACACAGTAATGCATGTTAACACTTAGAATGTATAAATACATGCAACTCTACACGTGTAGAAAGAGATCTGGTTTCCCCATTGAAGCATTATGTATGGTGCGTAAGCACTGAACATTCTTTAAAGGCTGCAAGTTATGGTCCTAATACTATAAACCTGTGTATTTCTGTTATTCATAGAGTTGGACTTTTACTTTCTTTGACATTCTGAATTAGCAGAATCTATAGGATAGGTTAAATAAAAAATGTGTGTGTCTCAAAGTGTAATCTGCATAAAACCTCAATATTAATTGGTTGAAATCTTTATAGGCATTCTGGATTTGCTGTATCACAGGAAATGGACAGACCAGTAAATAATCTGTACACATAAAAGCGGTATGCTATATTTTAAGAGAGAACATGCAATACATTAGGGTTAGTACTAATCCTTTTACATATGCCCATTGCATATTCTATATTAACATATAGCATTTCATACTTTTCCATGGAATTAGGTTTCAACATAGTTTTTACAGAACAGATATGAAATGGAAACAAATCTATATGGGGGCAGGGGAAGCGCACGCTCATGCCCATATTAAGTGTGTGCTTCCACTGCAGCAAGTATATAAGAGGCCCCTAAGAGACATGAACAGCTTGCAGGGGAGTTGGGAAAAATACAACTGGTGGTAAGTCAGAGTGATGCTATTGCTCTCCCTCATTCAAACACTGACGCTTAGTTTGACTTTCATTTGATATTGTTGAGTAATTTTGAGATTATTATAACAAAAATAATCAATTGAATGACTTTCAGGAATTTTTCCAGTGTGATTGTAATGTTAAGACTATAAATCTGTATTTACAATGAAATACACCATTCCTCATCATGAAAGTGGTACAACTTTCTAATATCATGTGAATTGGTAGTTATTTGTTTATGTCTCAACATACACGATCAATTAGAATATCAATATCGATTTAACAGTTTAAAATATCATGTTTTTGTATTTTAGGGCTGAAGCTTGAAGATTTCTCATTGGGAAGTAGAAAGTAAGAGTTATTTCATCCAGACTGTACTGTGGAACAATTTTAGGATGAAGGTAAATATGACAACAGCATATGAGTTACATAAAATATTTTCCCATCTTCGCAGCTGACAGTAAGCTGCCACCATGAGTACGGACGCAGAGATGGCCATTTACGGCGAGGCTGCGATTTACCTCCGTAAGCCAGAGAAGGAGAGGATTGAGGCCCAGACCAGGCCCTTCGATGCCAAGAATGCTGCATATGTGGCTGATGCTAAGGAGCTGTACGTCAAGTGTATGATCACTAAGAGGGATGGGGCCAAAATCACTGTGAAAGTGTTGGGTTCAGAGGAAGTAAGCTGCATTTCATTAATTGCCATTGAAACAGCGTGGCACACGTTTCAATGTTGTAAAAAAATATTTTGCCTTTCTTAGGAAAGGACAGTCAAGGAGGATGACGTCACACAAATGAATCCTCCCAAGTATGACAAAATTGAGGACATGGCCATGATGACCTATCTCAACGAAGCATCTGTGTTGTATAACCTCAAAGAGCGTTATGCAGCATGGATGATCTACGTAAGATATTTCACCTACAAAATTAAGTAAAATATTACTTCACGATATCACAGATCATATTAATGATTATCTCTCTCTGCTCTCCTTCAGCCTACTCTGGGCTGTTCTGTGCCACTGTAAACCCCTACAAGTGGCTCCCAGTGTACGATCAGTCGGTTGTCAATGCCTACAGAGGCAAGAAGCGTATGGAGGCTCCACCCCACATCTTCTCTGTCTCTGACAACGCCTTCCAGAACATGAACACTGGTATGTATATGCAAATCTGGTATAAATAAATGTAATTAAGTTTGATTCATGTTTGATTTAACGTCATACATTTATGTTGTTTTTTTGCAGATAGAGAGAATCAGTCTGTCTTGATCACGTGAGTTTATATCTGTTGTTGATGTTTAGTTGAATGACAAACAATTTATCTCACAAAAATCTGACAAACAAAAAAACTTAATTACCCTCTTCTCATAACCAGTGGAGAATCCGGTGCTGGAAAGACTGTAAACACCAAGCGTGTCATCCAGTACTTTGCTACCATCTCCACTGGTGGAGAAAAGAAGAAGGACGAACCTGGAAAGATTCAGGTATGCTTTCAAAAACATCAAATATGTAAACTAACCCTCTTAAATACAACAAGAAATGTAGTGATGTCCTGACAACTGAGGACAAATACTGTCTCTTTCATTATAGGGCTCACTGGAAGACCAGATCATTGCAGCCAATCCCCTGCTGGAGGCCTACGGTAATGCCAAGACTGTGAGAAATGACAACTCCTCTCGTTTCGTAAGTATAGGCTTAGTATGTCAAATGTCTGCGATAACATTGTCAATAACAAGTTAATAACATAACTTGATCTTTGACAAAAACTTTCTAAACAGGGTAAATTCATCCGAATCCATTTTGGTGCCACTGGTAAACTGTCTAGTGCTGACATTGAGACTTGTAAGTATCCACCTTTCAATGTGAATGGATAAACTGTCATTCTGGCTGCAATATGTATTGATTTATAAATGTGTCTTATAGATCTGCTGGAGAAGTCTAGAGTGACATTCCAGCTTCCCGATGAGAGAGGCTACCACATCTTCTACCAGATGATGACCAACCACAAACCTGAGATCATTGGTAAGATGGTGGAGTCGTGAGTAATACATGTTAAAGTATTGTTGTTATGCAGATTGTCTTTCACTTGTGTTTCAATCTGGATGTTGGAATAAAATATAAAGTAAAATGTTGTAATGGTTGTCACACATATTCATATTTGAATCTTTAAAATGACCATGTCATGTTTGGATTAATTTTTCTCTCAAGAAATGACGCTCATCACCACCAACCCCTACGACTTCCCCATGTGCAGTCAGGGTCAGATCACTGTGGCCAGTATTGATGACAAAGAGGAGCTGGTTGCTACTGATGTAAGTCAATGTTCACAAATACCTTATGTAGTCTTTTCAACAGGCAGGGATGGACTGGGACCCAGTCCATCAGAACCCACCTTGCAGGAGTATTTATTGCTTGTCTTTGCCCCTGCTTTTCACTTGGCAATCCTTTATCAACTAACTTATAATTTTTTCATCACAGAACCCCTAAGAGATTCCAAAAAAGCCATATGTCTCTGACCTAGATAAAACATGATTTTTTTTAAACGTATGGCTTCATAAAATTAGGTCTCATTATATGTTATTATATGATATGCTATTTATTGGTTGATGCATCCTAAATTACTGTGGGCTGGCTTGAACTCACAGTGCTACAGTTTGTTGTCGATACTAAGGTGTGGTTGTGGGTCAAGCTCAGTGCGCACTGCTTACAGCCACAATCAGATTCCAGTGCGCTTTGCACATTTCTAACCGAGCTGGGGGCAATGTATTGTACTGACGATACGATGTTATGTTATTGAAAAATAAAAACTTTTACATTCTCAACCGGCCGGTTCGGCCTGGGAAGGTTGTTCAGGAATCTTCCGGAACAGGCACGTAATCACATCTTTAAATTTAATAATACACAATATACTTTGTTTTCCAACAGACTGCTATTGATATCCTGGGTTTCAATAATGAGGAGAAGATGGGCATCTATAAGTTTACTGGTGCTGTGCTTCACCACGGTAACATGAAGTTCAAGCAGAAGCAGCGTGAGGAGCAGGCTGAGCCAGACGGCAATGAGGGTGAGTTGAAAACATGATAATGTTGCAATACAACTGTTCAGGTTTGGTTTAAATAGATAAACACACAATATGTAGATTCAGCAATGTTTTCTAACTTTTTCTTTCTTTCATCATCTTTCATTCTTTTGACTACTTAGATGCTGACAAAGTTGCCTACCTGCTCGGTCTGAATTCAGCTGACATGCTCAAGGGTTTGTGCTACCCCAGAGTGAAGGTCGGAAATGAGTATGTCACTAAGGGACAGACCGTACCTCAGGTAGGTAAAATACCATGGAATATTTATGAAGAAGTAATTGTATTCATTATAATCGTAGTATTTGTCTAATATTCTACCCTTCTCTAGGTGTATAACTCAGTGAGTGCCCTGGGCAAGTCCGTCTATGAGAGGATGTTCTTGTGGATGGTCATCCGTATCAACCAGATGCTGGACACCAAACAGCCAAGATCATCCTATATCGGTGTGCTGGATATTGCCGGTTTTGAGATCTTTGATGTAAGCGTGCATTATGTTTAATAAGTTAAAGAGTGTTATGTTTAATAAGTTAATAAGTTAAATGAGTTAAAGACAGAGAAGTCTGTGGATTAATATAATGTTCTCTATTAGTACAACAGTATGGAGCAGCTGTGCATCAACTTCACCAATGAGAAACTGCAACAGTTCTTCAACCACCACATGTTCGTCCTGGAGCAAGAGGAGTACAAGAAGGAGGGTATCATCTGGGAGTTCATTGACTTCGGCATGGACTTGGCTGCTTGCATTGAGCTTATTGAGAAGGTACACATTGCTTGTATGAATAAAAATCACTATTCTTAGTGTGATTTAAAAATGCCTGATTATAAAATGTTTTTTCTATACAGCCAATGGGAATCTTCTCCATCCTTGAAGAGGAGTGCATGTTCCCCAAAGCCTCAGACACTTCCTTCAAGAACAAGCTGTATGAACAGCATCTTGGCAAGAACAGAGCATTTGAGAAGCCCAAGCCTGGAAAGGGCAAGGCTGAGGCCCACTTCTCCCTGGTGCACTATGCTGGTACCGTGGACTACAACGTCACTGGCTGGCTGGACAAGAACAAGGATCCCCTGAATGACTCTGTTCTTCAGCTGTACCAGAAGTCATCAAACAAACTGCTGCCTGTCCTCTATCCACCTGTTGCTGCTGAAGGTACAATATATGCTTGAGGTCTTAGGTATAAAGACATCTTCTATTTCAATGTTATCATGTAAATGTAACACAACTTTTTAAGTGATCAAGCACTTAACATTATTCAAAACATGACATTTCAGAGGCCGGTGGCGCCAAGAAAGGAGGCAAAAAGAAGGGTGGTTCCATGCAGACTGTGTCTTCACAGTTCAGGGTAAGGGTTATGGGAAAACTGAAGTTCATGACTAAATATGACGAATGTTGACCGACTAATATTTAGAGTCAAATCTTAATATTTCTTCTCATTAAAATGTATTTTGAATGTGAACAGGAAAATTTGGGCAAGCTGATGACAAATTTGAGGAGCACCCATCCCCACTTTGTGCGTTGTCTCATTCCCAATGAGTCAAAGACCCCAGGTAATATTACTTAAAATACTCTATATTAATGGTTTGTGTGAGAGAGTATGTTATCTTCTAAAAGTCCAAAATTGATAACATTTCACAGGAATGATGGAGAACTTCCTGGTTATCCACCAGCTGAGGTGTAACGGTGTACTGGAGGGCATCAGAATCTGCAGAAAGGGTTTCCCCAGCAGAATCCTCTATGCTGACTTCAAGCAGAGGTCCTACCTCATTGACTGAACATTGTCACAACTATACAATGCTATTTCAAAGGCAATTGTGTATATATGTATATGTATATATATATATATATATATATATATATATATATATATACACTGAATATATACATGTCTTTCTATAGAAAACTAATTTACATGGGACTCCTACAGATACAAAGTACTGAACGCCAGTGTCATTCCTGAGGGCCAGTTCATTGACAACAAGAAGGCTTCTGAGAAACTGCTTGGGTCTATTGATGTCAACCATGATGAGTACAAATTTGGACACACCAAGGTCTGTTTAACTCTCCCAAAAAATATATTTGTACTTGATTGAAGGCTCTCTCTGACTAGGTCTTTTTTTTTTACCTTAAGGTGTTCTTCAAAGCTGGTCTTCTGGGTGTTCTTGAGGAGATGCGAGATGACAAGCTGGCATCTTTGGTCGGAATGATTCAGGCTCTCTGTCGCGCTTACCTCATGAGGAAGCAGTTTGTGAAGATGATGGAGACAAGGTATGTTTCAAAACATTGATTCAAAAGAAGATATGCCTGTTTTTATTATCCCATTTTTATAAACACATGTACTGCATTTTCTCTACAGGGAGGCTGTTTACACTATTCAGTACAATATCCGCTCATTCATGAATGTCAAACACTGGCCATGGATGAAGGTTTACTACAAGATCAAGCCTCTTTTGAAGACTGCTGAAACTGAGAAGGAACTTGTCCAGATGAAGGAGAACTATGACAAGATGAAAACTGACCTGGCTACTGCCCTGGCCAAGAAGAAGGAACTGGAGCAGAAGATGGTTTCTCTCCTGCAGGAGAAGAATGATCTTCAGCTACAAGTTGCTTCTGTAAGTAAATATACTTTTTTGTGTTCACATCTGTACATATTGAGATATGATATGACATGTGATATGACTGATATGCCTACAAATATTCAACAGGAAGGAGATAATCTGAGTGATGCTGAAGAGAGGTGTGAGGGACTCATCAAGAATAAGATCCAGCTGGAGGCCAAACTCAAGGAGACAACTGAGCGACTGGAGGATGAGGAGGAAATGAATTCTGAGCTGACTGCCAAGAAGAGGAAACTGGAAGATGAATGCTCTGAGCTCAAGAAGGACATCGATGACCTGGAGCTTACCTTGGCCAAAGTGGAAAAGGAGAAACATGCCACTGAGAACAAGGTTCAAAGATTTTTTTGTCAGAACATGAACAAAATAATAACCCCACATTAATAATTAGCATGTATTACACAAAATATTACATTACAAGTAACAAAGTATGTAATAGCATATATGAAACATCATTTTGTTTTGTTTAGGTGAAGAACCTGACTGAGGAGATGGTCTCTCAGGATGAGAGCATTGCTAAGCTGTCAAAGGAGAAGAAAGCTCTCCAAGAGGCACACCAGCAAACCCTTGATGACCTGCAGGCAGAGGAAGACAAAGTCAACACTCTGACCAAGGCCAAGACCAAGCTTGAACAGCAAGTGGATGATGTGAGGTTTCATTTTTTATGACATTAGCAAGATTATATCACCTTTTCCAAAATTGCAGTCAATTAATAGTTTTTTTTAATTGCAGCTTGAAGGTTCTCTGGAGCAAGAGAAGAAGCTCCGTATGGACCTTGAGAGAGGCAAGAGAAAGCTTGAGGGTGACCTGAAACTGGCTCAGGAATCCATCATGGATCTTGAGAACGACAAACAGCAGTCTGATGAGAAAATTAAAAAGTAATGTAATTTAACAAATCAAGTTTTTTATTTGAAGGTTGCATACAAGGAGTATGTTATTAAGTTTTGTGGTTGTTTCATCATTAGGAAAGAATTTGAGACCAGTCAGCTTCTAAGCAAGATTGAGGATGAGCAGTCTCTGGGTGCTCAGCTTCAGAAGAAGATCAAGGAGCTTCAAGTAAGACAATTTATATGACAATACCACCTCTATGTTCCGTGAATAATCGTACATTTTTTGAAAATAATATAAATTCATTACTTGTTAGGCCCGTATTGAGGAGCTGGAGGAAGAGATTGAGGCTGAGCGTGCTGCTCGTGCCAAGGTTGAGAAGCAGAGAGCTGACCTCTCCAGAGAACTTGAAGAGATCAGTGAGAGGCTTGAGGAGGCTGGTGGAGCCACTGCTGCTCAGATTGAGATGAACAAGAAGCGTGAGGCTGAGTTCCAGAAGCTGCGTCGTGACCTTGAGGAGTCCACCCTGCAGCATGAAGCCACTGCTGCTGCTCTGCGTAAGAAGCAGGCTGACAGTGTTGCAGAGCTGGGAGAGCAGATTGACAACCTCCAGCGTGTCAAGCAAAAGCTTGAGAAGGAGAAGAGCGAGTACAAGATGGAGATTGATGACCTCTCCAGCAACATGGAAGCAGTTGCTAAGGCCAAGGTAATATATGTTTTAAATACAATACAATAAAAACAATATTAAGTTATTACATTGAATAATGAAATGAAAAAGAAACCACTTGTGCTAACTAGTAAAAATATCATCACCAGGGAAATCTGGAGAAGATGTGCCGTACCCTTGAGGACCAGCTGAGTGAAATCAAGGCCAAGAGTGATGAGAACAGTCGCCAGATAAATGACATCAGTGCTCAGAGAGCAAGGCTGATGACTGAGAATGGTTAGTATACACAATTAGCTATAAACAACCAAATACATTTGGATAACATTAACCATAACCCAATATAACCCTAACAGTAACAGCCAAACAATTGCGAACAAACCTTATAAATGTATGTGCCATATACAGTATGTGGTACTGAAATATTTGTATAACAACTTGTCATCACCTAGGTGAGTTTGGTCGTCAGCTTGAGGAGAAAGAGGGTCTTGTCTCCCAGCTGACCAGAGGCAAGCAGGCCTTTACTCAGCAGATTGAGGAGCTGAAGAGGCAAATTGAGGAGGAAGTCAAGGTATACCATCATTTTATATCCTAGTTTTATTATTTAATTGTAGATTCTACTTATCGTATATTTAAATGAGGCAATTTTGTCATCGCCCTTTGTAGGCCAAGAATGCTCTTGCTCATGGCGTGCAATCAGCCCGCCATGACTGCGACCTTCTGAGGGAGCAGTTTGAGGAGGAGCAGGAGGCCAAGGCTGAGCTGCAGCGTGGAATGTCCAAGGCCAACAGTGAGGTGGCTCAGTGGAGGAGCAAGTATGAAACTGATGCTATCCAGCGCACTGAGGAGCTTGAGGAGGCCAAGTGAGTAAACTCTTTGATAATTAGTCTAAAGCAGACATTCAGTTTTATGAATGGAAACAAGTGAAACATTGTTGTTCTTTAACAGGAAAAAGCTTGCCCAGCGCCTTCAGGAGGCTGAGGAACAAATTGAGGCTGTGAATTCTAAGTGTGCCTCTCTGGAGAAAACCAAACAGAGACTCCAGAGTGAGGTGGAGGACCTCATGATTGATGTGGAGAGGGCCAATGGACTGGCTGCCAACCTTGACAAGAAGCAGAGGAACTTTGACAAGGTATGTTGATATTCATGGGAATAACGTTCCGAATAATATCTTATGATTCTTCCTGAAGTGCTAAACATCCCCCACTTTATCAACAATATTGTGCAGGTTTTGGCTGACTGGAAGCAGAAATATGAGGAGGGCCAAGCAGAGCTTGAAGGAGCACAGAAAGAGGCTCGTTCTCTCGGCACTGAGCTTTTCAAGATGAAGAACTCATATGAAGAAGCTCTAGATCAGCTGGAGACCCTGAAACGTGAAAACAAGAACCTCCAACGTGAGTTCAAGTATTATTTTAGCTTGAATATTTTCTAAGTTTACTACATGTATAACTTTAATGGAAATTATAACAATAACAATATGTAACCCTCTCTACAGAGGAGATTTCTGACCTGACTGAACAAATTGGTGAGACTGGAAAGAGCATTCATGAGCTGGAAAAGTCCAAGAAGCAGGTGGAGACTGAGAAGTCTGAGATCCAGACAGCTCTTGAGGAAG
The DNA here is from genome assembly GCA_002895965.2 of Coryphaenoides rupestris. Lineage (NCBI taxonomy): Eukaryota > Metazoa > Chordata > Actinopteri > Gadiformes > Macrouridae > Coryphaenoides > Coryphaenoides rupestris. The sequence goes on from PIJE02000342.1 coordinate 183,455, forward strand.
CTGAGGTGATGAGAATTAAATGTATATGTTCATGTAGTCATGCATTTTTCATTCTGAAATATAATTATGTCCTTTCAAGCAAATATTGTAACATTGTTTTATGGATTTAGGGAACTCTGGAGCATGAGGAGTCCAAGATCCTGCGTGTCCAGTTGGAGCTCAACCAGATTAAGGGTGAGGTGGACAGGAAACTGGCTGAGAAGGATGAAGAGATGGAGCAGATCAAGAGGAACAGCCAGAGAATAACTGACTCTATGCAGAGCACCCTGGACTCTGAGGTCAGGAGCAGGAATGACGCACTGAGAATCAAGAAGAAGATGGAGGGAGATCTGAATGAGATGGAGATTCAGCTGAGTCATGCCAACCGCCAGGCTGCTGAGGCCCAGAAGCAGCTGAGGAATGTTCAGGGACAACTGAAGGTTTGACACAAACATAATGTACAGCACATATGAAAAATAGTTTTTTATTTATATCCTGTTCAGACATATTCTGTTGTGTTTTCATATTAACATTAGGATGCCCAACTGCATCTTGATGATGCTGTTAGAGCACAGGAAGACCTGAAGGAGCAGGCTGCCATGGTGGACCGTAGGAATGGTCTGATGGTGGCTGAAATTGAAGAGCTGAGGGCAGCTCTGGAACAGACAGAGAGAGGCCGCAAAGTGGCTGAGCAAGAGCTGATTGATGCCAGCGAACGTGTTGGACTGCTGCACTCTCAGGTGAACTCACAAAAATATAAAATGTTTTATATATTATAAGAATGAATACAAAATATTTAATAGGAATGTATGCATGTAATAATTGCTTGCAAACATCCACATTTATATTAGAATACAAGCCTCCTGAACACAAAAAAGAAGCTGGAGACTGACCTGGTCCAAGTCCAGAGTGAGGTGGACGACACCGTCCAGGAAGCCAGGAATGCAGAAGAGAAGGCCAAGAAGGCTATCACTGATGTAGGTTTGCCTTTATTGGTTCATTAATGTAATTGGACATTGACAAAACTCAAAATTAATGCATGAGCTTTATATTAGGCTGCCATGATGGCTGAGGAGCTGAAGAAAGAGCAGGATACTAGCTCTCACCTGGAGAGGATGAAGAAGAACCTGGAGGTCACAGTGAAAGACCTGCAGCACCGCCTGGATGAGGCTGAGAACCTGGCCATGAAGGGTGGCAAGAAACAGCTTCAGAAACTGGAGTCAAGGGTAAAATCCATTTATATAGACTAATTTAGTAGACATACTACCGATAGATTGAATTGTAATGCAATGACTTGAATGATTTTTTTACTGAAGGTGCGTGAGCTGGAAACAGAGGTCGAGGGCGAACAGAGACGTGGAGCAGAAGCTGTTAAGGGTGTTCGCAAATATGAGAGGAGAGTGAAGGAACTCACATACCAGGTACCATGTTAAAGAAATAAGTAAATCAATGAATATCAGAAAGGATTATCGTCAGCCATTGAGGCATAACCCTTTTCATAATTCTAGACTGAGGAGGATAAGAAGAATGGTGGCAGACTCCAGGATCTAGTTGACAAACTGCAACTGAAGGTGAAGGCTTACAAGAGGCAGGCTGAGGAAGCGGTAAGTTAAACATGACTCAATACTTTTCCCGGATTTCACACTTATTTTCTGTGTTTCATATTTAAACCCATACATGTTCCTACAGGAGGAGCAGGCCAACTCTTACCTGTCCAAGTGCAGGAAGGTTCAACATGAGCTGGAGGAGGCTGAGGAACGTGCTGACATCGCTGAGACTCAGGTCAACAAGCTGAGGGCCAAGAGCCGTGATGGTGGCAAGGTAAGTTCACCACTGCTTTAAGCACATTAAATGAAATGCAACAACAATAATATATTGTTGGCTTAATGATCTACTTGTTTTTCTTTTCCCTAGGGAAAGGAAGCAGCTGAATAAGTTTGCATCATTGTACATTTTGAAGCAAATGTCATAAAATATGACCTCTTTTTTATTGTAAATTGTAGGCTGCAATAAAATATTATTCCAATATTTTTTGTTGGTAATTTCCCTGATTATATGTATTAGACAACAATGGGTCCATTCCACATCCATGTTCACCCAAATTTTACATTTGAACTCATTAGCTAATAACAATTACATGGGGTAAATAACCATACAGTTAAAGCCAAGACTGAAAGTGGGTTTCTGAAATATATTACTACGACAGAACATCAGTCCTCTGAAATATTAATTGGTATCCATACTGTGTTGTAGCAGATGAGTTGAATATATTTAAGAGATGAGATAGCTCGCACTCATGAGGAACCAACAACCAGAAAGAGACAAGAAGATGCTTATTAATCCACACATAGTGGGTCCAACAACACCACAGGGCGGGACAGTTGGCAGGCCACCAAACACACCAACACGCACATGCAGGGACGGTGGCCCGTGGAAATTTGTCCTCTGCATTTGACCCACCAGGGGCAGCCAGGAGCAGTGGGCAGCCATTTTTGACGGTGCCCGGGGACCAACAGCTCCAGGTTTTACATCCACATCTTGGTCAGGGATGTGGACAACCAACCAACAATGGCTTATTCTGAAGAAAGGCTCTTGTCTTCCTGATTTACAGTTACAAACAAATGATGGGACATTGATGGGATTTAGTGGGAAGTATGTGAAATGGAAATGTAATCCATTAATCATTGTTTCAATGCAGTCCCAATTTGAAGTAGTAGTTCATGCAGGCCAGTGCACCGCTGGTGAATTGACCTTATTTCCTAGAATCACCTCATTCATCTACAGCCCCAAGTTTCGGCCACTAATATGATAGATTCTTTATTCAACTAAAATAGTCTAAATAGACGAGTCAACAGCAAAAAAGATGCTGCTGCTAGACTGATAACAGACTATGGCTGATCACATCACCCTAATACTCAACTCAACACTAGCTTTCTGTGCGCTTCAGAACTGAATGTTGCTGCTATACATCTCTAACCACTAATGCAGGACAAAAATACATTTCTGACATGCTTGCTGAATATGAACCCCCGAGACCTCTTAGGTCATCAGAGACTGTTCTCACAACCATTCCCATAGTTATGATGCTTCACATGGTGAAGAATCTTTTACCTATAATGCCGCACATAGCTGGAGCAAACTCCCAGAGAACCTTTGCACTGCCCCAACTCTCGCCACTTTTAAATCTTGACTGGAGATGACATTGTTCTGGAGTAATTTAGGATAAATCTCATTGTCATCTGTCATCTTACTGTATTGTTTACTTTTTTAATTATTCATATTACCACATTATTTAATACTGCCTTTCTATATTCCTTTTTCACTACTTACTACTTACATTTTTTATTCTATCATTCTACTCAGCATTGCAATACTCTTTTTTGCTGACGTAAAAGACTTTGTTGGCAGGTATTTATGAGCATTTTTCATTAGGGTAAACATCCCTATTGAGTCCATATATCATATAAGCCCCGTTTCAACTTCTGGGTCAGATAGAAAACAACTACATCATTCTTTTTTGTTTTGTGATATTTCATCCATTGAAGCTGCTTGTGACATACATGACACTTTTTTATTGTAAGCCAATCACATTTGTCAATATTGAGTTATTCAAGCATACGTGTGACATGTGCTTGCTGATACCAGATGAAGTTGCTCAAGAACTTGATTTAGATTTTGGTTCCCTCAGAAGTCATTTTCTTTTCATATTTCTACTCCTGTTTTTGTTTGTATGCACTTTCTATTAATATACAATTAAATAGACAATAAATATCAATGTTCAACTTTATTTATTAGGGGATGCGAGGGATGAAATCACACCATCTGGGGTGGATGTAAATGAGTATAGCTCATTACTTCTCTGCATGATCAAGTTATACTTTTCATGTTGAGTTAGTGCACCATAGTTGTTTTCTTTATATCATGTGTGTAGAACTAAATATTCTGGCTTTTTATTTTTTCCACTGAAGTTCCCTTTAAGCCCACCTGCTCCCATAAAGCTCACTTCACTGAGTTTCAATGGAGGTTTTCTCCCTTCTGACCTTTGAACCATTTTCTTCCTTAATTTTGACCTCACATGATGAATCAGACCCATAATTCAGATTAATACACATATGAATATCAATATATTAATATTAGTGATATTGCATAGGTCAATTCATTCTGGACAGGCCTATACTCTATCCTAACATTAATCTGTCCAGCATTATCCAGCAATAATTATTTTCATTATTCAGACGCTTGGACCAGAAATGTTGGCCAATTTCAAATACTGACAGCACACCATAGGATGGACATGTAGACAAAATGACGAGATGCATTGAAAGATAAAGTATTGAAGAGTAATTTAGTTCTATAGTTTGGATTATGTTCATTAATTGATTTTTGGCTACATTCTGAAGAAGACATGTCAAGACATGAAAAAGAAGCTTTTTCTGTGTTGACAAGCCAGCAAGAAGGCTAGTTACAAATGCCATTTAGAAAGTCAAGAAACAAAGATGAAGAAAGAAAGTGGTGTGTGCAAAGTTAGTTTTAATTGATGCTTAACTATTTATATGACGAAACATTTACTAAAAGAAGACTACATATTTTGAGCTGAAATAAAAAACTAAACACAATATGTATTTATGTTGTTTCATTCCCTTCTTTATGAGAAAATTATTTCTATTGGACATTTGAAACACATTTTCAAATAGTTTGATGAATAAGAATAAGATAACAATGAAGATACATATAAGATAAAAACATAATTTTTTATGTTTATATTAATGAGATTTTGATATTAACATGGACATCAGTAAAATAGCAGTGATAATTATTTAGTGAAGCCAATCTCCTTCCATCTGAAAATTGATCTATTGACTATGTGTTATGGGTGTTAATGTTTAGAATGTGTAAATAGATGCAACTGTACACCCATTGGGTGTATAGGCATCTAGTTTCTCCATTGAAACATGCAGTATGGTGTGTTGCAAGCACTAAACATTCTTAACTGAAGCACATTCTTCATAGAAGCACATAACTAATCATTTTAACCTGTTTACAGCTTCATAAATTCATAGATTTTCTCTTTTTGTTACATTCTAATTTGCAGTATTGATAGAATAGGTTAAATAAATTTACATGAATAGACAGCTGAAAATGTTATGTGAAAACCCTCAAGATTAATTGGTTGAAACCTATTACAGACTTTCTGGATTTGATGTATCCTGAAGAGTAAATCATATTTACACATAAAATAATCAATATTTTAAGATACAATATGTAATACATTAAAATTAGTCATTATACTAATATATTTAATTTCATAGATTTGTATGTAAACAGTACATTTACCCCACAGTTTGTACAGAACAAATATGAAATTATAACCAGGGGCGTAATCACAAAACATTTGCAGTTGCTCAGGAGGTAGAGCGGTTGTCTGGCAACTGGAAGGTTGCTGGTTCGCTCCCCCTAGCTAAGTGTCAAGATGTCCCTAAGTAAGACCCATAACCCTAACTGATCCTTATATGGTAGACACTGCAGTCGGTGGATGAATGTGTGTATGAATGAGTCAATGTGAGGCAATGTAAAGTGCTTTGAATAAAAGGGCTATATAAATGCAATCCGTTGACCATTGTATCTTAGCACTGAGATGTCTACCAAATAGCACTAAGCGTTCCTCTTTAAACCTCTTAAAACCTATTCACAAAGCTATTGGGACCAACTTTTACGAAAGAATAGGGAGAACTCTTAAGCAAACAGTTCATGTTTCATGAACGAGCATACTTCCACTGCACAGCAATTGGCTGATAGGAGACATCAATCAAGCTATATTCAAATAGAGATAGGAAATACAAATAAAGAGCATTTTGTTTAAAATTAATTAAATACTCTTTATCTTATCTTACACCAGAGATGTAAAAAAAAAACAACCCCACTGCATTATTTTGAAGAGTTTCTCCTGAATCAGCAAGTTGGAGGCTGCTTTTAGCCATGAGATGTTTGGTGAATACGGCCACAGATCTATATGAGGGTTTCTACCTCATGACCCTATTTGGTGTGTGCTTACACTGCAGTCTAGTATATAAGAGGTCCTTAAGGGGGATGAACAGCTTGTAGGGGAGTTGAGAGAGTTACAACTGGTGGTAAGTCAGAGAAATGCTACAGCTCTCATTCATTCAAAACCTTGATGCTTAGTTTAACTTTCACTTGATATTGTTGTGTAATTTAGAAATTATTTAAATGGAAAAAAATCTGAATTTACAAAGATATATACTTTTCCTCATTATGAAAGTGGTATAACGTTCTGATGTAATATGATCGGATTTGATCAGTGGCTACTCGTTAGCTGTAATGCTGTTATCTCATACTGTTTTCCTTGTGGCTTAGCAGCCTGTTTCTGAGCGAATTCAAAGAGACATGACAGGCCAGTTGGTTAACAAACTTGTAATTTGTCATCAGCTCTTACTCAATTCCAAATGTCAATGCTTAGGTTTTGAACTATCACTAAATCTAGAGATTATTTTGAACAAAAAAAATCTACTGAAAAGCTAATGCATGTAATCCAGTGTGAGTGTATTTTTAATAATATGAACCTGCATATACATAATGAAATACAATATTCCTCGTCACAAAGGTGATACAAGATTCTGACATGTGAATTTTTCTTGCAATTAATTATTTGTTAATTGTACAATAGTAACAATTTGACTGTTAAAAATATAATTTCCTTCAATTCCAAGGCTGAACCTTGAAGATTTCTCATTGGAAAGTAAAAAAAGGCAAGAGCTGCCACCATGAGTACGGACGCAGAGATGGCCATTTACGGCGAGGCTGCGATTTACCTCCGTAAGCCAGAGAAGGAGAGGATTGAGGCCCAGACCAGGCCCTTCGATGCCAAGAATGCTGCATATGTGGCTGATGCTAAGGAGCTGTACGTCAAGTGTATGATCACTAAGAGGGATGGGGCCAAAATCACTGTGAAAGTGTTGGGTTCAGAGGAAGTAAGCTGCATTTCATTAATTGCCATTGAAACAGCGTGGCACACGTTTCAATGTTGTAAAAAAATATTTTGCCTTTCTTAGGAAAGGACAGTCAAGGAGGATGACGTCACACAAATGAATCCTCCCAAGTATGACAAAATTGAGGACATGGCCATGATGACCTATCTCAACGAAGCATCTGTGTTGTATAACCTCAAAGAGCGTTATGCAGCATGGATGATCTACGTAAGATATTTCACCTACAAAATTAAGTAAAATATTACTTCACGATATCACAGATCATATTAATGATTATCTCTCTCTGCTCTCCTTCAGACCTACTCTGGGCTGTTCTGTGCCACTGTAAACCCCTACAAGTGGCTCCCAGTGTACGATCAGTCGGTTGTCAATGCCTACAGAAGTCATCAAACAAACTGCTGCCTGTCCTCTATCCACCTGTTGCTGCTGAAGGTACAATATATGCTTGAGGTCTTAGGTATAAAGACATCTTCTATTTCAATGTTATCATGTAAATGTAACACAACTTTTTATTCAAAACATGACATTTCAGAGGCCGGTGGCGCCAAGAAAGGAGGCAAAAAGAAGGGTGGTTCCATGCAGACTGTGTCTTCACAGTTCAGGGTAAGGGTTATGGGAAAACTGAAGTTCATGACTAAATATGACGAATGTTGACCGACTAATATTTAGAGTCAAATCTTAATATTTCTTCTCATTAAAATGTATTTTGAATGTGAACAGGAAAATTTGGGCAAGCTGATGACAAATTTGAGGAGCACCCATCCCCACTTTGTGCGTTGTCTCATTCCCAATGAGTCAAAGACCCCAGGTAATATTACTTAAAATACTCTATATTAATGGTTTGTGTGAGAGAGTATGTTATCTTCTAAAAGTCCAAAATTGATAACATTTCACAGGAATGATGGAGAACTTCCTGGTTATCCACCAGCTGAGGTGTAACGGTGTACTGGAGGGCATCAGAATCTGCAGAAAGGGTTTCCCCAGCAGAATCCTCTATGCTGACTTCAAGCAGAGGTCCTACCTCATTGACTGAACATTGTCACAACTATACAATGCTATTTCAAAGGCAATTGTGTATATATGTATATTATATATATATATATATATATATATATATATATATATATATATACACTGAATATATACATGTCTTTCTATAGAAAACTAATTTACATGGGACTCCTACAGATACAAAGTACTGAACGCCAGTGTCATTCCTGAGGGCCAGTTCATTGACAACAAGAAGGCTTCTGAGAAACTGCTTGGGTCTATTGATGTCAACCATGATGAGTACAAATTTGGACACACCAAGGTCTGTTTAACTCTCCCAAAAAATATATTTGTACTTGATTGAAGGCTCTCTCTGACTAGGTCTTTTTTTTTTACCTTAAGGTGTTCTTCAAAGCTGGTCTTCTGGGTGTTCTTGAGGAGATGCGAGATGACAAGCTGGCATCTTTGGTCGGAATGATTCAGGCTCTCTGTCGCGCTTACCTCATGAGGAAGCAGTTTGTGAAGATGATGGAGACAAGGTATGTTTCAAAAACCATTGATTCAAAAGAAGATATGCCTGTTTTTATTATCCGCATTTTTTATAAACACATGTACTGCATTTTCTCTACAGGGAGGCTGTTTACACTATTTCAGTACAATATCCGGCTCATTCATGAATGTCAAACAACTGGGCCCATGGATGAAGGTTTTACTACAAGATCAAGCCTCTTTTGAAGACTGCTGAAACTGAGAAGGAACTTGTCCAGATGAAGGAGAACTATGACAAGAATGAAAAACTGACCTGGCTACTGCCCGTGGCCAAGAAGAGGAACTGGAGCAGAAGATGGTTTCTCTCCTGCAGGAGAAGAATGATCTTCAGCTACAAGTTGCTTCTGTAAGTAAATATACTTTTTTGTGTTCACATCTGTACATATTGAGATATGATATGACATGTGATATGACTGATATGCCTACAAATATTCAACAGGAAGGAGATAATCTGAGTGATGCTGAAGAGAGGTGTGAGGGACTCATCAAGAGTAAGATCCAGCTGGAGGCCAAACTCAAGGAGACAACTGAGCGATGGAGGATGAGGAGGGAAATGAATTTCTGAGCTGACTGCCAAGAAGAGGAAACTGGAAGATGAATGCTCTGAGCTCAAGAAGGACATCGATGACCTGGAGCTTACCTTGGCCAAAGTGGAAAAGGAGAAACATGCCACTGAGAACAAGGTTCAAAGATTTTTTTGTCAGAACATGAACAAAATAATAACCCCACATTAATAATTAGCATGTATTACACAAAATATTACATTACAAGTAACAAAGTATGTAATAGCATATATGAAACATCATTTTGTTTTGTTTAGGTGAAGAACCTGACTGAGGAGATGGTCTCTCAGGATGAGAGCATTGCTAAGCTGTCAAAGGAGAAGAAAGCTCTCCAAGAGGCACACCAGCAAACCCTTGATGACCTGCAGGCAGAGGAAGACAAAGTCAACACTCTGACCAAGGCCAAGACCAAGCTTGAACAGCAAGTGGATGATGTGAGGTTTCATTTTTTATGACATTAGCAAGATTATATCACCTTTTCCAAAAATTGCAGTCAATTAATAGTTTTTTTTAATTGCAGCTTGAAGGTTCTCTGGAGCAAGAGAAGAAGCTCCGTATGGACCTTGAGAGAGGCAAGAGAAAGCTTGAGGGTGACCTGAAACTGGCTCAGGAATCCATCATGGATCTTGAGAACGACAAACAGCAGTCTGATGAGAAAATTAAAAAGTAATGTAATTTAACAAATCAAGTTTTTTATTTGAAGGTTGCATACAAGGAGTATGTTATTAAGTTTTGTGGTTGTTTCATCATTAGGAAAGAATTTGAGACCAGTCAGCTTCTAAGCAAGATTGAGGATGAGCAGTCTCTGGGTGCTCAGCTTCAGAAGAAGATCAAGGAGCTTCAAGTAAGACAATTTATATGACAATACCACCTCTATGTTCCGTGAATAATCGTACATTTTTTGAAAATAATATAAATTCATTACTTGTTAGGCCCGTATTGAGGAGCTGGAGGAAGAGATTGAGGCTGAGCGTGCTGCTCGTGCCAAGGTTGAGAAGCAGAGAGCTGACCTCTCCAGAGAACTTGAAGAGATCAGTGAGAGGCTTGAGGAGGCTGGTGGAGCCACTGCTGCTCAGATTGAGATGAACAAGAAGCGCGAGGCTGAGTTCCAGAAGCTGCGTCGTGACCTTGAGGAGTCCACCCTGCAGCATGAAGCCACTGCTGCTGCTCTGCGTAAGAAGCAGGCTGACAGTGTTGCAGAGCTGGGAGAGCAGATTGACAACCTCCAGCGTGTCAAGCAGAAGCTTGAGAAGGAGAAGAGCGAGTACAAGATGGAGATTGATGACCTCTCCAGCAACATGGAAGCAGTTGCTAAGGCCAAGGTAATATATGTTTTAAATACAATACAATAAAAACAATATTAAGTTATTACATTGAATAATGAAATGAAAAAGAAACCACTTGTGCTAACTAGTAAAAATATCATCACCAGGGAAATCTGGAGAAGATGTGCCGTACCCTTGAGGACCAGCTGAGTGAAATCAAGGCCAAGAGTGATGAGAACAGTCGCCAGATAAATGACATCAGTGCTCAGAGAGCAAGGCTGATGACTGAGAATGGTTAGTATACACAATTAGCTATAAACAACCAAATACATTTGGATAACATTAACCATAACCCAATATAACCCTAACAGTAACAGCCAAACAATTGCGAACAAACCTTATAAATGTATGTGCCATATACAGTATGTGGTACTGAAATATTTGTATAACAACTTGTCATCACCTAGGTGAGTTTGGTCGTCAGCTTGAGGAGAAAGAGGGTCTTGTCTCCCAGCTGACCAGAGGCAAGCAGGCCTTTACTCAGCAGATTGAGGAGCTGAAGAGGCAAATTGAGGAGGAAGTCAAGGTATACCATCATTTTATATCCTAGTTTTATTATTTAATTGTAGATTCTACTTATCGTATATTTAAATGAGGCAATTTTGTCATCGCCCTTTGTAGGCCAAGAATGCTCTTGCTCATGGTGTGCAATCAGCCCGCCATGACTGCGACCTTCTGAGGGAGCAGTTTGAGGAGGAGCAGGAGGCCAAGGCTGAGCTGCAGCGTGGAATGTCCAAGGCCAACAGTGAGGTGGCTCAGTGGAGGAGCAAGTATGAAACTGATGCTATCCAGCGCACTGAGGAGCTTGAGGAGGCCAAGTGAGTAAACTCTTTGATAATTAGTCTAAAGCAGACATTCAGTTTTATGAATGGAAACAAGTGAAACATTGTTGTTCTTTAACAGGAAAAAGCTTGCCCAGCGCCTTCAGGAGGCTGAGGAACAAATTGAGGCTGTGAATTCTAAGTGTGCCTCTCTGGAGAAAACCAAACAGAGACTCCAGAGTGAGGTGGAGGACCTCATGATTGATGTGGAGAGGGCCAATGGACTGGCTGCCAACCTTGACAAGAAGCAGAGGAACTTTGACAAGGTATGTTGATATTCATGGGAATAACGTTCCGAATAATATCTTATGATTCTTCCTGAAGTGCTAAACATCCCCCACTTTATCAACAATATTGTGCAGGTTTTGGCTGACTGGAAGCAGAAATATGAGGAGGGCCAAGCAGAGCTTGAAGGAGCACAGAAAGAGGCTCGTTCTCTCGGCACTGAGCTTTTCAAGATGAAGAACTCATATGAAGAAGCTCTAGATCAGCTGGAGACCCTGAAACGTGAAAACAAGAACCTCCAACGTGAGTTCAAGTATTATTTTAGCTTGAATATTTTCTAAGTTTACTACATGTATAACTTTAATGGAAATTATAACAATAACAATATGTAACCCTCTCTACAGAGGAGATTTCTGACCTGACTGAACAAATTGGTGAGACTGGAAAGAGCATTCATGAGCTGGAAAAGTCCAAGAAGCAGGTGGAGACTGAGAAGTCTGAGATCCAGACAGCTCTTGAGGAAGCTGAGGTGATGAGAATTAAATGTATATGTTCATGTAGTCATGCATTTTTCATTCTGAAATATAATTATGTCCTTTCAAGCAAATATTGTAACATTGTTTTATGGATTTAGGGAACTCTGGAGCATGAGGAGTCCAAGATCCTGCGTGTCCAGTTGGAGCTCAACCAGATTAAGGGTGAGGTGGACAGGAAACTGGCTGAGAAGGATGAAGAGATGGAGCAGATCAAGAGGAACAGCCAGAGAATAACTGACTCTATGCAGAGCACCCTGGACTCTGAGGTCAGGAGCAGGAATGACGCACTGAGAATCAAGAAGAAGATGGAGGGAGATCTGAATGAGATGGAGATTCAGCTGAGTCATGCCAACCGCCAGGCTGCTGAGGCCCAGAAGCAGCTGAGGAATGTTCAGGGACAACTGAAGGTTTGACACAAACATAATGTACAGCACATATGAAAAATAGTTTTTTATTTATATCCTGTTCAGACATATTCTGTTGTGCTTTCATATTAACATTAGGATGCCCAACTGCATCTTGATGATGCTGTTAGAGCACAGGAAGAGCTGAAGGAGCAGGCTGCCATGGTGGACCGTAGGAACGGTCTGATGGTGGCTGAAATTGAAGAGCTGAGGGCAGCTCTGGAACAGACAGAGAGAGGCCGCAAAGTGGCTGAGCAAGAGCTGATTGATGCCAGCGAACGTGTTGGACTGCTGCACTCTCAGGTGAACTCACAAAAATATAAAATGTTTTATATATTATAAGAATGAATACAAAATATTTAATAGGAATGTATGCATGTAATAATTGCTTGCAAACATCCACATTTATATTAGAATACAAGCCTCCTGAACACAAAAAAGAAGCTGGAGACTGACCTGGTCCAAGTCCAGAGTGAGGTGGACGACACCATCCAGGAAGCCAGGAATGCAGAAGAGAAGGCCAAGAAGGCTATCACTGATGTAGGTTTGCCTTTATTGGTTCATTAATGTAATTGGACATTGACAAAACTCAAAATTAATGCATGAGCTTTATATTAGGCTGCCATGATGGCTGAGGAGCTGAAGAAAGAGCAGGATACTAGCTCTCACCTGGAGAGGATGAAGAAGAACCTGGAGGTCACAGTGAAAGGACCTGCAGCACCGCCTGGATGAGGCTGAGAACCTGGCCATGAAGGGTGGCAAGAAACAGCTTCAGAAACTGGAGTCAAGGGGTAAAATCCATTTATATAGACTAATTTAGTAGACATACTACCTGATAGATTGAATTGTAATGCAATGACTTGAATGATTTTTTTACTGAAGGTGCGTGAGCTGGAAACAGAGGTCGAGGGCGAACAGAGACGTGGAGCAGAAGCTGTTAAGGGTGGTTCGCAATATGAGAGGAGAGTGAAGGAACTCACATACCAGGTACCATGTTAAAGAAATAAGTAAATCAATGAATATCAGAAAAGATTTTCGTCAGCCATTGAGGCATAACCCTTTACATCACTTTAGACTGAGGAGGATAAGAAGAATGGTGCCAGACTCCAGGATCTAGTTGACAAACTGCAACTGAAGGTGAAGGCTTACAAGAGGCAGGCTGAGGAAGCGGTAAGTTAAACAATACTTTTTCTGGATGTCACACTTATTTTCTGCATTTTATATTTAAATCCATACATGTTCCTACAGGAGGAGCAGGCCAACTCTTACCTGTCCAAGTGCAGGAAGGTTCAACATGAGCTGGAGGAGGCTGAGGAACGTGCTGACATCGCTGAGACTCAGGTCAACAAGCTGAGGGCCAAGAGCCGAGATGGCGGCAAGGTAAGTTCACCACTGCTTTAAGCACATTAACTTAAAGGAAATGAAATGCAACAACAATAATATATTGTTGGCTTAATGATCTACTTGTTTTTCTTTTCCCTACAAGTGGCTCCCAGTGTACGATCAGTCGGTTGTCAATGCCTACAGAGGCAAGAAGCGTATGGAGGCTCCACCCCACATCTTCTCTGTCTCTGACAACGCCTTCCAGAACATGAACACTGGTATGTATATGCAAATCTGGTATAAATAAATGTAATTAAGTTTGATTCATGTTTGATTTAACGTCATACATTTATGTTGTTTTTTTGCAGATAGAGAGAATCAGTCTGTCTTGATCACGTGAGTTTATATCTGTTGTTGATGTTTAGTTGAATGACAAACAATTTATCTCACAAAAATCTGACAAACAAAAAAACTTAATTACCCTCTTCTCATAACCAGTGGAGAATCCGGTGCTGGAAAGACTGTAAACACCAAGCGTGTCATCCAGTACTTTGCTACCATCTCCACTGGTGGAGAAAAGAAGAAGGACGAACCTGGAAAGATTCAGGTATGCTTTCAAAAACATCAAATATGTAAACTAACCCTCTTAAATACAACAAGAAATGTAGTGATGTCCTGACAACTGAGGACAAATACTGTCTCTTTCATTATAGGGCTCACTGGAAGACCAGATCATTGCAGCCAATCCCCTGCTGGAGGCCTACGGTAATGCCAAGACTGTGAGAAATGACAACTCCTCTCGTTTCGTAAGTATAGGCTTAGTATGTCAAATGTCTGCGATAACATTGTCAATAACAAGTTAATAACATAACTTGATCTTTGACAAAAACTTTCTAAACAGGGTAAATTCATCCGAATCCATTTTGGTGCCACTGGTAAACTGTCTAGTGCTGACATTGAGACTTGTAAGTATCCACCTTTCAATGTGAATGGATAAACTGTCATTCTGGCTGCAATATGTATTGATTTATAAATGTGTCTTATAGATCTGCTGGAGAAGTCTAGAGTGACATTCCAGCTTCCCGATGAGAGAGGCTACCACATCTTCTACCAGATGATGACCAACCACAAACCTGAGATCATTGGTAAGATGGTGGAGTCGTGAGTAATACATGTTAAAGTATTGTTGTTATGCAGATTGTCTTTCACTTGTGTTTCAATCTGGATGTTGGAATAAAATATAAAGTAAAATGTTGTAATGGTTGTCACACATATTCATATTTGAATCTTTAAAATGACCATGTCATGTTTGGATTAATTTTTCTCTCAAGAAATGACGCTCATCACCACCAACCCCTACGACTTCCCCATGTGCAGTCAGGGTCAGATCACTGTGGCCAGTATTGATGACAAAGAGGAGCTGGTTGCTACTGATGTAAGTCAATGTTCACAAATACCTTATGTAGTCTTTTCAACAGGCAGGGATGGACTGGGACCCAGTCCATCAGAACCCACCTTGCAGGAGTATTTATTGCTTGTCTTTGCCCCTGCTTTTCACTTGGCAATCCTTTATCAACTAACTTATAATTTTTTCATCACAGAACCCCTAAGAGATTCCAAAAAAGCCATATGTCTCTGACCTAGATAAAACATGATTTTTTTTAAACGTATGGCTTCATAAAATTAGGTCTCATTATATGTTATTATATGATATGCTATTTATTGGTTGATGCATCCTAAATTACTGTGGGCTGGCTTGAACTCACAGTGCTACAGTTTGTTGTCGATACTAAGGTGTGGTTGTGGGTCAAGCTCAGTGCGCACTGCTTACAGCCACAATCAGATTCCAGTGCGCTTTGCACATTTCTAACCGAGCTGGGGGCAATGTATTGTACTGACGATACGATGTTATGTTATTGAAAAATAAAAACTTTTACATTCTCAACCGGCCGGTTCGGCCTGGGAAGGTTGTTCAGGAATCTTCCGGAACAGGCACGTAATCACATCTTTAAATTTAATAATACACAATATACTTTGTTTTCCAACAGACTGCTATTGATATCCTGGGTTTCAATAATGAGGAGAAGATGGGCATCTATAAGTTTACTGGTGCTGTGCTTCACCACGGTAACATGAAGTTCAAGCAGAAGCAGCGTGAGGAGCAGGCTGAGCCAGACGGCAATGAGGGTGAGTTGAAAACATGATAATGTTGCAATACAACTGTTCAGGTTTGGTTTAAATAGATAAACACACAATATGTAGATTCAGCAATGTTTTCTAACTTTTTCTTTCTTTGACTACTTAGATGCTGACAAAGTTGCCTACCTGCTCGGTCTGAATTCAGCTGACATGCTCAAGGGTTTGTGCTACCCCAGAGTGAAGGTCGGAAATGAGTATGTCACTAAGGGACAGACCGTACCTCAGGTAGGTAAAATACCATGGAATATTTATGAAGAAGTAATTGTATTCATTATAATCGTAGTATTTGTCTAATATTCTACCCTTCTCTAGGTGTATAACTCAGTGAGTGCCCTGGGCAAGTCCGTCTATGAGAGGATGTTCTTGTGGATGGTCATCCGTATCAAACCAGATGCTGGACACCAAACAGCCAAGATCATCCTATATCGGTGTGCTGGATATTGCCGGTTTTGAGATCTTTGATGTAAGCGTGCATTATGTTTAATAAGTTAAAGAGTGTTATGTTTAATAAGTTAATAAGTTAAATGAGTTAAAGACAGAGAAGTCTGTGGATTAATATAATGTTCTCTATTAGTACAACAGTATGGAGCAGCTGTGCATCAACTTCACCAATGAGAAACTGCAACAGTTCTTCAACCACCACATGTTCGTCCTGGAGCAAGAGGAGTACAAGAAGGAGGGTATCATCTGGGAGTTCATTGACTTCGGCATGGACTTGGCTGCCTGCATTGAGCTTATTGAGAAGGTACACATTGCTTGTATGAATAAAAATCACTATTCTTAGTGTGATTTAAAAATGCCTGATTATAAAATGTTTTTTCTATACAGCCAATGGGCATCTTCTCCATCCTTGAAGAGGAGTGCATGTTCCCCAAAGCCTCAGACACTTCCTTCAAGAACAAGCTGTATGAACAGCATCTTGGCAAGAACAGAGCATTTGAGAAGCCCAAGCCTGGAAAGGGCAAGGCTGAGGCCCACTTCTCCCTGGTGCACTATGCTGGTACCGTGGACTACAACGTCACTGGCTGGCTGGACAAGAACAAGGATCCCCTGAATGACTCTGTTCTTCAGCTGTACCAGAAGTCATCAAACAAACTGCTGCCTGTCCTCTATCCACCTGTTGCTGCTGAAGGTACAATATATGCTTGAGGTCTTAGGTATAAAGACATCTTCTATTTCAATGTTATCATGTAAATGTAACACAACTTTTTAAGTGATCAAGCACTTAACATTATTCAAAACATGACATTTCAGAGGCCGGTGGCGCCAAGAAAGGAGGCAAAAAGAAGGGTGGTTCCATGCAGACTGTGTCTTCACAGTTCAGGGTAAGGGTTATGGGAAAACTGAAGTTCATGACTAAATATGACGAATGTTGACCGACTAATATTTAGAGTCAAATCTTAATATTTCTTCTCATTAAAATGTATTTTGAATGTGAACAGGAAAATTTGGGCAAGCTGATGACAAATTTGAGGAGCACCCATCCCCACTTTGTGCGTTGTCTCATTCCCAATGAGTCAAAGACCCCAGGTAATATTACTTAAAATACTCTATATTAATGGTTTGTGTGAGAGAGTATGTTATCTTCTAAAAGTCCAAAATTGATAACATTTCACAGGAATGATGGAGAACTTCCTGGTTATCCACCAGCTGAGGTGTAACGGTGTACTGGAGGGCATCAGAATCTGCAGAAAGGGTTTCCCCAGCAGAATCCTCTATGCTGACTTCAAGCAGAGGTCCTACCTCATTGACTGAACATTGTCACAACTATACAATGCTATTTCAAAGGCAATTGTGTATATATGTATATGTATATATATATATATACACTGAATATATACATGTCTTTCTATAGAAAACTAATTTACATGGGACTCCTACAGATACAAAGTACTGAACGCCAGTGTCATTCCTGAGGGCCAGTTCATTGACAACAAGAAGGCTTCTGAGAAACTGCTTGGGTCTATTGATGTCAACCATGATGAGTACAAATTTTCTTTTCCCTAGGGAAAGGAAGCAGCTGAATAAGTTTGCATCATTGTACATTTTGAAGCAAATGTCATAAAATATGACCTCTTTTTTATTGTAAATTGTAGGCTGCAATAAAATATTATTCCAATATTTTTTGTTGGTAATTTCCCTAATTCATGTATTAAACAACAATTGGCCATTCAACACCATTTCACCAAATTTTTAATTTGAATCTGATCAGTCAATATTAATGACAATTAAATGGTTGACTATATATTTAAGAGATGAGATGAGATAGCTCACACTGAAGAACCAACAATCAACCAAATGAGGGACATTGAAGGGATTTAGTGGGTACGGTCGTGTATATAGAGCCCAGGTGCCGACACAGGGAGATAGGAAACGTATGACAAGAAATGTATTCCCAAAAAAAATAATAATAATAATACAATAAAAGCAGGATGGTAAAAGAGGAATGTATGAATTTGGGCTGGGGTGAATGATCGAGCGAAGGACAAGGGAAGTGGATGACAGGCAGGGGGTCCGGCCGACAGACGGAATTCCGGGAACAACAATCTGCCGATGAGTGGATGGAAAGCCGGGGTTGTTCTACTGGGTGGTTGATGAGTTGATGTGCCGCAGGTGTGAGAGGCAGAGCAGGTGAGCGTGGTGGATGATGAGCCACTGAGCAGCCACGCCCCACACACGCACGCACGCACGCACGCACGCACACACGCACACACGCACACACACACACACAGTAGAGGGATAGCTAGGAGGTAGAAGTTGAGGGCCTTATTTCCTAGAATCACTTCATGCATCTACTGCCATAAGTTTCGGCCCCTAATAAGTTAGCTTCTTTATTCAACTAAAATAGTCTTAACAGAGGAGCCAAAAGCAAAAAGGATGCTACTGCTAGACTGATAACAGACTAAGATGGCTGATCACGCAGGACAAAAATACATTTCTGACTGGTCTCACAACTGTTCCCATAGTTACGATGCTTCACATGGGGAAGAATCTTTTCCCTATAATGCCGCACATAGCTGGAGCAAACTTCCAGAGAACCTTTGCACTGCCCCAACTCTCGCCACTAAATCTAGACTGGAGATTACATTGTTCTGGAGTACGTCTCATTGAAGTCATCCTACTGTAACAGTAGGATTACTTTTTTTTAATTCACACATTTTTATTAAGGCTGGATACTCAGAGCCTTCCCCCCAGCGACTTGCAGTCGCATGGAGGCGACCCTCTCGTTCACCGGACAGAACTCCAACACGCCGACCCCAATGACGCACCCGACCCCAATGACTCTCCCTGCAGGTGGTGACCCCGCAGGGAGGTGACTCCACGTCGTCCTTTCGGGCTTGGATCCGTGGATCCAGGCCCGGCCACCAGACGCTCGCCGAAGAGCTCCCCTCCCAGGTCTGGCTCCAGAAGGGGGCCTAGGTCCCATTTTCAAAAAAGGGGACCGGAGAGTGTGCTCCAATTATCTGGGTATCACACTGCTCAGCCTCCCCGGGAAAGTTTACCTGTCCAAGTGCAGGAAGGTTCAACATGAGCTGGAGGAGGCTGAGGAACGTGCTGACATCGCTGAGACTCAGGTCATCAAGCTTAGGTCTAAGAGCAGTGATAGTGGCAAGGTAAACTGGCCAAATATGTTAGCTTAACACATTAAATCACAAGTAATATAACAACAATACACTGTAACAGTATTGCTGCATATTTTATTTTTACATATGTATTTTCTCCACAGGGAAAGGATGCTGCTGAATAAGTTTGGTTTTTAATCATTGTACATTTTTAAACATCACAAATGATCTTCAATAAAATAAAACATTTTATATTGATTCAAAGTTGTTGTTTTTTTTCCAGGACATTGTTCAACAATTAACCAATATGACCGAATAAGTAAATAATAATTAATTAAAAAACTTAATTAAAAAAAATATATATATTGAGATCTCTAAGATGATGAGCTACTGTTTTCTACAATGGTCTTTTCTTGGTCAACTCTTTTGAATCTTAATCTTACATACATACTACAATTTGCCAATAGTATCAGTACTTAAATAATTAGCTTCCAATATTATATAATATACCTCCATCTACATCAGAGGTGGGCAAACTACGGCCCGCGGGCCACATACGGCCCGTTGCGTTGTTTAATCCGGCCCGTTGGGCATTTACATTAACAACAGTCCTATAATACATTTAAATTTGTAGTATTAATTTCGCTGTTTTTTTTCTTCCTGCAATTGATTCCTTAATTGGTTCCACTAGATCAGAGGACACTAATATGCGGACCGCGGTCCAGGTCCGGACCCAGGCACGTCATATCCGGACCCGGACCTATAACCAATAAATTATTGAGTATTATACAATGTAGTTGTCGCGTTTCTATTTTAACCGGCGCATCTTTTCTAGCCTTTACGGCACTGGCTTAGCGGGCCAATCAGGTCAAGTCACGTGACGCTACTCAGCCAATCAAATCGTTGCAGTCAGTGAGCGACTAGAAACAAACATACACGCGGAGAGGCGAGACGAGAGAAACAGTCAGAGTATAGCACGCTTTAAAAATAGAAAGGTAATCAGTGAGAACAGAGCCTTTAATGAAGATTGGACAGACGTGTACATGTTTATTTTTCCCACGGACAGTTAAAAACCTGTATGTCTCAACTGTCCCGAGACTGTTGCTATTAAAGCGGCAATGTGAAGCGCCACTACGAGACAAAACAGTGTTATCACCAAACATACCAAACATACCCGCCCAAATCCGAACTGAGGGCGCAGAAAATAAACGATCTGAGAGCCCAGTATGATCGATCCACCAGAATCCTAACACATTCATTCACTGCCCAACAATGTACTGATGAATGTTCCCTTAGAGTTGCTTGGATTTTGGGTCAACATAAAAAAAACATTGACCGACGGAGGGGTTGTTAAGGAGAGCATGAGTGCAGTAGATGAAACCTTATTTGAGTGGAAACAAAAAGAGGAGTTTTGTGCTAAAATCAAGGAAATGCCAATATCAGCATCATCAGCCACAAAGAAAAGGGAAATATGAAGCCAGGATGTGCTCAGCTGGATGAAGACATTCATAAGGCACCATGCATAGGTTTAGATGAGTCCACTGATGTGTCTGACGATGCTCAGCTGTTAGGTTCTTCAATGAGGAGAAGAAAGAAAATAACATTTATTTATTATTAGAGCACATATTATTTATAATCCCTCATGATGTTCCTTACTAGCACTTACCCCAGTGTGTGTGTGTGTGTGTGTGTGTGTGTGTGTGTGTGTGTGTGTGTGTGTGTGTGTGTGTGTGTGTGTGTGTGTGTGTGTGTGTACACGTTCATTTCCTATGGACATTTTTGACTGGGGACATCGCAACAGATGTGTACCATGTATATACTACATCTGTTGCTCATCATCATCTATTTAAAATGGAGCGAGAGACAGCACAGGGGTGGATGACAACCAGCTGTTATTTTGGTCATGATAATAAGAACTTGGTGGTGGTGTTATTGGCCAATGAGGTGACGGTGATGAAGTCATGAGTTGCATCCGATTTGCTTTAATGTGCAACGCTTCGTTTCAAACATGGATTTTATTAGAGGCTGTGAGATCAAGCAAGTTTAGAAATCATTAATAATTGAATTTGGTTCCATTCTGCTTTGGATTGAGCGTATATTTGTAATGGATAAAGCATTTTTGGAGGTGACAAAAGCAAGGGGGTGCTATGTCTGTTTTCACCAGGAGATATTTCCCACCACCTGTCTTTGAACTATTTGTTAGTTTAACTGTTAGTTTAACACTAGCAGTTTGTTTGGGTGTCACACCGTTCAGAGGTGGGAATTTACTGCCCACCCTCACACTTAAGTATGTGATTTGAAGTTTCAAATCTTTGTATAAAAAAAAATCGTATTTAACCACAGGATCAACTGTGGCATATGCAGGTAATCTCAATATCCCTGTAATTGATATAACTCACACTAAAAGTCCACATCATAATGATGACTGTCATCTTTATTTTAATGTTTGAATTAGGGATGAGTCAAAAACCAAAATTTCCATCATTAAGCATATATCCACTACATAAAATAGACTATGAACATATCATACTATCAATATAATGAAGAAAAAGAAGAACTAAGTGTGATCCAATCTAACTGATCTAATCCGAAAAAAAAATTCTATTGAAATATTCTGATAAAGTTATTCTGAAAATTGGTGATTTTTCGATAAAGTTTACCTGTTAGCAACCGAAGAACTGTCTACGTTTACTGACCACAATGTGTTGGCGGCTCTATCAAGTAACAAAAAAAAGCACAGGTGAAATGAAGTTGTATCCTAGAGTATATCCTCGTAGTAAAAGCAACCCGCAACTCACAATGCCAACGTCAGGGAATGAATGAAGCTAAGTCGCTGTCTTCTTCTATCAAGTGGCCGTGTGAGTTCTCTATATGACAAGGCTCAGAGGAGCACATTGGCTCGTCTGATTGGCTGTCACTGGTCATCGTTCACTGCTAATTTGCATGACTTGTTGGCACCATGCGGCAGTGAGTTTGTCAAGTCACACATTCGGTTGCTGGCTGTTGTGGCCAAGCCACAATGGAAATTAATGATAATTTGTTGCTTGTTGGTCACTGGTTGGTCACTTTTGCTAGTAACATCAACACTTGTTTTCATCAGTTTAGCCAATTCCAGAAACTGTTAAACACTTTTTTTTAACATGATCGTGTCGGTCATGTTTCCCATTATTGAGAACTAATTTGTTCATGTAGTTGCTATAGTTGTAGGCTAAGTGCCATTACCTGCCATATCTTGCCACAAACAGCATCCCCTCCCATATTATAATACTGCATTTATAGATTATAAAATCATTAAAACTAGTTTTATATTTTTATGCAATTATATTTAATATATAAATGCACTATAAGCCTAATATGTGTGGGGCTCAGATATGGGGGAGAATAGGGGGAAATAGGGGGAAAATGCACAAAACAAACTTGTGATTCTGTGGCCAAATGCACAAATAAATACTCTAGATGAACTTTTATTTTAATGTATTGTTTAAAAGTAATTTAGAATAACTTTTTGAATGTATTGCAGATATCCAAGGTCAAAGAGAAAAGAATGGCAAATCAACACATTCACCTCTGGAAATAGCATCTTATCATTACATTTTGCTTCAGGTATATATTCCTTCTCTTCTTGTTATTTTTTGCCTCCTTCATACATACTGTTGCCTGCCATGTAACAAGAGTTTCACTGTTCAGAATGGCCCTGTGTTATGATGTACATGTGACAATAAATGACTGACTAATGTGACTACAGGAGTTACTATTGCTCCCTCCCTGCGCAAACCAAACTGTGTTCGTGTTGTCAAAATGCCACCCCTGTCAACAAGAGCTATGTAAAACCAGCCCCACTGATGTAGCATTTCATGCACATTGTTGTATGCTATATCAGGCAACAGGATGGTCTTCACTGGCCCTTTGGCAGGACACTCAGTGCTTTTTATTGCCAGTGATTTCTTTTTACATTTATAATACTCTCGTCCTTGCGATGCTACTCATTGATAGAAATGCCCAACACTGCACTCATTCCTTCATCACTCCAAAAACTTGTTCGTCCTTGTAAAATCTACCAGGATGTAGTCTTGTGAGTGTTCACAACATGTGTCAGGAATTTGAGGTCCCTTTGAAATCGGAGAGCCTTGTATCTCTTGAGCAGTTTGAGTTATTTTCATGGATTGTTATTGAGGGGTGACTCTCTTCGTATATCTATTGATTTTGACTTGTTTCTTCTTTTTTACTCACTTGCACTGTATCTTTTGACTCATGTGTTAACTATATAAAAAAAATGACATGTTATAATACATGTTATACATGTTAAATTACAATTTGAATGTCAATGCATGTTTGAAGTACGTTGCTAGTGCCAGACATGCATATCAGCTCATGCACTCGGTACCAGGGGAAAATGTGAGAAAAATTGGAGGAAATACGTCAGCTGATGTTGGAGGCCCAGTGATAAAACTCTGGACTGACCTGCAAACCGACCTCAACAGATGGCTGTTGTTATTTTAACTCCATAATAGGATTGTCGTCTTGGATCTATTGTTATACTGCATAGGTTTCCCTAAGTAGAGGCTAACTTAATGTACTAATGTACTGTACCATCAGTGATTGCTACCTGCAGTGGGAATCACAGAGCAGTGCTGCAATACTATCATTCTCGAGGCACATAGAGCATCTCACTTTACCAAATAACATGCAAATATGATTGATTACAAAAAATGGATAAGTGTGTGTGTGTGTGTGTGTGTGTGTGCGTGTTACATATTTGTTCTAAAAAAGTATGTGAAAGGTAACTAATATAAATTATAAATACATGTAAAATACGCCCCTCTGAAAGGTCACTATCACTCCTGTCCTTGTTGAAGATGAGCGCTTGGTATGCTGTCATAAAACTCCAAAGTATTCCAAACTGTCCGCCTATTCTGGTAATGACAATGCAAATGCCATGGACTTTTATATATTTATAGATTTTAACCTTGCTAATACAGTAGAACTACTGTTTAATGTGATGCAGAAAGATATTTAATGTATGTATTAATATAACATGAACATAACTTTTGTTGCTGCAGTTATAGTAAATTAATAGCAAAACATTGTTTTCATTGTGCATATTTGTAAGTTATTCTGAAAATAATACAATTGGTCTTAACAGCTTCAAGAAATATATATATATATTGGACCATATACTCAACAGCACACTGCTTTATTACTCTACATATATTACATGACCAAATAAACAGAGAGGTTGGCATGTACCTGAAGATGTACCAAGGAAACGTCAGATGTCAAAATAGATTTCCAAGCCATGCCCATATTCAGCGTATGTCTTGCACAAGGTCCTCTATATAAGAAGGCCCAGGATGGGATGGAGACAGCAGAGGAAGAAGTTACAACTGGTGGTAAGTCAAACTGATTGTTCAGCTGTCATCCTTAGAAAAGCTGTTGTTATAGAATGGTTGTCTTGCTTTGTCTTTGTTTTATCTTGCATACTGTTGGTGTTGGTATTTAAAATAAGGTTTGCAAAAACACTTACAGCAAAGATGGATCTATGCTTCAAAGTTATTGGTTCAGATTTTGTCCAAATTCTGTCTCTACCTTTATTCTGATTACACTGGTTACGATGCCATCATTAACATTTGAAGTAAAAAAGATGAAATAGTCTATTTCCATGATATTGCAGGTTGACAAAGCTTGAAATTGTATCATTAACAATTTAATTTTAAAGGAACCAATTCCTTCTGTGGTTGAGTGGAATAAAAAGGTAAGTGTTATTTAACACAAAATATTGTCATCATCTTCAAACAATTTTTTTTAAAACAGTTGGTGTAATATGTATTTGTGTTTATCATGAAATAAGCCTCCACCATGAGTACGGACGCAGAGATGGCCGTTTACGGCAAGGCTGCCATTTACCTCCGTAAGCCAGAGAAGGAGAGGATTGAGGCCCAGACCAGGCCCTTCGATGCCAAGAGTGCTGCATATGTGGTTGATGTTAAGGAGCTGTACTTGAAGTGTACGATTTTGAAGAAGGAGGGTGGCAAAGTCAGCGTCAAAGTTCATGATACACAAGAGGTAGGCTGCAGTTCATTGAATGGAATTAAGGACAGCAATAGTTACACAGGAGCCAAGACTAAAAATGGGTTTCCATTTTAGGAGAAAACGGTCAAGGAGGACGATGTCACACCAATGAATCCTCCCAAGTATGACAAAATTGAGGACATGGCCATGATGACCTATCTCAATGAAGCCTCTGTGTTGTATAACCTCAAAGAGCGTTATGCAGCATGGATGATCTACGTAAGATATGTTTTGAGTAAAGGACAGAGCAAAGCAATATATTTAAGAATCCCATCTTAAAAATGTGAGTGTGAGTAAATTAGTTCATGTTGTCTCTTTCAGACCTACTCTGGGCTGTTCTGTGCCACTGTAAACCCCTACAAGTGGCTCCCAGTGTACGATCAGGACGTTGTTACTGCCTACAGAGGCAAGAAGCGTATGGAGGCTCCACCCCACATCTTCTCTGTCTCTGACAATGCTTATCAGTCCATGCTTACTGGTATGTGCAAGCCAAGAGGATAAATACATTATCAGTAATCAGAAAACAGATTTAACACTGATGTTAAAATATATTTCCTTTACAGATAGGGAGAACCAGTCTATCTTGATTACGTAAGTTTTACATTGGTTACAATTCTGATTAAACATATTTTAAAATGACCTACGAACACTAAATGTATTGTTGCTATCTATAGTGGAGAATCCGGTGCTGGAAAGACTGTAAACACCAAGCGTGTCATCCAGTACTTTGCTACCATCTCAGTGGGTGGTGACAAGAAAAAGGACCAAGGAGCTGGAAAGATCCAGGTTTGTAAAAAAGAAGAAGTCAGCGAGTCATTAAGATAATTACAGCATTATTATACATATTTGTAAAACTTTGTAATGTTTATAATAGGGGTCACTGGAGGACCAGATCATTGCAGCCAATCCCCTGTTGGAGGCCTATGGTAATGCCAAGACTGTGAGAAATGACAACTCTTCTCGTTTCGTAAGTAAACTTCTTTATCATTTCAGACATCCACAGTGACATAATTAATATTTTTTAAAAGGCCTTCAAAATTATGGTTTTCCAAACAGGGTAAATTCATCAGAATCCATTTCGCCACCTCTGGTAAACTGGCTAGTGCTGACATTGAGACTTGTAAGTATCCAGTTCTTAATGTGAATGAATAAACTATATAAATTACTATATAAACTACTGTATATAAAACTATAAATTATGGGTGCAATAGGTTTTAATTTCTTAATTTGCCTGATAGATCTGCTGGAGAAGTCAAGAGTGACATTCCAGCTTCCCGATGAGAGAGGCTACCACATCTTCTACCAGATGATGACCAACCACAAACCTGAGATCATTGGTAAGATGGTGGAGCAGTAAGATAAACATGATATTAAGATGTACGGATCCAGAATCGCCTTTTAAATTAGATTCAACTATGTAAAAGAGTGATTGGTCAGTTAAGTTCATGTGGTAAAGTTTGGACACATGCAAGTAAAAAATAGAAATCATTTAAATATGAAATGTATAAGTTATCATCTGGTAGAATACAGGTGAGAGATAAAGAAATCTGAGCAGAAATAACATTTGCTTCATCCTCCAGAAATGACGCTCATCACCACCAACCCCTACGACTTCCCCATGTGCAGTCAGGGTCAGATCACTGTGGCCAGTATTGATGACAAAGAGGAGCTGGTTGCTACTGATGTCAGTGAATGTCTTTTTATTACTGTTTCTCAGAGGACATGAATGAAAGTGATTATATGCAATAAACAACTTACTTGTTTCCAATACAGACTGCTATTGATATCCTGGGCTTCACTCATGAGGAGAAGATGGGCATCTATAAGCTTACTGGTGCTGTGCTTCACCACGGTAACATGAAGTTCAAGCAGAAGCAGCGTGAGGAGCAGGCTGAGCCAGATGGCAATGAGAGTGAGTTGAAAACATTTGCCAAGGCCTACATTTACAGGGGTTATTTATAATTCAGCATTTTCTAGAAATTCTGAGTTTCCAATGAATGTAAGACATATTGTCATATGCACTTTCAGACGCTGACAAAGTGGCCTACCTGCTGGCTCTGAATTCTGCTGACATGCTGAAGGGTTTGTGCTACCCCAAAGTGAAGGTCGGAAATGAGTATGTCACCAAGGGACAGACTGTACCTCAGGTATGTAAGATATTATGGAATAATTCAGGTAATTTGGAACAAATTACCTAAACAGGTAATCTGTCCACAATTAATCATCTAACATTTCATTCTTAAAATATTGATGGAAAATAGGTGCTGAACTCAGTGAGTGCCCTGGCCAAGTCTATCTATGAGAGGATGTTCTTGTGGATGGTCGTCCGTATCAACCAGATGCTGGACACCAAGCAGCCAAGATCATCCTTTATTGGTGTGCTGGATATCGCTGGTTTTGAGATCTTTGATGTAAGAATGCATTACGTATAATATGAGTTTCCTCGGGTTACAGACAGAGCAGTGTCACAGTGGATCAACATTGGCTAATATAATGTTCTCTATTAGTACAACAGTATGGAGCAGTTGTGCATCAACTTCACCAATGAGAAACTGCAACAGTTCTTCAACCACCACATGTTCGTCCTGGAGCAAGAGGAGTACAAGAAGGAGGGTATCATCTGGGAGTTCATTGACTTCGGCATGGACTTGGCTGCCTGCATTGAGCTTATTGAGAAGGTATATTATTCTTTAACAATCTATGTTACCATTGCTCATTTGTTTTCAAACATATAATTTTAAATGTTTTATCAAACCTTTTTTCTCCAAAGCCAATGGGCATCTTCTCCATCCTTGAAGAGGAGTGCATGTTCCCCAAGGCCTCAGACGCTACCTTCAAGAACAAGCTGTATGACCAGCATCTTGGCAAGAACAAAGCATTTGAGAAGCCCAAGCCCACAAAGGGCAAGGCTGAGGCCCACTTCTCCCTGGTGCACTATGCTGGTACCGTGGACTACAACGTCACTGGCTGGCTGGACAAGAACAAGGATCCCCTGAATGACTCTGTTGTTCAGCTGTACCAGAAGTCATCAAACAAACTGCTGCCTGTCCTGTACCCACCTGTAGCTAGTGATGGTAAAATTCCTATTTTGGGTCATACATCTGAAATGTGATACATTTCAGTGCAACTCATAAGGATATTCACAATTGAACCATGCATGTACAAAATCTGAGAGATGTCATGTGTGTTTTGATTCAAAGTTTTGATTATTATTTAATTCATAGATGGTAGCAAGAAAGGAGCCAAGAAGAAGGGTGGTTCAATGCAGACTGTGTCTTCACAGTTCAGGGTGAGAATGAAAGACAACTGCCCTCTTGTGATTGGTCTCATGTTCCTCAGTAATATTAAATAAAAATGTATATGTAATATCTGTAGGAAAACTTGGGCAAGCTTATGACCAACTTGAGGAGTACCCATCCCCACTTTGTGCGTTGCCTGATTCCCAATGAGACAAAGACTCCAGGTATAACCTCTTTCAATTATCCATTTATTTTTTGTGGGTTTTATGTGATCATTTTAGTAACCCAAGTGGTGACTTCTCACAGGTCTGATGGCGAACTTCCTGGTTATCCACCAGCTCAGGTGTAATGGTGTACTGGAGGGCATCAGAATCTGCAGAAAGGGTTTCCCCAGCAGAATCCTCTATGCTGACTTCAAGCAGAGGTATGTGCTCATTTAACAAACAACAACTTGATATATACCTTAAGGAAAGCATCTGAATAACAAAATACATCACAACCTACTCTGACAGGTACAAAGTACTGAACGCCAGTGTCATTCCTGAGGGTCAGTTCATTGACAACAAGAAGGCTTCTGAGAAACTGCTTGGGTCTATTGATATCAACCATGATGAGTACAAATTTGGACACACCAAGGTATATTCTCTGCAGATATTGTCTCTTGATAGTATGTGGCATGTGTTATGTGATCATTGTGAAATGATTATCATGAATCAAATATCTATTTGGTTATTCTAAGGTGTTCTTCAAAGCCGGTCTTCTGGGTGTTCTTGAGGAGTTGCGAGATGAAAAGCTGGCATCTTTGGTCGGAATGATTCAGGCTCTGTGCCGTGGTTTCCAAATGAGGAAGGAGTTTATGAAGATGATGGAGAGGAGGCATGTTTGGCAGCATACAAAATATTTATGTTTAGAATTTTCATATAATACTGAAATGCCTTATGTATATATGCCTTATTTATATTGTATATACTGCTTCGTCTCTACAGGGAAGCTGTTTACACTATTCAGTATAACATCCGCTCATTCATGAATGTCAAACACTGGCCATGGATGAAGGTTTACTACAAGATCAAGCCTCTTTTGAAGAGTGCTGAAACTGAGAAGGAACTTGCCCAGATGAAGGAGAACTATGACAAGATGAAAACTGACCTGTCTACTGCCCTGGCCAAGAAGAAGGAACTGGAGCAGAAGATGGTTTCTCTCCTGCAGGAGAAGAATGATCTTCAGCTACAAGTTGCTTCTGTAAGTAAATATACTTTTTTGTGTTCACATCTGTACATATTGAAATATAATATGACATGTGATATGACTGATATGCCTACAAATATTCAACAGGAAGGAGAAAATCTGTCAGATGCTGAAGAGAGGTGTGAGGGACTCATCAAGAGTAAGATCCAGCTGGAGGCCAAACTCAAGGAGACAAGTGAGCGACTGGAGGATGAGGAGGAAATGAATTCGGAGCTGACTGCCAAGAAGAGGAAACTGGAGGATGAATGCTCTGAGCTCAAGAAGGACATCGATGACCTAGAGCTCACTTTGTCCAAAGTGGAAAAGGAGAAACATGCCACTGAGAACAAGGTTTGTCAAGTTTGTTGAATTAACAAAATATTACATTACAAGTAACAAAGTATGTAATAGCATACATGAAACATCATTTTGTTTTGTTTAGGTGAAGAACCTGACTGAGGAGATGGTCTCTCAGGATGAGAGCATTGCTAAGCTGTCAAAGGAGAAGAAAGCTCTCCAAGAGGCACACCAGCAAACCCTTGATGACCTGCAGGCAGAGGAAGACAAAGTCAACACTCTGACCAAGGCCAAGACCAAGCTTGAACAGCAAGTGGATGATGTGAGGTTTCATTTTTTATGACATTAGCAAGATTATATCACCTTTTCCAAAATTGCAGTCAATTAATAGTTTTTTTTAATTGCAGCTTGAAGGTTCTCTGGAGCAAGAGAAGAAGCTCCGTATGGACCTTGAGAGAGGCAAGAGAAAGCTTGAGGGTGACCTGAAACTGGCTCAGGAATCCATCATGGATCTTGAGAACGACAAACAGCAGTCTGATGAGAAAATTAAAAAGTAATGTAATTTAACAAATCAAGTTTTTTATTTGAAGGTTGCATACAAGGAGTATGTTATTAAGTTTTGTGGTTGTTTCATCATTAGGAAAGAATTTGAGACCAGTCAGCTTCTAAGCAAGATTGAGGATGAGCAGTCTCTGGGTGCTCAGCTTCAGAAGAAGATCAAGGAGCTTCAAGTAAGACAATTTATATGACAATACCACCTCTATGTTCCGTGAATAATCGTACATTTTTTGAAAATAATATAAATTCATTACTTGTTAGGCCCGTATTGAGGAGCTGGAGGAAGAGATTGAGGCTGAGCGTGCTGCTCGTGCCAAGGTTGAGAAGCAGAGAGCTGACCTCTCCAGAGAACTTGAAGAGATCAGTGAGAGGCTTGAGGAGGCTGGTGGAGCCACTTCTGCTCAGATTGAGATGAACAAGAAGCGCGAGGCTGAGTTCCAGAAGCTGCGTCGTGACCTTGAGGAGTCCACCCTGCAGCATGAAGCCACTGCTGCTGCTCTGCGTAAGAAGCAGGCTGACAGTGTTGCAGAGCTGGGAGAGCAGATTGACAACCTCCAGCGTGTCAAGCAGAAGCTTGAGAAGGAGAAGAGCGAGTACAAGATGGAGATTGATGACCTCTCCAGCAACATGGAAACAGTTGCTAAGGCCAAGGTAATATATGTTTTTAGTTATTGAATTAAATAATAAAGACACCACTTGTGCTAACCCGTAAAAATGTCATCACCACCAGGGAAATCTGGAGAAGATGTGCCGTACCCTTGAGGACCAGCTGAGTGAAATCAAGGCCAAGAGTGATGAGAATGTTCGCCAGATAAATGACGTCAGTGCCCAGAGAGCAAGGCTGATGACTGAGAATGGCAAGTATAGATTAAGTTATTATATTTGTCATTGGCATTCCATAGAAAATGGGCTGTGGACTGCAGACTATTAAACTTAAAATGTGACACTATAACAAAAGATGGCTTGCCTTAATTTTTCTTTGACTAGGTGAATTTGGTCGTCAGCTTGAGGAGAAGGAAGCTCTTGTCTCCCAGCTGACCAGAGGCAAGCAGGCCTTTACTCAGCAGATTGAAGAGCTGAAGAGGCAAATTGAGGAGGAAATTAAGGTGAGGACATCCCTACTATCATAAAGATGGTAGGGTTCAAAGATCCATCAATGTACAGAACTTACTAGATCTTTTTCGCTTTTTGCAGGCCAAGAATGCTCTTGCTCATGGTGTGCAATCAGCCCGCCATGACTGCGACCTTCTGAGGGAGCAGTTTGAGGAGGAGCAGGAGGCTAAGGCTGAGCTGCAGCGTGGAATGTCCAAGGCCAACAGTGAGGTGGCTCAGTGGAGGAGCAAGTATGAAACTGATGCTATCCAGCGCACTGAGGAGCTTGAGGAGGCCAAGTGAGTCCCATATATTTAATCAGATGAAACATGGAAAGGTTTTTAAAATACTGTACATTAACACAACTATTCATTCATAGGAAAAAGCTTACCCAGCGCCTTCAGGAGGCTGAGGAACAAATTGAGGCTGTGAATTCCAAGTGTGCCTCTCTGGAAAAGACCAAACAGAGACTCCAGGGTGAGGTGGAGGACCTCATGGTCGATGTGGAGAGGGCCAATGGACTGGCTGCCAATCTTGACAAGAAGCAGAGGAACTTTGACAAGGTATGGTTGAGTTTCAAGAAAGCTGAACATTTGCATTGACCCATGCCAAACTGACACATCTTTCACATTGTCAATGGGCAGGTTCTGGCAGAGTGGAAGCAGAAATATGAGGAGGGCCAAGCAGAGCTTGAAGGAGCTCAGAAAGAGGCTCGTTCTCTCAGCACTGAGCTATTCAAGATGAAGAATTCATATGAAGAAGCTCTAGATCAGTTGGAGACCCTGAAGCGCGAAAACAAGAACCTGCAACGTGAGTTCAATAACCTTACTTGAATAAAGCACCATTGCAATGGAATACATATATTAACATGCAACACTTTCTGCAGAGGAGATTTCTGACCTGACTGAACAAATTGGTGAAACTGGAAAGAACATCCATGAGCTGGAGAAGTCCAAGAAGCAGGTGGAGACTGAGAAGTCTGAGATCCAGACAGCCCTTGAGGAAGCTGAGGTGAAAATAATACAATATACATGTTTTTATGTTCCTATATATCTTTTTTCATTTTCTGTATTCAAATGTGCCAACAAAAAAGTATTGCTTCGATATCTAGGGAACTCTGGAGCATGAGGAGTCCAAGATTCTGCGTGTCCAGCTGGAGCTCAACCAGATTAAGGGTGAGGTTGACAGGAAACTGGCTGAGAAGGATGAGGAGATGGAGCAGATCAAGAGGAACAGTCAGAGAGTCATTGACTCCATGCAAACCACTCTTGACTCTGAGGTCAGGAGCAGGAATGACGCCCTGAGAATCAAGAAGAAAATGGAAGGAGATCTGAATGAGATGGAGATTCAGCTGAGTCATGCCAACCGCCAGGCTGCTGAGGCCCAGAAGCAGCTGAGGAATGTTCAGGGACAACTGAAGGTTTGACACAAACATAATGTACAGCACATATGAAAAATAGTTTTTTATTTATATCCTGTTCAGACATATTCTGTTGTGTTTTCATATTAACATTAGGATGCCCAACTGCATCTTGATGATGCTGTTAGAGCACAGGAAGACCTGAAGGAGCAGGCTGCCATGGTGGACCGTAGGAACGGTCTGATGGTGGCTGAAATTGAAGAGCTGAGGGCAGCTCTGGAACAGACAGAGAGAGGCCGCAAAGTGGCTGAGCAAGAGCTGATTGATGCCAGTGAACGTGTTGGACTGCTGCACTCTCAGGTGAACTCACAAAAATATAAAATGTTTTATATATTATAAGAATGAATACAAAATATTTAATAGGAATGTATGCATGTAATAATTGCTTGCAAACATCCACATTTATATTAGAATACAAGCCTCCTGAACACAAAAAAGAAGCTGGAGACTGACCTGGTCCAAGTCCAGAGTGAGGTGGACGACACCGTCCAGGAAGCCAGGAATGCTGAAGAGAAGGCCAAGAAGGCTATCACTGATGTAGGTTTGCCTTTATTGGTTCATTAATGTAATTGGAAATTGACAGAACTCAAACTTAATACATGAGCTTTATATTAGGCTGCCATGATGGCTGAGGAGCTGAAGAAAGAGCAGGATACTAGCTCTCACCTGGAGAGGATGAAGAAGAACCTGGAGGTCACAGTGAAAGACCTGCAGCACCGCCTGGATGAGGCTGAGAACCTGGCCATGAAGGGTGGCAAGAAACAGCTTCAGAAACTTGAGTCAAGGGTGAGATAATGTCACAGAGGATTTCTGTATAGTCCAAGTACAAGTTACTGGAAGGTAATGACATTTATTCAATATATTTTGTTTATTAAGGTGCGTGAGCTGGAAACAGAAGTTGAGAGTGAACAGAGACGTGGAGCAGATGCCGTTAAGGGTGTCCGCAAATATGAGAGGAGAGTCAAGGAACTGACCTACCAGGTATGTGTTTGTTCTTTTTCAAAATAAATTAATATTTAAAAATATTTTACAAAATCTTAGGCCTAACATTTTTTATCACTTTAGACGGAGGAAGATAAGAAGAATGGTGCCAGACTCCAGGATCTTGTTGACAAGCTGCAACTGAAGGTGAAGGCTTACAAGAGGCAGGCTGAGGAAGCGGTAAGTTTAATTTTCTATGTCTGCTTTTGACATCAACTTGGGTGCAGCATATTTAAACTGAGAAAATATTCATGTTCCTACAGGAGGAGCAGGCCAACTCTTACCTGTCCAAGTTCAGGAAGGTTCAACATGAGCTCGAGGAGGCTGAGGAACGTGCTGACATCGCTGAGACTCAGGTCAACAAGCTGAGGGCCAAGAGCCGTGACTCTGGCAAGGTAAGTTCACCGTGTTACACATCTCGAATACAACAACAATACATGTTTGGGTGATGGTATAATATCCATATTTTCTTATTTTTACAGGGAAAGGAATCTGCTGAATAAGTTTTGCATTGCATCACGTCAAAAGTAGTCATAAAATATGATCAAAATTTGAGCTGCAATAAATATAAAACGAAAACTACATTTTGTTTATGTTTTTGTCATTTCACTCACACACACACACACACACACACACACACACACACACACACACACACACACACACACACACACACACACACACACACACACACCTGAATGCCTTCAACTCCACCCTTCCTTCAAGGAGAGCTATTAGCGAACGGGCTTGCCAGTGGAGCATTTCAAAGATGTTGTCCTCTATAGCAAGCTATAATGTGGTCTTCCCCGGCATTAGGAAACAACATAATTTCGTATTTTTACAAATCACTAGTCTTGAAACTGCCGCTCCCCATGCTATTACAATATAACAATTCACAGAATGCACTTCCAAAAATACATAACTTTGGAAACACCTGCAAAACAACCCCCATTAAACATCCTTGGGTGTGTTTGCACACTATGCTTGGAATGAACTGTAGGTCTCTTTGAAATTTAATTCCCTTACATCTCCGGACGAGTTCCTTCCATGTGTACTGAAGGACAGTGCTTGCAATTAAAAGAAGTATCTATACAACATACAACATGTAGGCCTATATCTTTTATACATCTTGTATACTTCCATACAGAGTACTCTTTCAAGCATAGATTAGCACTAACACACTATATGCACTATAGTTTTGTATTTTTTGCTATTTGATATGGTGGTGTTGTAGAAAAGGCAGATTGGTTGAATTGTGCACGTTAGTAGACTAACACCTTCATTCACTATTTTCTTCCTTTTTTGTCAACCAACTTGGCTCTTCATAATCAGATGAACATTAGTGCAATTTTGCTTGTTGTAGGCAAGACACTGGATAAAATGCCCAAAATGTAAATGTGTGCATATGTGAGTGTACACCGTTGATAGGGAGTGACGAGTTGAAGTCAAAGTCAAACGGGAGACAGCTCAGAAGAAATGTCTGGTGGACATGATAAAAGTGTGATAATGATAAGACGGGACTGTAAACTGACCTGGACAGGTGCCTGTTGTTATTTTAACTCCATAGGATTGCCATCCAGGATCTATTGTTATATCGCAACAGACTAGTGGCAAGAAGTGGCTAATGGACAGGCTCTTAGCAATCGGCACCAACTGTTCCTACAGATGTAGACTAACTGTGATCATAACTGTGCTCTCATTCTCTGTAATTCTCAAAGGAACAGAATACTCAATGTGCTGAATGAGTCTGTGCTTATAGGCCTATTGCACATCTTATTAGAGTTGATTAGACAATTTATTGCCACAGGCATCACTTTTTCAAATCATATTTCCTATATGATATATTTATATATATATTTATATATATATATATATATATCTGTTATCTGGTTGTTTTTAAATGGCTAACCAGCTAACTTCTAGCGTGCCTTTCTATTCGCTCAGTAGGCGCCTTGTTCTGATTCATTTACCTATTTACGTATTTACCTATATACCTATTTACCTATATACCTATTTACCTATATACCTATTTACCTACCTATTATTTGCATTTCTTTGTTGGTACTGCTGTCCATCAGACGAGACGTGTTAAAATAAATCAAATATAAAGTGTGTTGTTGACAGATTAAAAGTGAGCCGTTGAGCTTCTTTATTAAAACTAAAAAAGCGGGAACGGGCCATACCATTGCGCCAGGTTGTAGGGATGTTTCCCGGGCGAATGTACCATCTTGGTGGTGGGGAAGGGGAAGATTGACAGGTGAATACTTCACTTGTTTGTTATGGAAACATATTTTCCATTAGTTTAACTTGAATGTTATTGAGTTAATGATTTACGTAATAATTGTAATTATTTTATTTTATTATTTTCACTAGGATTTTTTTTTTCACTAGGATTTTTTTTTCATTAATAAAGTTCTATCTTATCTTATCTTTACAAAAAAACAGAAAATATATCTTAACCAATTTTGTATATTTTTATTATGTTGTGAATAATAATGCAGATTCTGTCCTGGGGATCAGTGATTTATGATGATTTATCAGTATGATGGCAACAATTATTAATTATATATATATATATATATATATATATATACATATATTGTGCTGAGTTTAACGTTGTGAAGCAAAGCAGATAAAGCAACTAATTGATTCATTGATGAATGCACTGAGCCAACACCACGACCTAATGGGATGGACGGTGACACAACTGTATCAAGTGACCCCGCGTAGTTCACTGGGCGCATGGAGGGGACAACTCCCTGCTCCACGGGCGTCTCCGGTTCTCTCTGGGCCGGGGGCCAGGACTCCCGGGGGTCCGTGGGCCCCATGCCAGACACTTCACACCGCCCGTCTACATTACACCAGCATGTTATGGATTTGACATTTTATTAGCGGAGGGGGCCCCGCGCCAAAGAATGTGCCTTGGTGTTAGGACTTAAGCAAACACCACAATTAAGAGTGTGATTAAACACTATTCTCATGTTATATTTGCGTTTGTTGAATTGTAATTGTTTGTAATTTAAATACATATTTCTAAATCCGGACAGGGTACTGCAAAACAGATCCTTTGCCAGCTGATTTACTTAATATTGTATTGCATCATACCTCCTTGAGGTCTATTCACCAGTAATACAATTCTCAAAATATGTTGTGGAAGAATATTTATGCGCTTCAGTCAATCATGTATGATTTTGAAAAACAAATCACACTGACTCATTTCTTTCTCCTTTATTATCATAGAGCAATTTAATGCGATTACCATAGAAAAAGTTAGCATTGTGTTCGTATACAACCAATGCAAGCAGAAGTCTACATTACTAACCACTGTGGCCTTGAGAAGTATAAGATGCCATCTTAGCAGTAACTGGATCATTATAGGTCAGACAGGTCTCACTGAAACCTGAAGCTGTATCTTAAACCTCAACATGTGTTTATGGTTAGACGTGTGTGTTGGTTAGCTATTATAGGAGATATTTCTAAGCACACATTCTTAGTTTTGTAAGAAACAGTATGTGTTGTGTTTTAGTGTTGAAGTCTGATTTTCTAAATTTTAAATGAATGACAAAAGCGCTTAATAACATTTCAATGCCATTACAGCCTCAAAAGCTACTGGGGATAGTAAAAAAAAATGTACATTACAGCTAAGTTATTGTCGTATGTATGGAAGTAGGAGTTCATTTTGTCTCAAAAGTTCCACTACAAATGCTGCTCTAAGTGGTGTACCGTCGGCCTACAGACTGCCATAATGAGTTGGGTTCCACAGTGGCCATAGAAGCTACACCTTCTCACTGCTCTGTTGTATGGGAATGACGACCTCCGTGGCGGGGTGGCTGGTGGCCGTCCCCGCTACAGGGGCCTCCACCGACAGCACGCCGTCCCCAGACAGCAGGGAGCTGATGTGTTGCAAGTCCACACCCGGTGGCAGCCTGGGGAGTTACAGTCACATCAAGAGTGTCAACAACCCTCTGTCACAGAGGCGGTGTGACTGATCCGTGTGGGTTTTTCTTATTTTATTTATATTGTTTTATATTATTTATATTGTCATTTTTTTGTACGTTAAATTATAATTTAAACATACTTATATTTCCGGGTAAAGTTCCTTGAAACTGATCCATGCTCATCCTGTCTTTCTTCATGGTTTCCTGATTAAAATAACAATCATAAACAAATCACCAGGGTGTGTGAGGACATAAACATTGATATTGGATTATATGAAATAATTCCAATGATTTATATTTTTTATATTTCTATATACATTGAAGTATTTATAGCTCATATCGATGTCAATGTGTTTTCGTAATCAGACCAAACCTATCTCAGGAGAAAGGAATACATTGTGGGTACCTGATATTTCCAAGTAGCCCATCTTGGTGGTTATGGCGATCTCCTCGGGAGAGAAGTGACTGACGTCCAAGCAGATCCTCCAGGAGTCCTTGGCTGCCCGGATCTCCGACACGTCGGCCGACAGCTGCCTCAGGCCGGCCACGGGCGGAGGCTGCTGCTGCCCACCGAACAGGGCCAGCAGGGGGGACTGGGTGTACCCGGGCCAGGAGAAGTCCGCCAGGCGCCGCTTGGCCCAGTCGATCCAGGTCAGGTCGTTGGGCTCCAGGAGCGGCGGCAGACCAAAGTCCTGGCCGAAGATCCGGTTCGGCTGCGTCCAGTTGGGGAACGGCTCCCAGTTCACATCGCGGCGAAATATGGGCCGCGACAACGCCTTGTTCTGAGGATCCTCCATGTCCCGGATCAACCGCGAGGACACAGAACCTGCTAGAGTTCCCAGCACCTCTCTGATCAGCAATAGGTCCCCGCTCAGATTAACGGCCCAGCGCTATAAAATGTGTCGGCTATATTTCTTTCCCAAATGGCCCTTTGAAACTACCACATAATGGCCGAAGAGTTTCCTAGCCAGCTCTGTGCACTGCAGATGATAATCACGCTTTATATAACCAGCCAATCTACTCCAATCTAACACTTAGAAATGAGGCAGCAAACCTCACGTATGGCATAAGCTATTATGTCATGGGCTTGCACATTACTCCTCCATTGACCGCATCGAATGGGATAATGCTAATTATTTATATTTATTACCCTGGGGTGTGTATGGCAAATTGTTGCTGAATGACTCAGGAACCGCTTTCAGTCGGTGTCCTCTGCAGTCCGGTCACATACTAGTGGACTTTGTTGTTTTGCCATAGCGATCGAGGACCATGCTGGGCCAGCAGACTCAGTTCACCAGAGAGAAGGGACCAGAATACTAATCCTGAACACGGTTTGAACCCGACGCCAGCTACCTTGGAGTCTGATGTCGGGGTCGAGGGGTCAAACACACAGCAGCAGCACCTCTGGCTGACTTGGTGGACGGGTGACAGAGGTGAGGCGGGGAGGATGACGCGGTGGAAAGGTTGTGTGGAATGTGTTATGGAGGGCGAGGGAGCGCATCAGGCGCTGTCGTCACCCGTCGTCATGACAATAAGACAATAAACGTGCCTTGTGTACCAATATGCTATAAATAATCGTACAGCCTGTTTGGATGCACCGTATGTGAGATATATCAAGAGCCAGACCACAGTGGGTTTGCCCTGATCAGGTTGAAATGTTGTTGTCTTCATAATATAATAAAAGTCCATACGCAGGAATATATCTGACACAAATAACTTTTTAACTACCCAGCATTCTATTTTACTACTCAGCCTCTTTGTTGTTTTCTCCGTCATCCTGCCTGGTCTAAGCAATTAAAAAATAAATGTGTAATTGTATCATCATATCTTACAAATGAGATGAGGCTGATTTTATGGCCTCATTTCAGACATTTATCTTGGCTGTGGTGCGATAAAGCAAGCAGGACTTTACCCGTTCTTTCGTAGGCTGACAATTAATCCCACCTTTCCTGAAATACAATGAAAAACTGATGCAAAAGATCAATAATCCAGAGATATCCATATGATATGAATCATTCATGGCATGAATGCACAGTGTGACAAACAGATAACAATGCTGATTCGCCGTATGTCAGCATGAGAATCAGCTGTTTACTTGCTTCATAAAGTCAGTCTGAACGGCCTCTTTAACAGCTGGGCATGTCTGTCATATCTGGAAGATTAATATTAAGATTAAAGCGTGTGATATCGCTGAATCATATAAGCATCGGAAAGCAAAGTTTATCAAGGTGTTTTGTGATAAGCCCTTTCCTTATGGAAACCTCATGTATAACGCGTGTGTGTGTGTGTAGTAGTGTGTGTCAGAAGACAACAATAGCATCAAACAGATTTTTATTTCACTTTCAGCTAAATTAGTAATTTGTAGAAATACATACATATTTACATTGAAATGTAGGAGTGACACCTTTACTAAAGTGAGAGCATTGGTCTCTCTTAAAACATACTTTATGTGAGGCTGACTATTTATTAACTAGATACACATGAGCGTAGCCTTTATATATATATATATATATATATATATATATGCTGATAATAATTAAACGTAAAGTTAGACGCCGCGCATTCGCTGCTCATCTTCCACGGATGAAATCCTGAGCTGCATCTCTGTTCCCATCTCGTCTAGAAGGCCAGACTGGAACCCACATCCTCCGCCTTCCTGGACGAGCTAGAGAGAACACAGGAACACATGAAGAACCAAACCAGGCAGCAAAAACTGAGTGGATTGCATTTAATTTGTTGTGTTATTGAACTGTTTTATTATTATGGCATAACTGTTGCAATAGGGTTTTTGTTTTACTGAACAATACAGTACAGTATATCCTATATGTACTAGTCTTAATATATATAACCATACTGTTTACCTTTTTCGCGCTCTGGATTTGAGTATGAGCGTTGTTACTATGAGGACCAGGGCGATTCCTCCTATCACTGAGCCCACCACAATCCCAACGGTTTTATCTGAAACATGGAGGAGCACAGTGACCATCTTCCATACCAGCCATACTTTCCCTGCTCGGGTGTGTGCGAGTCAGGTCATCATGACTTATCAGCCCCCTGCACCACCAGCCTCCATGTCCAGTCGCTCCCGTGACCCTCTGGTTGCACAGGAGAGCCTGCTGGAGGAGGAGCCAAAAACAGTTTGGGCCAATCGGGTGGCTCTTGAGCTGCGATTGGCTGGGTTGGTCTCGACGCGAGTCAGGCAGCTAAACCAGTGAAAACAATGCATTGGTACCGCTCCACTGCCCCACCGCCCAGGAGGCTTTAGATGGCATCGTTCTAATCTCAGTAGTTCAGGGTTAAAATGCACTAAAGTGTGACTTAGATGCATTTACCACTGATTCAACAGTCCAAAGCTACCACCCCCTCCAACTCCTCATGACGGATCACAGATAGTCTACTAGACACCGGTACCTGGAACCACGCAGGTTGTGGTGTCCCCGGACCAGAGACCGTTCCTCAGGCAGGTTCGCTGCGCGGATCCCCTCAGCTCATAGCCGTGGTCACAAGACAGGCTCACCGTCGCACCCAGCAGGTATCTGGTCCCGGACTTCTTCCCATTGTCTGGCGGGGACAGCCACCCACAGGAGACCACTACGACAGAACATGACTGTTGTTTCATCTGGGCGCGTTTTATTCTTGGGAAACGTTCTAGTTCAGATTTATGTCACCTTATTTATCCAGTGAGAAAACATTGATATAAATATCTCTTTTGCACGGGTGACCTGGTCAAGAGGGCAGCAAAGCAGGAGGTAAAACAAAACAACAAAGAAACAGAAGACACACAAGACAGGGAAGCAAAGCAGCGTGAAGTGTGCAGGCAACAGCCAATCATATTCTGTTCCCCAACCTTCAGGCGGGCCACAGACAGCCATCAGCCAGGAACAAAGAACCTTGATGTGTGCTAGTCACCTGGCTCCAGGTCCTGCACCAGGGAGAGGTGACTCAGGAAAGACATCTTTGTCGCGGCACCCAGCGCTGGACTGCGGCCCACCAGAATGTCATACCTGCAGCACAGATCAGAACAGAGCCACTCAGAACCCCACTGTACATTGTTATGTATGCTGTCCCTCCATGACAGGAGGGGCCCAGGGATTGGTGGACGGTGACGTCATACCTGCAGTAGGCGGAGCCATCTCCGGAGCATATCCTGGAGGCCTGCTCATTAAGGGGGTCATGCTCGTCGTCAGGGATAGAAAACACCGGGACAAAACTGGGGTCATGTCGGGGAGCGTAGTAGTAGGTGTCCAGAAGATAAGCAGAATCGTAGGTGAACAACGAAGACTCATTGGAAATTGCCCCTGAAAACGTGAAATACAGACACTAGCATCATGACAACACAAGAAGCCATTTTACATTTGCTGTGCCTTTAAAGCGTCTTACAATGGGCTCCAAACTCAAACAACTCCTGGGGAGTGCTGCTAACGGGCAGGATTCGGCCGTCAGGCGTGGTCAGGTCATCGGAGGCGTTGCCGTTCGTGTTTCCCAGCAAGCCCAGCGTGGCGCCGTGGAAGACCTCGGGCAGGAGCACCGTGGTCACCATGGTTCCCTGTCGGAGACGCAGCTCCACACCCGCGCCGGACGGGAACATCACCGTCACGTTGTCGGTGTTGGGCGAGAACACAAAGACTCCTGCAACACAGTCCGGGTGGCGTGTCGGTGAGGTGCGCACGTGAGATTCACATCTTATCTTATCTTCCCATGAGTACATTCAGACAGACAGCGGTTGTCTT
Organism: Coryphaenoides rupestris; assembly: GCA_002895965.2. Classification (NCBI taxonomy): domain Eukaryota; kingdom Metazoa; phylum Chordata; class Actinopteri; order Gadiformes; family Macrouridae; genus Coryphaenoides; species Coryphaenoides rupestris. The sequence continues at coordinate 226,487 of PIJE02000342.1, forward strand.
CGTTGAACATTTACATCCCAGTACATTAAACGGTGAATGATTGACGGCCTGATCTGGAGCGGTGTCACTGCTCTGTTTAAACGTGAACTCAGTGGGCCCCTCAACAGGTCCTGAAGTGCTCGCTACAGGGCATCAGCACAGGGCCTCCAGGGGCCAAGCCAAGGAGAAATGTCATGGAAACAATGTCAATATTTGTCAAATATTAACACTGATTCTTGGATGATATTTAGATTGAAACGGGGTGGAGGCGATGGGTAACAGGGTTGTTTTTTTAATCTTATTTGTTGATATATTGCCAAGCCTGGAAGGACGCCTTGTTAGGGTCAACTCAGGACACTATGGTGGCCAACCATAACATTCACCTGATCAAATGTCCCACAATAACCCCTCTTCAGACAGGACACTAAAATATTATACTTCAGTATTATACTATACTGTATATAGAACAATAAGTCTCAATCAGTCGCAAAATCCTCTACGTTTCGGCACAGCGACAGATCCTGAGCAACAGCCCTGAGCTCCACCCAGATGGAGCCGGAGGGCAGAGGAGGGTGGAGGAGCGGCTCACCCTGCAGGTCCATCCAGCTCTGCTCGCTGAAGGAGATGCTCCTCTGGTTCTGCAGAACCTCCAGTCGATCCCCGGCACCGCCAGCCAGGCGCACCTCGATCACGTCCGAGCTCCCCTCCCTCATGGCCACCGCAGACAGCTTGGTCGCCCTCACACTAGTTCCTAATAAGAAAAATAATAATAATAATCATCAGAACCAGAATCAGGGTGTGTCGTAATTTACAAGCTGGCTCGGGGGGCGGGGGTGGTTTGCCGGGACGGTAACCATGGTAACAGAGAGGCTCGGAGCGTGGTTGGGAGCTCACCGTTGGGCAGGGAGACGGGCGTGGTCCTGCCCTGGACCTCTAGCCTCTGCGCCTCAGAGACCACCAGGGAATACTCCCCCTGGCCGTTGAAGGAGTAGCTCACCCCATCGAAGGTGATGAAGTGGGGGTCGCCGAACACCACGGCTGGCCCGGTCCATCCGACACACATCCAAAGCAGGGTTAGAACTCTTCATATAATAATGCACTCCCTTGGAACGTTATTGACCAGTCAGGATCAAGCAATAACAATGCTGTGAGTGGTCTCAGGTGTGGTCAACCTTCACCTGATCTGGGCGACTGGTAGGTTCTACAGTCACTGGAGGGCCGGTGCTTGAAGTAGTAGTGGCAGTGTTCGGCCCACAGGCAGCAGTAGTAGAAGCTCAGCACGTCGTAGACCCAGTGGGACTGCCCCGGGACCCGGGGGGGCCTCTGGAAGGGCGGCGAGCCCCAGTCGTGGGCCCTGTCCGGGGTGCTGCCCCCGATGGAGTCGGCCGTCAGGACCTGGGCACCCGTGCTGTCGTAGCAACACTGCTGTCCTGCGGCGTACTTTGGACTTCCAGTCAAACACAAAGAATCTGATATTAGTAGAAAGACACCGAGGAGTAGAAAGACATACGATAGGCGATGGACATAGTGGACAAACATACTAATCAGGTAAATATAAGGATGTTTACTTAAACTCTATGGACTCACCTTGCTTGTATGGCCCTCACACAGTGGACACTTCCTGGGTGGTAGGTGCACACACTGCCTTTCTCCATATCACAGCCATAGTCAGTCTGGGAACATTATAAAAAAAAAGTATTACTACCATTATATAGAGTTATGGATTATACACTAAAATAATATAGTAATGTTTCAACAAAATACTAGCGGCAGCAGCAACAAAGTATGTAATACCAGACTATACGACAGGAGCATTAAAAAAGGTAACCTTAGCATGTGTGTAAAAAAAGTACAGGATTGTCAGATGGTTCCCATAACTACTGTGCATAACATAACATACCATAAATGTGTGTGTGTTTGGTGGCTGGCTGACTTAATTGGCCTCACCTGGCCCAGTTAGAGGCTAATCAGTGCACCACAGGTTAAGTCAGCCGTCAACACACACACACACACACACACCCTGTGTGTGTGTGTGTGTGCTAGCTAAGGACCACCTGCTCCATTTCATGTCATTTTACCAACCAGAACTAAGCCATTTCAAGTGGCATTGTGGCGAGAGACTTGTGTGCTACAATAACATAACAGCAGAAGTATTGTCCCTGTGGTATGTCTGCAACAGGCATTGAGAAGAGCAGGATGACCCTAACATGGATTTAGTTCCATCATAACACAGAGTGCTTTTGAGGGTCCTGCTAGGACAACACAGGGATTCACTAGGTATCTCTTTCTCCCTTCCCCTGGTTCTCGGTCAACACTGCTTCAAGTCTCCTTCCCTACGTACGTGGAAGCGGCCCGTGTCGGCCCGCGCCTGTGCCAGCGTGCACGGGCAGTCGATGGTCTCCTCCAGGAAGTTGGGCAGCCGGGCCTCCAGCTGGTCCCACGCCAGGCATTTCTCCAGAGCCCAAGCGGCGGAGTCCTGCCTGAAGGTGTGGTCCAGATGCCAGGCCAGCGCGTGGTCCTCGGTCCACAGGGCCTGCACGTTCCTGAGTCATTGAACCATGGAACCATGGAACCATGCAGACCGTGCCTCGTCAATCATGCACAGGAGGGGTGCACCTGAACACTCATTAATACTAATTAGTGGTGCAGTGCCCGTTCAAAAGGTTCAAAACATGCCTGTTTGGAACGGGCCCGACTGCGTGGCCTCCGGTATTGTTGCTTGCACATTTCTCCACAACCATTCACTCAAATGACTTTGCACTCAACACCGTAGTCCCTTGGGTCTTTAGCAAGACACTCGCCAAGTTGGAAGTCGATCGGATGAGCGGTTGCCGAGAAAATCAAAAGGACATATGGTACACACATACAGAGACTTCTTCCATATACTGTATATAGTTACAGGATGTAATAGCATATTTCAGGAGGCAGGGGATTGGGTTTCAGGTACTCAGACACGCAGCTGACCAGACTTCAACAAGCTACATGCTTCCATGCCCGTGGTGACATCCATCCTTGATTTGGACGTTGGATGTACAGTATTACTCAGCCCAAACGTTTGAGTGTGTTGTCCCACTTACCACACACCATCAGAGTAGGAGCTGTTGCTGATTCGTAGGCTGCCCAGCTCCCAGTCAGAGAAGCCCTGCTGTGCTGGCTGAGGCACAAAGCTGAAGGTGCCATTGTTGGGCCGATCTCGAGCCAGCGAGTACAGGTACTCCCAGCTCCCCTGCCAGGACTCCGAGTACGGCTCACCTACCGTGACACCAAGACACCATGACACCATGGCACCATGGCACCAAGACACCAAGACACCATGGCACCAAGACACCGAGACACCAAGGCACCAAGACACCAAGACACCATGACACCAAAACACCATGACAGCATCATACGGTACAGTCCCCTGGGAACCTCCCGTAGAGGCAGGGACGTGCCCTACTACTGACCTGTTTCCCTGTAGCCCCAGAGCTCGATGTTCACCCGTTCTGCTCCCACCAGCGAGGTGTTCCACTGCAGCTCCAGGGCACCGCTGAAGCCCGGCGTTCCGTAGTACTGCCACAAGGTGGAGTTCACCAACACCGCTTTGAACGCAGCATCCAACTTGCCGGTATGCACTGTGAGAACGGATGAGGAAATACATGAACAACATGGATGCACGCGCTCGAATGTCTGTGTGTGTGTGTGTGTGTGTGTGTGTGTGTGTCTGTGTGTGTGTGTGTGTGTGAGAGTGTGTGTGTGTGTGAGTGTGCGTGTGTGTGTGTGTGTGTGAGAGTGTGTGTGTGTGTGTGAGTGTGAGTGTGAGCGTGTGTGTTTGTCAGTGTGTGTGTGTGTGTGTGTGTGTGTGTCTGTGTCTGTGTGTCTGTGTGTCTGTGTCTGTGTGTCTGTGTGTCTGTGTCTGTGCGTGTGTGTGTGTGTGTGTGTGTGTGTGTGAGTGTGTGTGTGTGTGTGAGTGTGAGTGTGAGTGTGTGTGTTTGTCAGTGTGTGTGTGTGTGTGTGAGTGTGTGTACCCGAGAGCCAGGCTCCACTCCTGGTGAAGGTTGTGGCGTTATCTGCAGAGATAGTCAGAGGGACCCATCCTGTCCGGTACAAAAAGGGCGAGACACAGTGACCTCGCGCGTGTTCGTCCACGTAGCCGACGGTGTTGACGGCATCGTTGAATCTGCAACCCATCAATCACACGCCGCGTGAACAACACATCTGCTGATAGGAGGACTCGGAGGGACGTGGCTACGAGGCACGGAAGGTTGAGTGACGCACCTGCACACGATCTGGGAGCTGAGATTGAAGGTCGCGTGCAGGATGGTGAAATCTGCCCCGCCGAAGCTGGAGCCGGAGTACGGCTGAGCTTCCACACAGAACTCCTTGTAGTCCCTGCAGCAGCTCTTCAGGGAGCCACACGTCGGGTGGCAGGAGCAGGTCTCCAGCCACTCCCCACAGCGGCCCTCACAGGTCTGGCCTGGCGGGACCACACCACCACACAGCAGGAGAGGGAGGTAAGGGAGCAGGAGGAAAACACCTTGGTTTGCAACGTGAGGCATTGCAAAAAAGGATCATTTGAAGTCACTTTGAGCAAGGAACTGCAGCCTGCCAGAGTTGAGAGCACTGGAGCTCTGTGGGTTGAGAGACGATTACAATTTTGAAAGAATGTTGGTTCTAGGAATATGGTGATGTCACTACCTCCCTGCTAAACCGACCCGGTTCTTCTAAAACATGAATCCTCCCACAGGCTGTCCTACGCAGCAGACGTTCTCAGCTCAATCACAACCTGTTCATATGCAGGCAATTTTGTGCATGTAAAATCCAACATGTAGTCCCTGAAGGAAGCCATAATTCTGACACACAGGATGTATGAATGATTAGTCAGGTCCAGTACAGTACAGGACAGTACATACCCAACGTGGAGCCGATGAATGAGGACAGCAGTAGGATCAGGACAGCAGGGGCAGCCGGTGGGCCCATGGTGAGATGTTGCAGCTGAATAAACCACTGAGTCGGATGCACTGCGATGTGTGTGTGTGTGTGTGTGTGTGTGTGTGTGTGTGTGTGTGTGTGTGTGTGTGTGTGTGTGTGTGTGTGTGTGTGTGTGAGCGTGTGTATATGTGTGTGTGTATACAGTGCAAAGCCTGAGACTCAGCAGCACCGCACAAACCTTGACCCGTTGTTTATTACCAGCACTTACAAACTCTATTAAGCTGTAGAGCAAAGGTCGCCGCGGAGCCGAGCGCAACCAACCACATGGGAAGCTGAGCTATGCATCACTGCACGCCTCGCTGTTGTACAGCAACAAACACACAATGAAAAAGTACGGTTCTGGGATTATGTCTGGTGTAGGCCTATACCCGGCTACCCTGTACTATGTTTACATGTATAGGCCTGTATATGAATAATACTGTGGATGCTTTTAAATGAGAACAGAATAGGCCAAATTATTTATTTTATAAGAAAGTTGCTCGATTTATTCAAGTGGTGGAAAATGTTTTATAACCTGATATTATGAACGCTTGGAAACAGCTCTATTCCTATCCTCAGGTACCACAGTGATATATTGCTGCCTCTCCTTCAACAAATGTACTCTTTGTAAGTCGCTTTGGATAAAAGCGTCTGACAAATGCCCTCAACGTAAATGTAAATGATACTTCCATTTCAAAGCTTACAGCTAAAAGGGGAACTTAAGAGACATTAAAACGTTTCCTCTCTGAATGCCTTAACCTTTGCAGTGTTTAGACACGTGTCCACAGGGAGCGTGCTTGCCGCTGTGGACATGCATGGCTATTAATACAGTTTCACAAGCCGTTACAAGTGGAGAGGTGACAGATACCCCCCCACCGCAGACCCCCCACCGCAGACCCCGACCCGCAGACCCTGACCCGCAGACCCAGCAGCAGCAGACCCAGCAGCAGCAGAAGACCCAGCAGCAGCAGAAGACCCAGCAGCAGCAGCAGACCCAGCAGCAGCAGCAGACCCAGCAGCAGCAGACCCAGCTGCAGCAGCAGAGCCAGCAGCAGCAGACCCTGATAATCCTGTGATAGATCTGCAGTCGCGGGCCCTGCTAGCGGGCCTGCTAGCGGGCCGTAGGTGTTGACTCTCAGCTATGACAGACACGTCCTGCTGGACCACACCATCATTACCGCTGCCAGCTTTTAATAGTGAGCTCTACATTTTATTTTTACGACATTGATCAACACGATGTTGGCTTCTGAATTACAACCTGGCGACTCTTAAAAAATTTGAACACATTTAGAGACGTATCCAACAGCATTCAAGTCTTAGATGGGGCTGTTCCCTTTTAAATCACCATTCTATATGCTATAGCATGTGGATTATATCTAATATTATTCATATTTTGCACTCACACACGGCTAAATATAACCTGCTGGTGACACGCTTCCAGAGGACAGACGGAGGTGTTGAGTGTCCGCTATGAGAGGCTCGTCCCGGCGGGTCGTGTCGGACTGGGGGGACAGTGGGACTGACTGCCAGGGGCCCAAAGTGGAGGGTGGGGGGGCCTCTAGAAGCCTGGAATTAAAAGTTTGTTTTTCTTTGGATTTATTTTCTTGTGACATAACTACAGTAAAATTGGCTAAATAAATTAGTTGTTAGACTGAAATTTGTATCAAAAAGGATAAAACAAAATATACTGTCACCCTCTTACATAATAAATACTTATACTAACATGAAGAAGGTACTATAAGTAAGAATCTGTGCATTGTGAGCTCCGTGGGTTGAGACAATAACAATCAGAAAGTAATGTTAGTTCTAATCATAACTAAACATTGTGCACATTTAAAAAAAAGCTATGAAATATATATACAGTATATATATTAATTATCCACGCTTACATCCAAGCTCTCATGTTTTAACTTCAACCACAACCTGCTCACAAACTGGCAATTTAAAGCAATTTGTGCTGTAAAATCCTCCATGTAGTCCCTGAATGGATTCATGATTCTTTCCATACAGCACCTTTAAGCATGATACTCCATGCTAACCTCATTTAACCACATAGTAAAAGTATCACAGTATTATATGGGTCCATATATATAATGCTGGTCTAAATGATGTTAAAATGAGTTTTTTTGTAAAATAACCTGACATTTTTTGAGCAGGTGTTGCTGTACATTGGGTGGTCTGGGGTTTGGTGACCTGCTGGGAGCCTGAAGGCCCAGCGATGACTTCATCATGTGGACTATAGTGCCCCCCTGTGCAGAAAACTGCAGCAGTCAATGGTCAGCAGTAGTCAAGTTTTCTAAGGTTAATATAAACAACCTGGGGACAAATATGAATTCATTACCAAGATTGGAATTGAAATAAAAAAAGGAATGTAGGCTACCGGCCCCTGAAAGTGAAACAAAATGGTTGTCCAATTAGAGGTCCATTTAGTGTCCAATTAATGTGATTGTTCACATGAAGATCTTAAACGCACAACATACAACACATAGCTGTTAACTAGTATCAGTATTGTTTAATGTAAAGATTAATATGCACTTACAAAACTTTCAACACTGTCGCATGTCTCCTCACACTTTTTATAACATTATCCAGCACTACAATAAGTCCTATAAAATAATAAAATATGACATCAACATAGTTGTGAATCCAGTTGTGTATCCACAACGAATTCACTGCTGTGAGTATGCTCATTATTTATCACCAAAGTACAAAAACATAAATCCTCCAATGAGACTCATTAATAATTAAAGATGAACTAACTGGTCACCTCATGGTCATGGTTAGTGGTCAACAAGCAGCTACAGGATACAAGGAGAAGACATGGAAGTGGAAGCCCACCTGGAGCTAAGCTACTGGTTGTAATATGTACACTAGTTACTAATGAAGCTATTGGGCAGAGCGGTGGCTGTTTCTGACGTTGTGGTGGCTCAGAGGAGAGGAGAGGAGGAGAGAGGAGAGAGGAGAGAGGAGAGGAAAGGAGAGAGAGGAGAGGAGGAGAGAGGAGAGGAGAGGAGAGGAGAGGAGAGGGAGGAGAGGAGAGGAGAGGAGAGGAGAGGAGAGGAGAGGAGAGGAGGAGAGGAGAGAGGAGAGGAGGAGGAGAGAGGGGAGGAGAGAGGAGAGAGGAGAGGGGAGGAGAGGAGAGGAGAGGATAGGAGAGGAGAGGAGAGGAGAGGAGGAGAGGAGAGGAGAGGAGAGGAGCGGTAGCATCCCTCCGTTGCCATGGAGATCATCTGGATTTGGTCGTGGCCGATTCCTGGGATATGGAGAAGAGTCTGAGGGTTTAGAAAAGCCTCACCCCGTCATACGGTTGTGTGTACGAGGTGAGTGATGTGATGTCACCGCTCATACCCACCACCATCAGACGGCCGTTCTTCGAGCGGTAAATCATGGCCTCCTGGCCGCTCTTGAACTCGATGAAGCCCTCCCTGCCGGGCTGGATGTCGAAACGCACGCTACACGAGTTCAAAAGCACACAGTCAGCATGATGGCAACAATGACAGCGCATTCAACGCTTTCTATGGTATCTACACAATGCAGTATAAACGTCAGTGCGTACCTTCCCTGGACCACGTTGATGGAGTTTTGTTTGTTGGCGATGACAGACAACTTGGTCAAGGCCTCAAACAGGTGGTCGCACTGCAGAATCACATCCCCCTGAGTGCAGAGGAGAACGCCGTTATCTCTGTTAACCCGGCAGTACCTCCGCGATGTCACGTTCTCACGTTTTCTTCTTTTCTTTCAGTACGCAACGTGTTCATCGTGTTCATCGTGTTCATCGTGTGTGTTCACCTTGTGCTTGACTTCATCGTAGGCCACGTGGACGATCAGGAAGTTGTCACTCAGGTTGCTGACGGACACACCTGAGCAAAAGGCTTGAAACTTAAAGGACTCCTATTATACCACCAGGTGTGAGCATGATTAGCCATTCCAAAAATGTGTGTCCACCGAGCAGTATGGTGGATAGATCAGCCTACCAGTTGGTACAGTCCAGGGTAGACTGGTAGGCTATCCACCTCCACCATACAGCTGGGTGGACACTCCCACTTGTGATGTCAAAAACTCAAAATTCTAAGTCCTAACAAACAGGCAGACACACACGTAGCAGCACCTCACGGCACATCAACAGAAATAAAGTTAACACGATGACACTTTAGAGACAGACAACAGGAACCCTTCATCTACTTCCTGCATTTGCTCTGACCTTTGAGGGCGTTGTAGTGGATCCTCTGCTTGACCTTGGCCTCCTCCACCAGGTAGACGGCCGTCTGCGTCAGCAGCAGCTGTCGGACTCGCGGCCGGAAGCCGTTCCTGTCGTACTTCACCACCGGCACGCCGTACTGTAGGGGGATACACACACGGTCGCCACGGTAACGGTACACACCGCAGGCCGGGTGTTACGTCACACAGGTCACCGGCTGTCACGTCACACAGGCGAGCGTTTACCTTGATGACCTCGTGGCGAATGGTCTGCAGCACTCTGAGGCTGATGTCTCCCTCACCTGGCGGGAAACAGGAAACAGGAAACAGGAAACAGGAAGGTTTGCTGAGTGGTTGGATGGGGGAGAGACGGGGGGATGAGGTGTGAAGCCCTGCACAGCGCATACAAACTCTCTTCTTAAGCCGTCTTACTGATCCTGGTGTCTAGAAACGGTCGAGCCACGCTGGAGGGATAGTTGTCCTTTCTCCCCCTGAACATGGAGCTGGTGAGCGCTTTGCACTGGAGCTGGAGACCAGAACATGTGATGAACACTGACAGTTAACAGTTAACAAAGCAGAGGATGTATCTGTTGGTGTAAAATACAACGATTAAACCTGCACTATGTACGTTCTATACTGCAGCTACCTATTTGAAGTGGAAAGTTTCTCAAAAGCACCCGTCCACAAGTCAATCTATCATTCCTCTCCATAAATAGTTTTACTCTAGTCCACTTCTGCTGAAAATGATATCGATAACAGTAGCTACAACCCAAGCCACTAGAGGTTGCTAATGGGAAGATGAGCATAGTGCAGGCGTAGCGGTTATTGTGAATAATTATACCTGAGTTTTTCTTTGGCCGGTGATCCCACGAACGTACTTCCGCACCATGTGGCGAATGTAAAGACTCTGCAACAGTTTGGAGGCCTGCACATGGACAAGAACGAAGATAGTGCACGAGTCTTCATGAGACTTGACCTTGTAACATATTGTGAGCTGTAACACCACGGACGTGGCGCTAGCGCTAGCGCCCTGCGCCGCTCACCTCCTGCATGATGGGCGGTGGGGTGGGCCAGGCGCTCCTGTCCACCACGCTCCTGGGCAGGTTGTCCCTCAGGCGGCTCAGGTAGCTGTGTCTGACGAACGCCAGGTACTCGGTGTTGTCGTTGCACGCCGGCTGGTTCCTCGTCATGAAGCCCTTGATGAACCTGGACGGGTCCCGGGGGACAGCGAGGAACTTACTGGAGATCTGGACTCTGCTATTTTACCCCCCAAGGTGACCTTGACCTCCGTCACTCACCTTTTGATGACCTTCACGGCCCACGCACGCTTTTCCCGCTCTTTCCTCGCCATCAGTCCTCTCCAGCAGGTCTCAATTTTAGTGGCTTTTTAGAAAATAGCAAAAAACAGCAGCACCAAACTTAAAGTGATTTGACCTCCTGTTTATGACCTGCTATTTCCTTCCATTTGAATAAAGCAGGCACATATCGTATATCTAAGATACATTTATCGCCTTAAAAGTTCTCACGTGAATTGGATAGCCGTGCTAAATACGTGAACGTAGCTTAGACATGTTGAGAAGTTGGCAGCCGTCGTGGCATGGACAGCATATGCATCTCCAGTATAATCCACATGATCTGGTCTAACGTTGACTTTATGGAGAACCCTGTCACTCTCATTCCCTCTACGCTCTCTACGCCCCCTGGTGGCCGCTTCAGGTATTCAACAGAGAGGCATCTCCTCTTAGTTTGGTAGCTTACTACTTTATGAAGCCTTATAAAGGAAGGACACTCACCAGCCTCTCTCTGCTTCTTGTAGTCTCCTTTGGCGCGGTAACCTTTGTACTTGGCCTGGATCCGTGTGGCTGTGGCAGGCGTTTTATAATTTAACGCACATTTCAACATTTGTTTCAGGTTTTTTGCGTATTTGTGTCGTTTTGAACAAACAAACAAACAGACAAACAAAATAAGAGCGTACCAAGTTCATGTTTGCAGACCTCGAACGCGTCCTCCGTGGCGAACAGCGTCCTGGGGTGGCGGATGAAGATCTTGGTCCTGCGTGGGGCGAGAACCAGGAAGTGTGAGCCCCGCTACACCCCCCCACTCCCACTCCCATGGATAATCAAGAGGAGCTGTGAGCGCCTACCTGCCCATCTTGTACTCGCTGGGCTTGTAGCCCAGGTGTTTGATCAGGCAGAGCACACCTTCGGCCGGCGAACCCTTCCACCTGGGCCAGGTGTCTGGACACAAGGGCTTGTACCTGAAGAGAGAGAGAGAGAGAGACAGAGAGAGAGAGAGACAGAGACACACACACACACACACACACCCACAGACAACTTGCATATTTCTGGCAGAGTACATGAATGGAAGAAGTCTGTGTGTGTGTGTGTGTGTGTGTGTGTGTGTGTGTGTGTGTGTGTGTGTGTGTATGTAATTCAATTTCCTCGACAACCGTTCAGTCAATCAACTTCACACTTGTCAGACTTTACACACGGCCATACGTAACCAGTGGATGACTTCACGGACGCTTTATCTGCTTGTCTGCGGTTTACACCAAGACGAGGCAGTTTAGACACCCTGAGCTCAGTCACCTCTCCAGGAAGATCTCGTATTTGCGTCGGTAAGCAAATCCGGCCCTCCTCACCCGGAGGTGCTCCATGAGCCCCAGATACTTGACCTGATGCCTCACCAACACATCGTCGAAGCGACCTGGACCACAGACACACAGACACAAAGACACAACACCGTGCACTATTCATGAAGCCCATCAAACAATGCACTCTGGACAAGCAGAGGTCAAGCTAGCCAGCGTTTTGTCCGAAGGACATCCAATCTTCATTAGCTACACAGTATTGATTCCCTTTACCTCTCATGCTGAACATAATGTTCAGGGGTTTAGCTTGTAAAGCTTAACGTGATGGACAACAAGATCTAAACACCACAATAATAACAAGCACAATATATCACAGAGAGATTCATACATACCCACCAAACATCAATATGTAAGTGAATATACATCTCAAAGTCAGCTAATAAACTCATGGACTGGTGTGGTCGGACGTCTGTTGTCCTCAACCGGGGTCTCACCTGGTTGCTTGCCGTCGTTGGGCTTGATGCAGCGGACGTACCAGGGCTCCTTGCACATGAGAACACCTGCCAGGCCCACCAGGCTACTCTTGAACTGAGTCACCACCTGACCGGGAGACACACCAGCACACCATGACTAGGACATCACACCTCCAACATAATAATACAGCATACCGACATGCGGCTGAGGGTCCACGGGTTCTCCTTACTGTCTCAGGCCTTTTCTTGCTGTCCGGCTCAGTGCGGGGGAAGCAGTGTTTGATGATGGCGTTCTGGGACTGCCGCATGACCTGAGAGGGCACAGGGTAGCTGTCTATCTACCAGTGATCGGTGACAGCATACTGACCCGGCTAACTCCGAGGTACCAAGGTTCGGGTTTTTGTTCCGAATGGGGCCAATGCTCAGAATGTTAGCACTCAAGGTGTGTCTCTGGCAGCTACGGAGGGCTGGTCTGGCCTGCCCTTGCATCAGTGAATTGTTATTAGCTCTAAAAGTTATAGGCGAACGTACCTCTTTGACATTCCGATACAACAGGTCATTGTTTTTGTCCAGAAACCCTGAAAATAACAGCAATCGACAAATGACAAAATGTTGCGACAAAATGTTGCGTGAAGTAAGAAGAGAAGTACGATTTTGGAACAGTGTCCTAGTCTGGAAATGGATCTCTCACCAACCACACAGTAGGTAACTTCCCCTGCGTAGTGCAAGAGGCGGAAGTCCCCGCGTTGCAGAGTTTTCCTGGTTTTCTGGTCGGCCAGTTTATGTCTATGATACAGAATCACAATAAGATAGCCTAGTCATGTTCTGGGACGTGAGTCAGCATCGGTAGTTAAGTACCAATCCAATACCTCACTGTACCCGGATATAGGACGTTTGTACTCGGGTGCGGAATATCTGCAGAGGAACTCACGTGACAAAGTGCGGATGTCCTTGTATCTTCTCCTCCAGCTTCTCCAGGAAGGTGAGGTCCGTGGCCTCGCCGGGACGCAGACACTCCTCGTCCTGTCTCACGACACGGATCACACGCCACCACTGAGGCTGCCCACGTCTGTGTTTGTGCGTCTGTTTGCGTTATGTGCGACTGTTCGACAATCGACTCACCAGTATGGAGATGATGCCCCTGTGTTTCTCCTCCACCAGGTCACAGATGATCTTGTTGTTGAAATATGGCACCGGTTCCCACTGAAGACCGGAGGAAAACAGAGATATCCTGGATGTGTTGCGTGTAATGAGTCGTTGTACTTTTACTCTTAAGCTTCAATAGTGTTCAGATGCCGGCCCTTTGTAATGTAATGGATAAGAGTGCAGACAGGGTGTCCAGTTTACTTCGATTCCCTCCATGTGGTACTCCTCCTGCTCAGACTTCAGTGTCAGCTGGATGAATAGCTGCTGGAGTTTTTCGTTGCAGTAGTTGATGCAAAACTGCTCAAAGCTGAACACAAGGAAAGGTACAGAGGAGCTGTCACGGTTCCCTCTGACTGTCATGATGGATGATCTTGATCACGACAGGTCAAGTCCTCACCTGTTCACGTGGAAAACCTCAAACCCGTAAATGTCCAGGAGGCCGATCACAGTTTTCCTAGACGAGTCCTGCGCAGAATTTAACATAGAAGTGTACACTGGCGTTTACATTCGGTCATTTATCTGTGTAGCAGTGTACTGTGCGCCCCACACACACACACACACACACACACACACACACACACACACACACACACACACACACACACAGACCTTGTTAGCTAAGGACTCATTGATCTTGTTCACCAGCCAGGTGAACGTCCGGCCGTAGATGGCTTTGGCGAGGGCGTCCCTGGCGTACACCGCGTGCTCCGCAGCGAACGGACTGTACACCTGGGAACAAGGTACGACAAGGTTCTCATGGGACGATGCTCCAATCTGGTGGCAGTGCTTTGTTGATGTAAAGACAATGTTGTCGCTCAATTACCTCCTCCATTTTGGCTTCGATCTTCCTGTGAGTTAAACCCTGTTGCAGCACCTGTACATCAATCCCCAGCAACTGCCCAGTAGAACACAGGAGTACATAAGTGCAAGCATATTAAATTACGTACTTAAAGGTGTTGTCGGTCAGATTCAAGAGCTTTGATTATTCAAGTGTAATTTGTAAAAAAAAAAGCCACAGCCGTTCATCAGCTGTTGGTGAGTGAGATGTGCTCGGAGAATATCTGTTTCTAGTTGACTGTGTCTGTCTCCGTATGAGACCATTTAGATATTCGACTGCTCCCGCCTCATTTCTGACCAATCGGGGGGCATATTTGTAGCTTTAGTCTCACCTCAAGTTTCAAGTATTTATTGTCACTTCACAATTACACGTGAAGGTATAGCAGTGAGTGAAAAACTTTTTGTGCAAAACGCCCGACAGCCGACAGTAATTATAAAAGAATACAAAATAGAAATAGAACTATGAATATAAATTCTCTGTAAAATAAGTAAATGAAATATAAAATGAAATGGAATATACAGCAAAAATGTCCAGGTGAGCAATACACATATAAATCGATGTACTAAAATATACATTGTTATATGCTGACATTCACAGAATGTCACAGAATACCTTCCCAGACAGTCGACACAACACTAGCACCAGCAGTTGGCACCAGGACTAGCACTAACACCAGTACTAGCACCAGGACTAGCACTAACACCAGTCAAAGGATAGCACCTAACACCGAGTACTAGCACCAGGACCACAGCACTAACACCAGTACTGAGCACCAGGACCAGCACTAACACCAGTACTAGCACCAGGACTAGCACGTAACACCAGTTACTAGCACCAAGGACTATGCACTAACACCGTACTGAGCACCAGGGACCAGCACTAAACACCAGTACTAGCACCTAGGACTAGCAACTAACAACCATGTCCTAGCACCAAGCACTAAGCAGTAACACCAGGTTAACTAGCACCAGCACATAAGCAGTAAACACCTTAGCACCAGGACCAAGCGCTAGCAGTAACACCAGCACATAGCACCTGAAGCACTTGCACTGGCTTACCAGCGCTAAGCATCCAGCCAGTAAACAACTTATCAACCAAGGATCTAGCACTAGCAGTAAACACTTAGCACTAGCGATTTAGACATTGATTGCGAACCTTTGACAGCCAGTGAAGCTCTGGGTTATTGTTGTAGAGAGTGGCGTATCCACGAGGGTTCGTATGAAACTTCAGATTCCCCAGATGAAGCACACTCGCGATGATAGCAAACAGGTGCTGCACGAGGAGAGAAATGTCAAGTGCATTACATTGGGTTCGCTTGTTTACTTCATTATAACAAGTGATTCATTTAAAGCACGACATCACCTCCGCGTCCTTCTCACTGAACTCGATGACCGAGAGGGCGTTCCTGACTGTCTTCCAGTCCCTCTTGTCGTTGATGGAGGTGACTTTGGCACAATCCCCCTGCAGGGAAAACAGGAACGCAGTCTCGTCATGCATAACCGCAAAATCACAAACCGGCCAAACATTCAGCAGTAATGAACATAAAGAGGAGCAGGACATCCACTCCTTTTAAAAACTTTCTGAACTTGTGGGTTTTAAAAGCTTTTTATAATGAACATAAAGGGAAGAGGTGAGCCGCGGCTGCTTTACTGTGATTTACCTGCACCAGGTAGCTGTACTTCTGGCAGTTCCTCTCCAGGCCCAGCCAGCGCAGGAGCTCCTCGTCGCCGCCCTCACAGCTGGTAGAAGTGGAAGTTCCTTCCCCGTGGTTTGGTGGACACCCGGGACTTCTCAGAGGTAGTCAGGATGTGGCACCACGGCTACTGGAACAGGAGTTTTTTTAAACCCACATCTAACTTCAAGTTGGATATTATTTTCGAGCCATTCATTGAAATATACCTGATGGTCAAACTGGATGTCCATGTACTTTCCAAAACGGCTGGAGTTGTCGTTCTTCAGGGTTTTGGCATTTCCAAAAGCCTAAAGAAGCAAAGAACGAAAGAAAGAATATATATTCTTATATATATAAGTATATTCTTGAAATACAGGGTAGCGCCTGAGGAACCAACTCCAGTTGTTGCGCCTTTGCCTTGCTCATGGGCAGGGCAGTGAGTGGCATCTTGCACGTTTTGCATTTTTGTGCGACGGAATCCGGAGCCCCCGGTGAAAACCCACGTGGAGAAAACATACAAACCCCACGCAGAGTGGAAAAGACCTCAGACTCAGAACCTCCGTACCCTGGTGGGCAGTGGTCAGCCTTGAACCCAGGACAGAGCTTCTTGTGGTGCAGGCAGCATTTCTCAGCAGCAACTGACATGGAAGGTATCAAACACAGGACGAATTTTGGAACTCTGACCTCCAGCACAGGGTTGGAAAGGAGCAGGCGGTCGCGCACGTTGTCCAGGAGCTTGGTGCTGGGGCAGCTGACCGCGTAGAACTGGAGGATCTTCTTGGAGGTCTCCGTCTTGCCTGCGCCGCTCTCCCCCGAGATGAGGATGAAGTGGTTGTTGAACTCGCTCAGCATGGTGCGGAACACGTTGTCTGCCAGAGCGTAGCTGGAACACACAGAACGGGAGGTCAGGAACATGGGCAACCTTGGGAACCTGAGGAACCTGAGAAACCTGGGGAACCTGGGGACCTGGGGACCTGGGGAACCTGGGGACCTGGGGAACCTGAGGAATGACTTCTTACATGTGCGGTGGAAGCTCGAAGAAGTTGACTCCCATGTAGGTGTCCATGTGCTTCTTGCTGTAGATGTCCAGATCCTTGTAGGGGTTCACTGAGACCAGCAGGGTTCCGATGTACGTCTGCACAGCGGAGCACAATGGCACATATTCATAACTAACTCAGTAACAACCACAAATATGATTTAGGAAACTATGTCTGAGATATAAAAGAGATGTCCCCATGTCTCTGCAAAGGGTTTGTCAAATAACATTTGTGAAAAATAATGTTAACCTGAGCAGCAGCAAAGCTTCACTTGATGAAGATGAGACCAGACTCACGTAGACGAGGTTCTCGTGGAACCTCTTCCTCAGGTTGTCCAGGAAGGCAGACTCGCTGGTGTGGGCATCCAGCAGGACCAGGTCCTGGACCCCCACGCGGTCCCGGGCCGTCAGGGAGCCCTCCATGTTCCGCAGGATCCGGTTGCACCGCTCCTCCAGGCTCTGAAAGGCAAGCGGGCCAAAGGTCAGGTCGGCCCAAGTGACACGAGGAGGAAATGAGACATGTCCAGTTGTCCAGGGATCGTCTGCAGGGAGGCGAAGCACGGAGTTGGTTACATGCTATTGTTGTTGTCGTTGTTGTTGTGTACAAACGTTGTTGTCTGGAATGACAGGATGGAGGACAGCTTATCGGGTTCCATGTCGACGTGACGGAACAAATCTCTCTCTTTGTGTCCTGTTTTCTACACGGTTATCTGCTGAGGGTTTCATAGTTGACACGTGTGTGTGTGTGTGTGTGTGTGTGTGTGTGTGTTGTGTGTGTGTGTGTGTGTGTGTGTGTGTGTGTGTGTGTGTGTGCGCTCAAGCTATTCATTCCCGGGCGTCCAGCGGTTTCCTCCCTCCAGTCCGTCTATCTACGGCCTCGCTAACATCCTCCGCCCCACCGATCTTATTTCCCTCATCGCTATCGGATCCGTTTCCCGGCCTCCTAAACGGGCGGACATCCATCTTTCAAGTCACAATGAGGCACTGAAACATTCTGAAATACAACCTCCCACGACGACACTGCTCGGCAGATACACAAATAATAAAACCAAAAAAGTTACAGATATACAAATATAGAATACAAAAATACTGGTCCTGCACTTCTGCTCTCATCCCAGCTATTATGCAGGCAACCTAGAAATTATGAAACTTGTTTTATTAACCTTGCAACTATGAATGCTTGAAACCTGCTCTATTATTACCATTATTAGTACATATATTGCTGTCTCTCCTTGCAAACACAGTGTACTCCATTTGTAAGTCGCTTTGGGAATAAAAGCGTCCTGCCCAAATAACCCTGAACTGTAAATGTGAATCAAGACAAATACGAAAGTCAACGCGTGATGACACAGACACACTTGGCAGCGACCATGTGTCATCGTGGAATATGTACAGTATCAGATGCACTCTCTGCACTTTAGTTACAGCGCTGCGCTGCGGACGGGCCTCTCATCATCACCGCCCTCCGCCGCGGTGCCAAGAGGGCCGAGGCGGCGGAGCGACACCAGAGCCGGGGGGGCCGGGGGGCCGGGGAGCGTGTTTTACTGTCATGGACGAGACGGCGGGTCACTCGGGGAACCTCAGAGAATCTTTAGAAGGAGTGGTGGCTGTCCTCCACGCAACAAAACATGTCAAACACATCAAAACCAGAGAAGAAGATGGATACAGGAATAAATAGAGATACAGTACATACACTTTTTGGAGATACAGGCAAAAATAGTTAATGATGTTAGGAGATACATTCCCTACCTTCAGGGGGCTTATGGGCGTCCGAGTATCTTTTATAAACCCAACAAACATCTGCTTATATTGAGGAGGGGAAAGGAAGGGCCTTTGACAGGAAACATTGATATATAGGGTACTGTTTCCTCCAAATGGACTCCATAGTGTGTGTGTGTGTGTGTGTGTGTGTGTGTGTGTGTGTGTGTGTGTGTGTGTGTGTGTGTGTGTGTGTGTGTGTTGTACAGAGTAAAGGCCGTTCTATAAGTTGGTTAAAGACACGGAGACCTATGTCTACAACTATTACATGAAAGTGTGTCTTCTTTTGTCATTTGTGTGATCCTATTTGATAGAGTCATGTGTTAACAAATTGTGTTAAAATTATGTCAAGTTTGTGCCAGCCATTTTTCCTAAATCATGGTGCTCACAGGTCCCCTGTTTTAATGATTATTTAAGGAAGGAATAATTTAGACAAGGGGGTTTTAACTTTAAAGGAAACCTGAAGCAACTTATTTTACATAAAGTGATGGGTTTACTGGTGACATGCTTGGGCTGATCCTGGTGCACATATACACTTAAACATGTCGTCTCTGTTCACTCCATCAGACCAACTACTTTTAGAGCAACGGTGGGAACACTGTGCTTTCAAAGGTAAGTTAAACAGAGGCACTTTGATGTTCATTTATCCATCACATTTTAATTCAGTTTGCAATATATTTTAAGCATCTTTTGTAGCAGTCGGGGCAGTTAATTAATTGGGCATAAGTTGACCTGCTAATGTATAGCCTACGCTTGCAATTTATTTATTGTTTGCAAATTATAAACAGCTCATGTGGACGTTTGCTAAAACGTTTCCGTCTCGTAATCCTTCTGGGTCGTTCCAACTGCAACATTTTACTTGTTGTTTTTAGCACAGCTCTGGTCACGGAGCGTTTTCAAAAGAGGACAACGCTTTTTAGGTCGTGTAGAATCTAGTCCAGCCTCAGGTGATCTACTTCTGCTGCAGCATGATGTGTTTGTGGGCCAGTTTGTTTCCTTCAGACTTGGCACGTTTCCTTCATCCCTGGTGACACATCAGGGTCGTCTTTATATGATTTAGTACAGTAAATGTGTTATAGTTACTTTAAAGATTTGATTGACCACCACCACCCCCCCCCCTCACCCCACCATGAGCGTCCCTGAGTGTCGGTAGCGGAATATTAAAAGTGTGTACGAGAAGTCTGGAAGAATCTGATACTGTATTAGCAGGAAGCGGGGTGTTGGGGTGTCTATGAAGGGCTCTCCGTGGGGCAGAGGAGTCGCATGGCCGTCCGCACACAAGCGCCGGTGACTCGAGGTTGGCAGGACTCCCTGCTGGTCCTCGCTTCAAAGGAAAGATGACCTCATCGTCGGAATGATCGGCGGACCGGGAAGGAAGACAGGCGTCCCGATGGAGTCAAGAGACAGTTTGGCTCGGGGTCAAAGAGAGGCGACCCCTCCTGCCAACGCTGACGTCTAACGAGACGACCGGGAGACTGAGGCTGATTACAGTGTGGCACCGTGGTGGAGTTGGACTGGAGTTTGATGAAAGGTTCTGGGTTTTGAACCCCAGTACCCACACAGTCTAACTGTAGGAACCCTTGAGCAAGACGCCCAACCCCTACTCCGGCTCCTTAATGATGTGCACAACTTTATCCAAATATTGGAAATAAAAAATATCAATTTTATCCAAATATTGGATAAAATTGTCCACTAAATAGTAAATACGACTGTAATTCTCATGCCATGCAACTATTGCAGAAGGCAAGACAACAGAAAGGTGACAGAATCGCTTGACAAGAGCAGGCAAAGAACCTGCCTAGGAAACACAAACGCACCCGACACGAAACACCCAAATTATCTGAGGGCCGAGACGGAAACAGGACAATCTATCTGGGCCGAGGGACCCATCACCCGAGAGGTCGCCTCATTGTTGTCGTCCCCCACCGGCCCCCCCACCCTCCACACTCCACCCTCCACCCCGTCTCTCCACCATGGTGGTCAGATCCTGTTACCCGGCCACAAAGTGGCCGTTGGTCTCCTGAAAGAGATAGCGCTCCTCGTGGGCCGGGGACTGTCACCACGTCACCCCAGGGGTTCCAGGTGTCCTGGAGGAGGAAGCCTAGAGCGAGGCCCCTAGCGCCAGGGCCCCTAGCGCCAGGGCCCCTAGCGGCGGCGTTCCTCAGGGGCCAAGGAGAGACCCACAGCACCGGGAACATCCAGACATGTGGCCGTGCATCCGAAGGCTGAAGCCGTGGGGATGTGTTGGCGTTTGTGTAAAAATGTAGAAAAAGATGGCAGAGAAAACAGCCTGACAGGTAACCATGGGTTTGTGTCGGTGTAGCCTTGACTAGACTAGAATATTACAGCAATTTACCAACGAGGACGATGGAATATGGATTACAAAGAATAACGAGACTTAACAAGGTGTACCTCTTTCATCTCCAGCGGCTGGTGCATCATGGTGGAAACTCTGGTGCCACCAACTTTAGAAATCCCAACGTTGTAGGCAGCTAGTGATCCTCAGGGGCGGTTTTCACCAGGAAGACTCGGTTTCCATGCCAACAGCCTCCCCTCCTCCTATTCACCGCCGTGAGTGTTCAGCTCCAGAACTTCAGCTACGCCCAACACCACCAACACCACCACCAGCACCGCCACCAGCACCAGCAGCACCACCAGCACCAGCAGGGTGCGGGCGACCCGAGATCCGTCCGGGTGGAGGAGGAGGAGGAGGAGGAGGTGAGAGAGGCGAGAGAGGATGAGCGGACTAGCGGACCACCGGACCTGTGCTCCCACCTGGCCGGTAATGAGCAGCAGGTAATGAGCAGCAGGTAATGAGGAGCAGGTAATGCGGCCACTGTTCTCTGGAAGCTCCGTCGCCTTAAACATTCATGAGCCACCGGGCTGTTCCAGCAATCCACCTGAGTCCACCGGGCTGTGCTTAAGGAGCCACGCGTGTGTGTGTGTGTGTGTGTGTGTGTGTGTGTGTGTGTGTGTGTACATTATACAGTGTGGTGTGTGTGTGTGTGTGTGTGTGTGTGTGTGTGTGTGCATGTGTGTGTGTGTAACACAAGGATGGGGTAACTCAATCTGCCCGGAGACCCTCCTCACCTGTCCCCTCCTCACCTGTCCCGTCCCCAAGCCCCTCCCACCCCTCCCCCACACACAACTACAGGCCAAGTGTTGGGTTACTGATCTTTGATTAGCGGACGAATTTCTAACTAATTACTAAAGACGGCGCGTCGCCAGGAGGACAAGGGGAGCTCGTTTTAGATTAAAGTTGATCTGCTCTCCACACCTGCAGCCTCGTGGGACGAAACGTAATAATAATACGCATCACGTTTGTTAAAAAAACACAAAACCTGTTTATGGTGCATCTTTACACTGCAGCTAACAGCCCTCACACACACACACACACACACACAGACGCACACACACACACACACACACACACACACACACAGACGCACACAGTCAGACACACACACACACACACACACACACACACACCACACTGTATAATGTACACACACACACACACACGCAGTCAGACACACACACACACACACACAGACTCACAGTCAGACACACACACACACGATGCTATAAATTAAATATAAAAATCCATACATTTAAATAAGAACCTGCATTAGCATTTCCAATACTCACATTGAAAATAAATATTGACTGATAACAATAGTCACAATAATAATCCTAATAAAGAATACAAATGAAAAAAGATTCATAAATAATGATTATGATGATTATAATAATAATTATTATTATAATAATGATAATAATAATAATAATAATAATAACAACTCATATCAATAACGATAGAAACCTACCTCTGAGTGTCTGTACATGTCGGTAATGCTGGTTAATAAACGGTCTAATAAACGTTTAATAAATGTATTCTGGGGTCCTGCGGGGGTCCGGGCTGGAGACGGGTGAGTGGTGGACCACCAACACCCAGCCTCTCATACACACACAGAGATGGAGAGAGATGGGGAGAGATGGAGCGAGAGATGGAGAGAGATGGGGCGAGAGATGGGGAGAGAGATGGAGAGAGATGGAGAGAGAGTTGGGGAGAGGGGGAGAGAGAGATGGGGAGAGATGGGGAGAGAGATGGAGAGAGAGATGGGGAGAGATGGGGAGAGGGGGGAGAGATGGGGAGATGGGGAGAGAGATGGGGAGAGGGGGAGAGAAAGAGAAGGAGAGGTAGAAAAGAGAGGTGAGAAAGAGGGGGAGACAAGAGAGAGTAGAGTTGGGGGGGGGGAGTTTTATTGCAGTTTCAGACACCTGCATTCATGACCATCCCATAATACTACCCCCCCCCCCCCCCCCTGCATGTCGTCATGGTGACCTCATTCTCACTTGTGTGTTTTCTTTTGGGTTTTTTTTTCTTTTTTCTCAGGGTTAACCCTTTAACCTCAGGGCCCAACCTCCAGGCGGCCCTCTGGCGCCCTCTGGTGGCGTCACGTTGTCCCGTCGACTCATGTACGCGCTGTCATGGAACATGAAACATGACAGAGCTGAGTGCTTCACTAACATACATCATTAAAGGCATACATTGCACTCGTTTTTTCTTCCTCGTTTTTTTCTCCCCTGACCCCTGACCTGGTGACCTAACCCCTTGGCCTAATATTTAAGTAAGTAAGCAAGCAAGCAAGTAAACTTGACTTAGTAATGAAGCAAACAATCCTTTACTGCACGGATCAACTGGTGAAGCAGTAGACTCGCTTTTCTGGTTCACCAGGTTGACACCAGGACCTTTATTGCAGAGTTTGTGGCTGTTGAGCAGCTGGAACAACGCTAATGCTAATGTACGTGCTGACGGCCGGTTTAACCTGTGGTGCAGTGATTGGTCAATGCAGCACAGGTGTGCAGACCCACCCACCCCACCACCAGTCTAACCTGCCTACCTGAGCCTACACACACTCTCTACATAACACGTATTTATGTTAAAATCCCCTTCTGAACATTTCATCCACGTGTGTGAATGAGTTTCTCTTCTGTGAACTTCTGTATTTCCTAACGAAACAGGAAACAAGACGTAACTCCACCCCTTGCAGTTCCTGGTTTCCTGCCCAGGCTCTGTGCCCCCCCCACCCAGAAGTGCTGCTCTACTACAGTAGGACTGCTGGTTCCCTAATATAGTGACAAACAATGACATTATTGGTCAGAGGCGGTGAGCCTGGACAAGCCACTTCATTGTAATCCATCCACCGAGGGGAGTGGCTTGTCAAGACACACCTTGTCTGACTCAGTGTCACTTGTAACTTGGCTCCGCCCACGTCTCCCAACAATAGAGGCCACTCTGCAGGTATGTACCTGGAGCTCAGCTTTCACTCCTCACCGCGACACGTCCTCCGCACACCTGAGACTGAGTGATCAGCCTGAGCTGCAGGATGAGCCACTGGGTTAAATCGACCGGCAACAGGTATAAAAGGTGGACGGATGCGGAGAACAGGTAAAGCGGAACCCAACATGTTGACACACCTGAGACTGAGAGAGTGACAGAGTGACTAAGTGACTGAACAGAGGGTGGCTGGGAAACCACTGTGGTGTCAGGTTGCAGTGTTGCTCCACGTGAACACAATGTTTGATGTTGTCAATGTGATTGTTTTTTGTGGTCTGTCTGTCTGTCTGTCTGCCTGTCTGCCTGTCTGCCTGCCTGCCTGTCTGCGTGTTTCCTATTTCAGTGAGTTGTCATTCCGAGCTGAGGGAGCTAGCGGCGGCCCCAGCCCTGGAGACAGCCCCCCACGGGCCCCCGGACCAGACGGGGGACCCCCTGAGTCACAACCGGATGCCAACGGCCCCAAAAGTTTGTAGTCCAACACCAACAAGCAGCTGCCATGTTGTAATGGGAGATAAGGTCGTAAAGGGCTTTGGATGAAAGCGCCGTACACATGAATGCGATCTGTTTTACATTTTGAACGTTTTACATGAAGGTAGCCAGGGAGTGCTTACTGCCTGCTAGCTCCAGTGTTGACCTCTGCCTGCAGGCCTCACGGTGCAGGACGCCGTGGACGCTCTGGGCTTCGGGGTCTTCCAGGTGAAACTCTGCATGCTGGCAGGCCTCGTCTGGGTGAGAGGAACACCCACACCTACACCTGCTGCTCTCCTTCCTCTGTGCTTTCTGCTCCGAGAGCTTCACATTACATTATCTACATTTAGGGCATTTGGGAGACTCTATTATCAAATATCCAAATATGCTACACAATGTACACAGTGTACATGGTTGTGTCCATGGACATATATATATATACTGTGTATATATACGCATCCTAGATGCTGCATTGACCCTCGGGCCCGTTACTGCGATATGTCAATACGCCGTCATCTTGGAGCGGCCAAGCCTACAGGCCTGTACACACACACAAGTTAACAGGGAGATGTGGTTTTTCAGGATAAAAAGCACCAGAACAGTTTATGATCATCGTCGAGTAAAAATATCGACCAAATATATTGTTATAGTTATATATTCTCTGACCCTCAACTCCCCTGTTTACTTGTATGTGTTTACAAGCCAGTCTGGGCCTCTTTGAATCCCATCCTCTCTCGGATCCTTAGAACTTACTTACATGTTGGTGCGTCTCGGCACTAAATACCTTTGTGTGTCTTTGTGTATAATCCTAGCCTAGCTAACGTGTTCTTATCCCTATTGTTCCTATCCTAGCGACTGTAGTTAGCTGTCAACCGATAAATGATGAGCAATTAACTTGTTCTATTGACTGAGCAATTATGAAACTTCCTTGAAACTTGTTATACTGCAATCTTACTGCAAACGTCAGCAATCGAAATGCTCGAAATGTAAATGTGGGTGTAAACGTGTGTCTTGTGTCTCCGTGTGGCTGCAGATGGCCGACGCCATGGAGATGATGCTGCTCAGCATCCTGGGACCTCAGCTGCTCTGTGAGTGGAGACTCAGTGCCTTCCAGGTCGCCCTGCTCACCTCGGTAACTCACCAGGCCGCTCCACCACCCTCAAGCACACCCGACTGAGAACATGATAAATGCCGCAGTTGTACCTGGGAACTCAGCCAGCGTGGTCCAGAACAGGCCCATGTAGTCGGCCTGGGTCAGGTAGGTGCACTCCAGGCTACAGCTGGGCTCAGCCAGGATCCGGTTGGACGCTAGAGCAACAGAGAACAACATCGGTCTGTTCACTATTCCACTATTCACTGTTCACGGCTGGATCTGAGATTGGAGGCGATCGAATATTGTAAAAATGGAGGCAGAGAGAAAACACACACGCATACCGTCACACGAATCTCCTTCCTGGAAGAGGGCCGTCGTCAACAGGCACTATACCATAATAGGAGAACGCATACGTAAACCTACGGAGGAAAACACAAAAACACACATACAAATAAAAAGACACCGACACAGGACACAGACACAGACACTCCTAGATGAAGGTTTGAACACCGACCCAGACGATCCACAGCAGCAGGGTGGTCCTCAGGTACGCAGGAGAGAAGAGGTTTCGGATCCGGCCGCGTTCCACCTGGGAAGGTGGACGGAGAAGTTAAAGTTATCGTCGTGAGATGAAGGCCTTCACACCGTCGTCCGGGTGAATACTCTTTTTCTGATTGGCCGTGTGCATTGAAACCCATGTGTTTGCACATGCTGTGTGGCTCAAGTTTGAAATCGATTGAGTGAAAAAAAACCGTCACCCAAAATGTGCAAATGCTTCTATTTTATATTGTTGACAATTGAGCATAGTATAGGGAGATCATCAACTCGTAGGTATGTGTTTAAACACTTTTTAAGGTTTCTTAAAGGTTTACCTATATTACACTATATGGGGGAAGTGTCTGTATTGAGCTGTGGAGTGTGTGTGTGTGTGTGTGTGTGTGGTTTGATGGCTGGTTTAAGCAGCCTGCACACCTGAGTCAGGCTGGTTAGACACTGCAGCTGCAGGGTGAGGCTGCACACCTGAGCTGCAGTAAGGTTGACCGGTTCAACCAGCCGCACACACACACACACCACACACACACACTCACACACTCCTGCTGATAAAGAGGTTTGACAACAGCTGTGGGCGTCCTGATGGCAGCTGAGAGCAGTCCTCTCACCTGAGAGCAGTCCTCTCACCTGAAGGGCCCGGCCGTCAGTGTCTCTGTGGGCGGCGGCTTCCCGTTGTCGGCGGCGAGCCGAGCCAGCGTTGCCATGGCGGCGTCCGGGTTTCCCGCCAGCAGGTCGTAGTGGACGCTCTCTGGGAGCCACTGAGAAGGTTCAATAAATATAGAAGATGTGATGTTATTATGTGAGGACAGTGCTTCATCCGTCCAAGTGAATAGAACCTCGAATAGAAAATAACAAACACAGATTGTACTATCGTCATTTAGTAAAGGACTCCTATTAATCCACCAGGTGTGAGCGAGATTAGCCATTCCAAGTGGTTTGTTCTGCCGTCCAAACTATATGGTTTACAGACGGTGTACTCTGGTCTGGTGTGTGTCCGTCTGCGGGGCTCACGTAGCAGAAGGCGAGGTACAGCAGGAAGGGGAGGGTGGACAGGCCGAGCAGCCAGCGCCAGCCCAGCCACGGCATCACCAGCATGGCCAGGACCACCGCCAACACGGCTCCGAGCGCCCAGAACACCTGACAGAGACGCACAAGATAGCACAAGATCAAGATCAGTATCACACCATCATATGAAGACGGCAAGTTGGGTCAAATACAGTATGTGCATGGTGATTACCGCGATCAGCATGATGAAGATGGCTCTCCAGTTCTTGGGCAGGAATTCAGAATACAACGTTATCCTGGAAGAACGTTCACACAGCTCATGGTGAATGGATTGCATTTATATCATCGCTTTTATCCAAAGTGCTTTACAGTATTGCCTCACATTCACCCATTCATACACCGACGGCGGCGGTGCCAACCATGCAAGGTAACAACCAACACGTCAGGAGCAGGTAGGGTTAGGTGGTGTCTTGCTCAGGGACACCTCCACACTTAGCTAGGAGGAGCAGGTAGGGTTAGGTGGTGTCTTGCTCAGGGACACCTCCACACTTAGCTAGGAGGAGCAGGTAGGGTTAGGTGGTGTCTCGCTCAGGGACACCTCCACACTTAGCTAGGAGGAGCAGGTAGGGTTAGGTGGTGTCTTGCTCAGGGACACCTCCACACTTAGCTAGGAGGAGCAGGTAGGGTTAGGTGGTGTCTTGCTCAGGGACACCTCCACACTTAGCTAGGAGGAGGAGCAGGTAGGGTTAGGTGGTGTCTTGCTCAGAGACACCTCCACACTTAGCTAGGAGGGGAGCAGGTAGGGTTAGGTGGTGTCTTGCTCAGGGACACCTCCACACTTAGCTAGGAGGAGGAGCAGGTAGGGTTAGGTGGTGTCTTGCTCAGAGACACCTCCACACTTAGCTAGGAGGGGGAGGAGCCCGGGGATCGAACCAGCAACCTTCCTGTTGCCAGACAACCGCTCTTATACCTCCTGAGCTACAGCCGCCCTGTTTATACTAATGTAAGCATTTCAACTACGTATACAGGTTAAACTATACAGGTGACCTACGCCTAGCTATACAGGCTATAAGGGTAGAGATGGTAGGTGACCTACGCCTGCGGAGCCCCTCCGATGCCCATGCCCACCAGACTGCGCAGCACCAGGATCCAGCCATAGGTCGGAGCGAAGGCGCTCAGCAGGCCGTAGTAGAAGGTCCACAGCATGCTTAGGGTCAGGCCCTAGGTGAACAGGTCAACAGGTCAACAGGGACACACATCCACACATACACATGATGAAGTTACATCCTCAGCAGAACAATATAAATATCCTTTTTCTCTTTACTATTGTAATTATTTTTTTTCCCAAACCTTTTTTCTGCCGTATTTATCGCAAATGTTGCCCCAGATCGGTGAACTGATGCCCATCCCGATGAACACGGCCTGAGAGAATCACAACGCCTTAAAAGTTCATTATTCTTAACACGCAAAAAAAATATCAACGATAACAGAAGGCTGTGCAGGGTGGTGGTGGTGGAGGAGAAGGTGATGAGGGTGGAGGTGGTGGTGGTGGTGGTGTTGTTGAGGGTGGACGCGGTGGTGGGGCAGCTGGTGGTGTTGAGTGTGGAGGTGGTGGTGGTGGTGTTGAGGGTGGACGCGGTGGTGGGGCAGCCGGTGGTGTTGAGTGTGGAGGCGGTGGTGGTGGTGGTGTTGTTGAGGGTGGACGCGGTGGTGAGGGTGGAGGTGTGCTTGAGGGTGGTGGAGCGGCCTGGTGAGTTACCGAGGTGAGCAGGGCGACCTGGAAGGCACTGAGTCTCCACTCACAGAGCAGCTGAGGTCCCAGGATGCTGAGCAGCATCATCTCCATGGCGTCGGCCATCTGCAGCCACACGGAGACACAAGACACACGTTTACACCCACATTTACATTTCGAGCATTTCGATTGCTGACGTTTGCAGTAAGATTGCAGTATAACAAGTTTCAAGGAAGTTTCATAATTGCTCAGTCAATAGAACAAGTTAATTGCTCATCATTTATCGGTTGACAGCTAACTACAGTCGCTAGGATAGGAACAATAGGGATAAGAACACGTTAGCTAGGCTAGGATTATACACAAAGACACACAAAGGTATTTAGTGCCGAGACGCACCAACATGTAAGTAAGTTCTAAGGATCCGAGAGAGGATGGGATTCAAAGAGGCCCAGACTGGCTTGTAAACACATACAAGTAAACAGGGGAGTTGCGGGTCAGAGAATATATCACTATAACAATATATTTGGTCGATATTTTTACTCGACGATGATCATAAACTGTTCTGGTGCTTTTTATCCTGAAAAACCACATCTCCCTGTTAACTTGTGTGTGTGTGTACAGGCCTGTAGGCTTGGCCGCTCCAAGATGACGGCGTATTGACATATCGCAGTAACGGGCCCGAGGGTCAATGCAGCATCTAGGATGTGTATATATACAGTATATATATATATGTCCATGGACACAACCATGTACACTGTGTACATTGTGTAGCATATTTGGATATTTGATAATAGAGTCTCCCAAATGCCCTAAATGTAGATAATGTAATGTGAAGCTCAGAGGAAGGAGAGCAGCAGGTGTAGGTGTGGGTGTTCCCCTCACCCAGACGAGGCCTGCCAGCATGCAGAGTTTCACCTGGAAGACCCCGAAGCCCAGAGCGTCCACGGCGTCCTGCACCGTGAGGCCTGCAGGCAGAGGTCAACACTGGAGCTAGCAGGCAGTAAGCACTCCCTGGCTACCTTCATGTAAAACTTTCAAAATGTAAAACAGATCGCATTCATGTGTACGGCGCTTTCATCCAAAGCCCTTTACGACCTTATCTCCCATTACAACATGGCAGCTGCTTGTTGGTGTTGGACTACAAACTTTTGGGGCCGTTGGCATCCGGTTGTGACTCAGGGGGTCCCCCGTCTGGTCCGGGGGCCCGTGGGGGGCTGTCTCCAGGGCTGGGGCCGCCGCTAGCTCCCTCAGCTCGGAATGACAACTCACTGAAATAGGAAACACGCAGACAGGCAGGCAGGCAGGCAGACAGACAGGCAGACAGGCAGGCAGACAGACAGACCACAAAAAACAATCACATTGACAACATCAAACATTGTGTTCACGTGGAGCAACACTGCAACCTGACACCACAGTGGTTTCCCAGCCACCCTCTGTTCAGTCACTCAGTCACTCTGTCACTCTCTCAGTCTCAGGTGTGTCAACATGTTGGGTTCCGCTTTACCTGTTCTCCGCATCCGTCCACCTTTTATACCTGTTGCCGGTCGATTTAACCCAGTGGCTCATCCTGCAGCTCAGGCTGATCACTCAGTCTCAGGTGTGCGGAGGACGTGTCGCGGTGAGGAGTGAAAGCTGAGCTCCAGGTACATACCTGCAGAGTGGCCTCTATTGTTGGGAGACGTGGGCGGAGCCAAGTTACAAGTGACACTGAGTCAGACAAGGTGTGTCTTGACAAGCCACTCCCCTCGGTGGATGGATTACAATGAAGTGGCTTGTCCAGGCTCACCGCCTCTGACCAATAATGTCATTGTTTGTCACAATATTAGGGAACCAGCAGTCCTACTGTAGTAGAGCAGCACTTCTGGGTGGGTGGGGGGGGGGGGGCACAGAGCCTGGGCAGGAAACCAGGAACTGCAAGGGGCGGAGTTACGTCTTGTTTCCTGTTTCGTTAGGAAATACAGAAGTTCACAGAAGAGAAACTCATTCACACACGTGGATGAAATGTTCAGAAGGGGATTTTAACATAAATACGTGTTATGTAGAGAGTGTGTGTAGGCTCAGGTAGGCAGGTTAGACTGGTGGTGGGGTGGGGTGGGTGGGGGGGGGTCTGCACACCTGCGCTGCATTGACCAATCACTGCACCACAGGTTAAACCGGCCGTCAGCACGTACATTAGCATTAGCGTTGTTCCAGCTGCTCAACAGCCACAAACTCTGCAATAAAGGTCCTGGTGTCTTTGTCGTTGATGTCAACCTGGTGAACCAGAAAAGCGAGTCTACTGCTTCACCAGTTGATCCGTGCAGTAAAGGATTGTTTGCTTCATTACTAAGTCAAGTTTACTTGCTTGCTTGCTTACTTACTTAAATATTAGGCCAAGGGGTTAGGTCACCAGGTCAGGGGTCAGGGAAGAAAAAAACGAGGAAGAAAAAACGAGTGCAATGTATGCCTTTAATGATGTATGTTAGTGAAGCACTCAGCTCTGTCATGTTTCATGTTCCATGACAGCGCGTACATGAGTCGACGGGACAACGTGACGCCACCAGAGGGCGCCAGAGGGCCGCCTGGAGGTTGGGCCCTGAGGTTAAAGGGTTAACCCTGAGAAAAAAGAAAAAAAAACCCCAAAAGAAAACACACAAGTGAGAATGAGGTCACCATGACGACATGCAGGGGGGGGGGGGGGGTAGTATTATGGGATGGTCATGAATGCAGGTGTCTGAAACTGCAATAAAACTCCCCCCCCCCAACTCTACTCTCTCTTGTCTCCCCCTCTTTCTCACCTCTCTTTTCTACCTCTCCTTCTCTTTCTCTCCCCCTCTCCCCATCTCTCTCCATCTCTCTCCCCATCTCTCTCTCCATCTCTCTCCCCATCTCTCTCTCCATCTCTCTCCCCATCTCTCTCCATCTCTCTCTCCATCTCTCTCCCCATCTCTCGCCCCATCTCTCTCCATCTCTCTCCCCATCTCTCTCTCCCCCTCTCCTCATCTCTCTCTCCATCTCTCCCCATCTCTCTCCATCTCTGTGTGTGTATGAGAGGCTGGGTGTTGGTGGTCCACCACTCACCCGTCTCCAGCCCGGACCCCCGCAGGACCCCAGAATACATTTATTAAACGTTTATTAGACCGTTTATTAACCAGCATTACCGACATGTACAGACACTCAGAGGTAGGTTTCTATCGTTATTGATATGAGTTGTTTATTATTATTATTATTATTATTATCATTATTATAATAATAATTATTATTATAATCATCATAATCATTATTTATGAATCTTTTTTCATTTGTATTCTTTATTAGGATTATTATTGTGACTATTGTTATCAGTCAATATTTATTTCAATGTGAGTAATTGGAAATGCTAATGCAGGTTTCTTAATTTAAATGTATGGATTTTTATATTTAATTTATAGCATCGTGTGTGTGTGTGTCTGACTGTGAGTCTGTGTGTGTGTGTGTGTGTGTGTGTGTCTGACTGTGCGTTTGTGTGTGTGTGTGTGTGTGTGTGTGTGCGTTGTGTGTGTGTGTGTGTGTGTGTGTGTGTGTGTGTGTGTGTGTGTGTGTGTGTGTGTGTGTGTGTGTGTGTGTGTGTGTGTGTGTGTGTGTGTGTGTGTGTGTGTGTGTGTGTGTGTGTGTGTGTGTGTGTGTGTGTGTGTGTGTGTGTGTGCGTGCGCTCACAGTCGTGTTGGCATGTGTGTTAACACATTCCAGAACCTGGCAACACATCAGACGAAGTTCCACAGAGATATGGGCAAGGTGAGTGTGTGTGTGTGTGTGTGTTGAAGGAAGAATGCCTTTTCGATGAATCTGAAGATTCTAAATAGGGACTAGAGTCATGCTTTAGGATGCAAGACTGTCCTCTGTGCTGTCTCCCTGCTGAGTTGGCCCAC
>PIJE02000342.1:259228-359228 GCA_002895965.2 Coryphaenoides rupestris
GGCCCACGAGGCCGATGGTTAAGAGGAGCTGGTAAAAAGAATGCTACCTCAAGTTATTTAGTGCACTCCACTATGCACTCTCTGGGAATCTAATTGGCATTAAGGCGATAGCGCAAACAATTTCACTAAATAACAAGGATCTGTGGACAGCTTAACTGGAACTCCAAGGAAAATGTGATGTTTAGTTTAGTGTCTTCTGCTCAGCAAGGACAGGTCAAGGTTTTGAGTGTGAAGGTTCCATTCTTATGTTGTTGTTGTATTGGACAAAAAGCCAAACTAAAGTTGAGAGCGACGGTTTGAAAGTGAGCATGTGTGTGTTCCTCGGTGTAGCCGCCTGCAGACCAGCTTCGTCGTGGTGAAGGAGATGGCTCTCATCCTGCAGCAGGAGGGCTGCGGGAAGGGACCCCAGAGCCCCACACACCACACCTGTACAGGTACCCCAACACACCACACCTGTACAGGTACCCCAACACACCACACCTGTACAGGTACCCCAACACACCACACCTGTACAGGTACCCAACACACCACACCTGTACAGGTACCCCAACACACCACACCTGTACAGGTACCCCAACACACCACACCTGTACAGGTACCCCAACACACCACACCTGTACAGGTACCTCAACACACCACACCTGTACAGGTACCCCAACACACCACACCTGTACAGGTACCCCAACACACCACACCTGTACAGGTACCCCAACACACCACACCTGTACAGGTACCCCAACACACCACACCTGTACAGGTACCCCAACACACCACACCTGTACAGGTACCCCAACACACCACACCTGTACAGGTACCCCAACACACCACACCTGTACAGGTACCCCAACACACCACACCTGTACAGGTACCCCAACACACCACACCTGTACAGGTACCCCAACACACCACACCTGTACAGGTACCCCAACACACCACACCTGTACAGGTACCCCAACACACCACACCTGTACAGGTACCCCAACACACCACACCTGTACAGGTACCCCAACACACCACACCTGTACAGGTACCCCAACACACCACACCTGTACAGGTACCCCAACACACCACACCTGTACAGGTACCTCAACACACCACACCTGTACAGGTACCTCAACACACCACACCTGTACAGGTACCCCAACACACCACACCTGTACAGGTACTCCAACACTGAGCAATATCATGTGCAACATTACCATTCAACATCATGTGCATTTTGCATTATTATTACTGGCCAACATCATGTGCAATGATGTATTGTTTTATTGTACTGTATTGCTATGCAACCTGGCACAAGAATTTCCTTTGGGATTAATAAAGTTCTATCTCATCTATTATCTTATCTTACATCTGGCTCTGAGTTCATAGGACACTCTCTTTAAGGGGTCTTCAGGAACAAGAAACCAGGAGTGTGACTTCTTGCTTTACCTTCGACAGGTGACTTTGTTCAACACCTGGAGGTTATGGTCAACACACTGCGGTCTGAAGACAGCATTAGACTGGTCAGTATAACACCTCCTCACACCTCCACACACAATATGTCTGTCGTGTCTTTTTCAGGGTTCTTCTAATCGTTGTTGTGTTGCCATGGTTGCAGGCGGTGCGCTTGGACAGCCCCTGGACCGAGCGGGTGCGCTACATGGTGGTGGTCTCCACCCGCGGCTGTCAGGACGCAGAGGAGAACGTCCTGCTGGGGATGGACTTCCTGTCAGAGACGGACAGGTGGGTGACAGATAGCACCTATCGGGTCACGTGGAATGGCTCCCTGTCCAGGCCCTGCACCCTTGACACCGGAGTCCCCCAAGGCTCAGTACTGGGAACCCTTCTGTTCTGCCGACCCCCCACACACACACACACACACACCTGTCTCCCCTCAACCCAACCTTCAGTGGAAACGCTCTCGTCCAAGGATTGCATGCGTTTGATTTCTTGTTGATTCATCCAAAGGGAACTTGTGTGTTGTGTGTTTGTGGTTCTGCTCGACAGTAAGAGTCCGTGCTCGGTGGGGATGGTTCTGCCGCTGTGGAGCGACACCAGCATCCGCCTGCAGGGAGACGGGTACGTAGGGGAGTGAAGTGACTATGGCTCTGGCGGCGTGGCTCTGGGGGTGTGGCTCTGGGGGTGTGGCTCTGTGGGAGTGGCCAAAGCCGAGAGTGGCCTCATTTCAGAAGGATTATCCATGTCTTAACGTTGAGTATTTGTATTCGTTTCATTAAAATAATCATTTTATATTTATTATACTGCACATTTATTACATTTAGAACATGCATAAACAGTGCTATATCGAATACCACAAAATCAAGAAGCATTGGGAGTGTTGGGTTGTTTTGTATTTTGAGTGTTGTTTCCTGGTTGTGTGTGTGTGTGTGTGTGTGTGCGTGTGCGAATGTCAGCTGAGTTCTTGCTGAGCTGGTGTAAAGCATGTGTGTGTGTGTGTGTGTGTGTGTGTGTGTCGGTGTGTGTGTGTGTCGGTGTGTGTGTGTGTTGGGCGTGGAATGTTCTAGTCTTGGTGTGTGAATGGCAGGCCATGCTGATGAGCTAACCCCCCCCCCCCCCCCCCCCCACCCATGACCTCTGACCTCTCCCTGTCTCTCTGCCCCCCCCCAGAGGGTTCAGTGTGTCGGCGGGCGGCCGGTCTCACCTCTTCACGCCCGTGTCGGTCCAGGCCATGTGGTGAGTGGAGGCTCAGCTGGTGGTGGAGGAGCTGGTTGGTGTCATGGAAACGAGACGTCCTCGTTCTATAGTTTGTCCTCGTTCCCGTTCACGCTTCGGCGTAGAATTCAAAGTTTCTTTTCCATTTTTCAACGTTGTCTTCACCACCGAGCAGCGAATATGAAACTGCAGGGCGGCTTAGTAGTCGGATTGGTTTGATTTGGTTATCAGTTGACTTCCAACTTGTGTCTCATCTTGTATCTTGTGTCTCTGTGTCTTGTCTTGTGTCTCATCTTGTGTCTCATCTTGTGTCTCTGTGTCTCATCTTGTGTCTCATCTTGTGTCTTTCTGTGTCTCATCTTGTGTCTCATCTTGTGTCTCATCTTGTGTCTCATCTTGTGTCTTGTCTTGTGTCTCGTCTGGTGTCTCTGTGTCTCATCTTGTGTCTCATCTTGTGTCTCGTCTGGTGTCTCTGTGTCTCATCTTGTGTCTCATCTTGTCTCTCTCTGTGTCTCATCTTGTGTCTCATCTTGTGTCTCTGTGTCTGTGTCTCATCTTGTCTCTCTCTGCGTCTGTGTCCCATCTTGTGTCTCTGTGTCTCATCTTGTCTCTCTCTGTGTGTCTGTGTCTCATCTTGTGTCTCATCCGGTGTCCTGCGTCCTCCAGGTGTGTCCTGCGCGTCCTCCACAAGGCGTGCGAGGTGTCCTGCCGGTACGACCGCTACCCGGGGACGGGCGGCGTCCTGGCGTGGACGGCGTTCTACGAGAGCCGCATGTCCTCGGAGCAGAGCAGCGTCAACGAGTGGAACGCCATGACCGACCTGGAGTCCATACGGACGGACTCGCCCGCCATGTCCATGGACCAGTAAGGGACACACACACACATCACACACACATCACATCACACACACATCACACACACATCACATCACACACTCACTGTCAGAGTTGTGAATTTGTGAATGAGGGTGAGGTGACGATGTGGTTTGACGCAGGTATACGTTGAGATGCTCAGAAGAAGAGACAGAGACAGAGACACACGTTTATGTCGTATTTTATTGGATTAAATGTTCTCATAATCATCATTTAGTTTCACAAAGCGTCGTCGATCTGTCTCTAGTCGAAGAGTGTTGTTGTTGTTGTTGTTGTTCAACGTGGACGTCGACCAGACCAGCGGCACCGTCGTGGATGTGAGGTCATCTGAGTCGCGTCGCAGTCGCAGTTGGGGTCACTCGACGACACTGGAGTGTTGGTGTTACAGTGGAACAGCTGAAGTCATGGAGACGCGATACTTTGATATCAGATGTAATGAGTCACGCCGGGGGGGGCTATTCCTGTCCACGCCGTCACGCTAACTTGTGTGTGTTTTGTTTTTTCTCCGTGATGCTAACCCGCAGGCCCGCCGACCGGCGAGAGCACCGAGTGTCTGATCAAGGCTAAGCTACGTAGCATCTGCTGGACCGCGACCTGGAGAGCGCTACGTCTAAGGAGGTACGTAGCGCAGCGTAGCGTAGCGACGTGGCGATGATGATGTCGTGTGTTGTGTGTTGTCATGACGACGCTACAATAAACGTTACAAAACACTCGGACATAAGGTTCTCTGTGTCTTTGAGATCCTACCAAACATATCCAACCGATGGGTCTAGTACATTTAAAAACCATAAAAATAATCATCTATATAAATCATTAATATTCAAAAGTTTTTTTTACTCAATTTCAACAAATCCTGTCAAATTGTCGTGCAGTACTAGTAAATAAATACATATGTATGTGTTTACATTTAGGTGAGAAATAATATTAAGCAAAAATGCTATTTTATTGAAAACTTTTATGAATGTTTTGAGAATAGTTTCCATTCCGTGTGCGTTGTGCTGTGGCTCAGATCCGCAGCGAGCTGGAGCAGCACCTGAGCTGCAGTCTGAAGGACTACAGGGATTCCTGGACCAGGAGAATGCTGCTCATCCTGGGCCAGATGGACAAACCCACCCTCGTCTTCGACCCACCTGTACCTGGTGAGAACCTCAACGCCTCTGTAGGCTTCTCCAGAAGGGTTCTGAGGTCAGAAAACGCTACTGCCGCTGCTGCGCTACGTAGCGTTCCTCTAGGTGGCGCCAGCGTCCGCCCTGTGTTGAGTCTGTACAGCGTGAATGCAGTCGTTAGCAGGAACCTAACATCGGCGTGACCTTCTTGACCTTCGTGGTTCCTTTTCTTCCAGGGGTCAGAGTGAACGCCGCCGACCTGGAAAGAACTTCAAGACTGCGGGTGAGCCGGAGGTTCCACGACGAGAGATCTGCCTTCACACACACACACACACACACACACACACCTGCATGATACACACATCATAGCTCATACCACGTTATTATTAATGGCTTTTATTAAGAGTTACGTCTAATTCAGCCAATTATTTAATGAAACCAATGTCTCCGCAGGGTGGGCTACGTCCTGAACGTCACCCGCGAGGTGGACAACTTCTTCCCGGAGACGATGGAGTATCTCAACGTCGGGGTCTCCGACGACGAGACCACCGACCTGCTGGCCCACTGGAACGACACGTACACCTTCATCACCAAGGCCAAGTGAGCACACATGAGACACACACATGAGACACGACATGAGACACACACACACCACATGAGACACACACACAACACATGAGACACACACACACACACACACCGCATAAGACACACACACACACATGACATGAGACAGGTCATGAGACACACACACACAACATGAGACACACACATGACATGAGACAGGTCATGAGACACGCACACACAACATGAGACACACACATGATATGAGACACACACACACAACACACACACGACATGAGAACCACACCATGGACACAACTCGAACATGAGACAGGACATGAGACACACACACGACATGAGACAGGACATGAGACACACACACCTCCAACCCCCAGCATGAACACACACCATCCAGCAGGTTTCTCCTTCCTCTCTGCACAGGAAGAGCCGCTCCAAGTGTCTGGTCCACTGCCAGATGGGCGTGAGTCGCTCGGTTGCCACGGTGATGGCCTACGCCATGCGGGAGTGCGGCTGGGGGCGGGACCAGGCCTTCAACTGACGTCAAGCAGAAGCGCGACGCGGCCCAGCCCAACTCCGCCTTCCTGAGGCAGCTGGCCGAGTACGAGGGCATCCTGGACCCCGGGTGGGTGGTGGTGGAGGTGGTGGAGGTGGAGGTGGTGAGGTGGTGGTGGTGGAGGAGGACGTGGTGGAGGTGGAGTGGTGGAGGTGGTGGAGGTGGTGGAGGTGGATGGAGGTGGTGGAGGTGGAGATGGTGATGGAGGTTGTGGTGATGTGGTGGTGGTAGAAGTGGTGGTGGTGGTGGAGGTGGTGGTGGATGAGATAATAAATCCACTAATTGGTTCTCAGTCCAGTGGTCTAACGTGAGCATCCCTTCCCCTCCCGGCAGGAACATCGGCACAACAAAACAGTGGAGGTCCGAGGCCGGAGACCCGGAGACCTCGGACGACGGCCGGGGCGTCCGGCCTGGACACCCTGGAGGTGTCGGGCGAGGAGACCCCCGTGCTCACCAGCTCCTCGCAGGAGGAGGAGGAGGCGTGGGGCGGGGGCTGCTCCAGCGGCATGAGCCTGGAGGTGGAGCCCCTGGACCCCCTCAACTACAACTACTACTTCCGCCGGCTGTCGGACTCTGCGCTGGAGAGCGGCCCGTCCACGCCGGTGCGGGGCCCCCCCCTGCTGGGCATGGAGCGCATCTTCATCGAGATCGAGGACGTGGAGCGCGACGCGCTGCTGGAGGACGAGGGCGGCGGCGGGGGCGCGTTCCCCGGGGCCCACCTGGCGCCGGGCGGGGCCGCCGCCGCCGCCGCCCAGACCTGCGGCCGCCTGGACCCCATGGAGGACGTGCGTCTGAGGCTGGAGTTCAGCACGCTGGAGGAGGAGGACGAGGAGGAGGCGCAGAAGGAGGAGGCGGAGATGGAGGCCCTGGCGCGCGCCTCCCGGGGCCCCGGGGACCCGACGGAGGGCCGGCTGGGCCTCGCCAACCTCAACACCAACAACAGCAACCGGCTGGGCAGCAAGAGGAGCTGCCCGGCCGCCTTCGACGTGAGTCACTGCTGCTAGTCAGAGATCCTTATATAGTCATACATAGTTATAGAGTTAGATATCGTTATAAATACTTATAAATAGTTATATATCATTATATATCGTTATAAATAGTGTTTCTATAGCCTCATGATGCAGAGCAGGGAGACTGGGAACTCTGAAATTCCGACTCCCAGTTGAAATGGAAAGCACAAAATGAATATCGGCCTTTTTATGATTAAAACACATCATGGTGGTTATTATAATGGTTACTGTATTACGTATACAACATCCGCCTTATTCGCCGTGTGGCTGACCAAGTGTTCTCTGACCTCCCGACCTCTTGACCCCCCGATCTCCTGACCCCCTGACCTGCAGGACAGCCTGGGCTCCCAGAACCCCTTCAAGGTGAAGCCGTCCTACCGGGCCTGTCCCGAGTGCCATCGCCGGCCCCACGGCTGGCGAACCCACCGCCTCTACACCTCCCGCCTCTGCTCCATCCCCTCCATCACCCTGGACCCCCCCAGGGTCACCTCCTCCTCCTCCTCCTCCACCTCCTCCTCCTCCTCCTCCGTCACCTGCACCCTGCCCTGCGGCCACCGCTGCAGGTGCACCACGTGCAGACCGGCCGTCCCCGTCTCCCCGGCAGCAACGGCAGCATCAGCAGCAGCATCCCTGGACTCCTCCTCCCCGTCCCTGGTGACGGAGTCTCTGGCCCCGGAGGCCGTGGACGGAGCGCAGGAGATCCAGTACGATGAGGAGGAGGTGGAGGAGGAGGAGGCGGAGGAGGAGGCGGGGCCGGGCCGGGCGGAACTCGCTGGCGACCGGCTGGTTGGTGTCGAGGAGTCAGCAGCGTACTCCACCCTGCAGGATGGCTCCCTACCGTGCTTCCTTGCCAAGTAGACCTTAGTGTGTGTGTGTGTGTGTGTGTGTCTAGCCCCCTTGACGATACACTTCACTTTTGTCCAAACATTGGAAGGGGGCGGGAGAACTTCCTCAAGACGCTGAACGTTCCTGGCTGTGTTCCGGACGTCGACCCCCAAGTCGCCCGATGTTTTGTGTAGGAGCGCAAGGAGGCTCCGCCAGGCAGGACGCTAAAGCAAAACTGCCGTGTTCACATCATCACATAGACAGAGGACAACAATCACCTTGTTGGCCAGTCACAGGCCGCGGTGCATTGAGGCGTCCGGGAGAAGCGACTCGTTCCGCTGAGCAGCCGACGCAACCTGACGATTGGGTCGCAGAGCGGCCATTTTGTCTGCGCGAACGCAGCAATGACACTTGTAGATTGAAGGTCGTCGGGACTGATGAACACCTGTGTTGAGTCGTGTTACCTTTCCTAAGTAGGACTTACTTAGAGGGGAAAGCTGCTTGAGAAAGTTGGCTTCACTTCACGTTGAAGTCGATTGTTTTTCCTAACTGAGATATTGACTATTGTCATGTTGCCATACTCCAGCTGTTAGTTCAGTACCGAGCATGAGATCCCTTGTCATGAGGATCCTTGTCATGAGGATCCTTGTCATGAGGATCCTTGTCTTGAGGATCCTTGTCATGAGGATCCTTGTCTTGAGGATCCTTGTCATGAGGATCCTTGTCATTGAGGATCCTTGTCTTGAGGATCCTTGTCTTGAGGATCCTTGTCTTGAGGATCCTTGTCTTGAGGATCCTTGTCTTGAGGATCCTTGTCTTGAGGATCCTTGTCTTGAGGATCCTTGTCATGAGGATCCTTGTCTTGAGGATCCTTGTCACGCCCTTCTGTGTGTATCTTGATAATTCGCTTTTATCCTCGCATCTTACGCATGCTGTGGGCTTCTGGAAAGGCCGATGAAGGTGATCAGCGAATACGATTTATTGAAGTATTTAATCAGTATTTATTTTGAATGTGTTTTGTTGGAGTGATCGCAAATTTCAACCTCATAATGTTCAATTATGGTCAGATCTGATGTAACAATTTAACTCTCCTACCGTTTACTTCAAATGTACAATATTGGACAAAGGGTTAAAAAACATAATTGTCTTTTTAAAATATATTTCTAGAAACCGTATCGTATAATGGTTGTTTTGAGATGCTCACTCATCCACGGCTAGCAGGAGATGTGTTGGAACAAGACGGCGACAGAAAATCTGAATCAAAACCCGTAATCCCTAATCCATTCTATTTTAAAATAAGCAATGAGAATCAACATAAAACACATTTTACCGCCTGGGCTCGGATGAGACGTGTGTGTGTGTGTGTGTGTGTGTGTGCGTGTGTGTGTGTGTGTGTGTGTGTGCGCGTGTGCGTGTGTGTGTTGTGTGCGTGTGTGTGTGGAGGGGGGGGGGGGGGGGCTGTTCCATGCATAGTTAGGAGGTTTATTGAAAGCACAGTTTCTAAGTATTTATCGTTTTCGTTTCTTACCGGCCACTGCGACTCATCAACGGGACTTGACTGAGATTACGTTGAAAAAGTCGACTACTTGGGGGTCAGCTTTGCTATTTTTGTCCACTCTTGTAATTATGACCAGCTGTAAGCTATCACTCTGCTGAAATCTGATCTAATTCATATTTACTGAATGGCTTATCATCAAAAACCATTTTTTAATTGACGAGTTGCTTAGTGGTTGCTGCCGCTGTGTTGAGTTCTGCTACTGAGACGTTTCTTGTGTTGGGTTCGTATTTAAGTGCCTTAACTTTGAGCGTAACACCTTTACGTTCCAGCTGAGGCTTCCTGGAGTCCTGGTGAATGCTGTCTCTCTCTCTCTCTCTCTCTCTCGCTCTCTTGCCCTCTGACCCCCACAGAGTTGACCCCCCTCACTCGCTCCTCTCAGCTGACCCCACCGTGGATCATACAACCATACACACATGTAGCTGAAACCCTTGCGACGTGTGAATAGCCTAATATCAGTATTGTATCTGTTTGATATTGTGTCCAAAAAAAAAATACGAGGCGAACTCTAACCGCTGGCCGAACATCCGTTGGTTTGTAAGAACAACGATTACATCGATGGAAGGTGGTTTCAGGTGTTGGGAAAATCTATCGGAAAGCTTTCATTGATCTGGGAGGACTTCTGCGGTTCTGTATTCATCAGAAGTGTTGAGCGGAGACACGGAAAGGATTTCAGGCTGCATGCAGACCAGTGGCCACTCGTGATTATATTACTTTATTACTGGGAAGAAATGCGTTTAACTGACAATCCTGTTACAAACCGGAGGTCAAAGGTTGTTGGCGGTGTTCGTTGGAGGCGGGTGGATGTTGACGGGGGGGGGTGGAGTGGTGGAGAACAAACCGTCTCCTCCTCCTCCTCCTCCTCTTCCTCCTCCTCCTCCTCTTCCTCCTCCTCCACCCAAAACGCTTCGCTTTCCATTATCTGGAGTGAGTGAAATGTGTTGAACGATGCAGAAGTAGTTTTATTACGTTTTGTTTCTATGTGCTCTGTACTGTTCCTTGTTCTAGTTTGTGTTTGTTTTTCCTTTGAAATACAGTTAATGCAAATGTGAATTAAAATTATTGAAAAAAAATCCTTCTGATCAGTAATCTCATTCGTTGCGCAACATTGGTCACTATTTTACTATTTGACTGTTTTACACAGGATGAGTAAAGGAGAAGGTTTTCCATTCAAATAAGTATAAACCTCTAAAGGACTAACTTATTGAAACTTTCTCAGCTATACCTTTTTGCCATGAAGTATAAAAGTGAATCTAATGTTCTGGGCCTTTTAAGTCCTTTGAGACTGATAGTGGCTCTTCTAAAGGACTCACTCACTCCTGGATGACGTGAGGTCTTATTGAGTTAGTCAAATCAAGTGCTTGTGACGTCGCGGCGCAGCGGGCAACCTGGCAACGCGGGGGGGAACAGAAGCAGAACAAGTTGCCAGGTCCACGAGGAGGACAGAGAGACGCCAGCACATTGCACACCGGATGAGGTGAGCAGCGTCTTCATCTGCACTCATCTTAACATTCTCCTTCTCATCAACGCACATGTGTGACTGTGAACAGGAAACGATGAATGAGTATGAAGTCAGCGTTAAGGACCTTTTCTGTTGCAATGGTAGATTTAAGGAAGTTGACATGATGGAAGAAGCAAAGATGGTTTTTTTTATTGTGTGTAGGATGCAAGTGTTGTAATATGCTTCTCATTCTCAGTTATGTCGGATGTAATATATTGCAATAGCAGTACGATT
The DNA here is from genome assembly GCA_002895965.2 of Coryphaenoides rupestris. Lineage (NCBI taxonomy): Eukaryota > Metazoa > Chordata > Actinopteri > Gadiformes > Macrouridae > Coryphaenoides > Coryphaenoides rupestris. The sequence continues at coordinate 270,125 of PIJE02000342.1, forward strand.
AGCAACATGGCCAAACACCATTTGGCTGTGACGCATCTTTCAGCATTAGTTTTGTACTGTTCATCTTTATGTGTTAGAAGGTCATTTTGGTCTTTGATGAGACGATATCCAACTTGTATTCTCCGTCCTATCGAATGCAATAGAGAATACAATGCAGCGTAACGGTGTCAAATATTTACAGTTGGTGACATCGATACAGATTCAACTTAAGGTGCACTTCTGTCCTCTTCTTACCCTCTATTTGATCGTTGGCTCCTGGCACATGGATTTGCATGGATATCTACAGTATATCCAGGCACACGGTCCTGTCCAACCATTTTAATGCCCGGATGAACTCTGCATATGTCATCCTTCTGCTGTAACCTGACCAGTTCACCTCCAAACGTCTGCCCTGTCGATGATGTCGTTGATGTTGTTGTCGTTGTTGTTGTTGTTGAAGCACAGACAGGGTGGGGCTAATAGTTTCTGGACTCCAAGTCACACGTCTCCTATAAATGTGCACATGATGGTGGAGAGAGGGAAGAGGGGCGGGTCAGAGTCGAGAGAGAGGAAGATGAGACAGCAGTCAGTCACCGGGGGCCATGTTGGCTCCTGAATGCACAGCTGTGGCCGCGGCCGGACCCTCCAGACATCTGAACACAACGGTTAGACAGCGAGCGGCGAGTTCAGCTCTGCATTCTGCTCGTTGCATTCTGCAATGATGTCATCGAGATACCAGATGCAAATACTTGAACTATATTTAGATCACCGGGTGTTTAACTATTTACCCATAACCCTCACTGTGAAGCAACAGACAGAGAAAGCGTAATCGATAAAAACTATGAAAGTGGGTACATATATGACCACCTGACCTTCTCACTTTAAAACAATAACTCTATTCTTACACAAGATGAAAATCTATGTTGAGTTGGAGAGCTTTTTCCAATCAGAAATTGTATGTTCAATAGAATGTGGGTTTGCTGGACAGGGTAAAGAAGATCATTTGATTCACTCTTGTAGATTTGGAAGGATTTCTATTATTTATTGTCTGGACCAAACAGGGTCGAACATACAAGTTACATCCTCAATCACCTTTTCCTGCGAAACCAACAGAAAGTCTTTAAACGCTCGCCCATGTGTCTGTTGAGTGTTTGTTTGGAGACGTGGTTGCTATACGGGAACACATGCTCCATATAACTCACATTAGAACATTTGGTACTCTGGGTTTTAATCTACCGCATGCCGGCCTTAAGCCTGGGAAGATCTTTTCCTCTGTGACCACTCGTCAAACATGAATCATGTTGCAAGAGTGTGGAACCTCTCAACAAACCAGAGACTCACAGACAATCCGGCCGAAATGTCACCGCTCTCGTGGCTCGGAGGTCGGGATTCAGAACTCCAGGCGAACCTTCTTTAGTCGCCCGTAAACAATCACAAACACTCGGCCAATTGAAGACTCGAAGGACAGACTGAGTTCCGCGGCAGTCCTTGGCCTTGCATGAGGCCCCCGGACCAGGCTAGCTGTGATGAGGTCACTTGGTGAGCTTAGACATACTGTAAGTTATGAAACCGTATTCACGTTGGAAACCCTGACAAGCACACATTAATTGGTGCCGTTTGGTCCAGCTATACGTGAGGGGATGCACATCAGGATCACATGTGACCTTGGCGCCTGGCGAGTGATCTATTATTTTCCACTTGTCTTGTTTCTGTTCTGGCCGAGTGACTCACCGGCCAGTGGGACAGCAGAGCAACGTTAATTTTAGCCGCCACCACATTCCACTTGGTACAGAAAGGGAAGAGATAAAGGCGATGGTGTTGAGCGAGAAAGTGTGAGAGCTATAAAGGAATAAATAAAAAAAGAGTTTTAACGTTCTAATTTAACATGTTGAAAAGTAATATTAAAAGATCTACCAAAGTAGAGCCTTGATCCATAGCCTCATTTGACCAAAATTAGGATTGTTTTGTACCCTTGGTAACCCCACTGTTGATTGTTTGATGAACTGATATATAATGATGGAATGTAAATGTGAATGTAAATGTAAATGTGAATGTAAATGATGTGTTTTCTGTGTCTCCTTGTCTAACAGTGAGCCGAGAACACAGCAGAGACACCGACACCGATGGGCCAGAAACTCGACACGGCGCTGAACAAAGAGAGGCGGTCCGTTGACCTCTCAGGCAGGCTTGGGCGGACAGGAGGAGCAGAACCGCCGCCAGTGGCAGTGCATGTCGAAGAAGAAGAAGAAGGTGATGTTGATGACGAAGATGACAACAGTCAGGCAGAGGGCAACAGCAGTTATGGGGCGGCTCGGGGCAACACTCGTGGGAGGGTCGGTGTCAGTGACCCAGACAGTGAGCAGGCGGAGTTCATCGCCACTACTGTAAGCAGAGACCCCCGACGCAGGGAGCCAATGAAATCTATTATAGCTCGAGAGGAGCACCCTTCTGTCAGAAAGAGAGGAGTTCATGGGGGTGGGGTCAGAGAAGGTGTCAGCTTGTCACCACCAGATCAGGGGACTGTTTTCTGTCCTGTGGATACGCCGACACAACGTTCAGAGCGGACTGGAGGAAGGAAAACGCGGGAGACTGGGAATTTGGCGATTGCCGGAGCGAGGACCACCATGGAGGAGGAGGGTGAAACACACCGCGGCCCCTCAGGAACCGGGCCTCTGGCTGGCAGGATGCACACGAGAGAGCCAGCCACCTCCACTGACCCTGGTAAGGACGGGGACCTTGAGGTTTTGGAAAAGGATGACACCTGCTTTCCTTCTGAGGGGAAATGTGAACGTGATCGAAGAGATGAGAGCGGAGTGGAGAGTCACCGAGCCACTTTACAAACTGAGTTGATTCCTTCAGACGTGGACGAGAATGGACTTCCACAAGCAGGTGGATTAAAATCAAGTCCATCCCAGAGGTGTGCTGAAAAATCCGACATGAACACACGGCACAGACTGGATAATGGGGAAGGAAGGAAGCGTCTGGGATCTGACACTATTTCAGTCAGGGGCGACTGTATAGAGGCACATGCTACAAGCTCGACTTCACGGTCCGTAATGGAGCTAAATCCGTCTGAAGTGACAGGCGTCGGGTGTCGGCCAGCGGGGGCCAATAACACGAGAGCTGGCCATGTTCAGAAGCATGGAGGAGGTGGAGATGGTACACAGGACAGCAGGAAGCAGGACCCGGCCGCCAAGAGCCAAGGACAAGCTTCTGGTACGATGGTTTTGAAATGCCCATCAGAAGAGATACACGAGGGGCCATTGAGAACCAATAGGACATCTTCCAAGGATATGGAAAACACCGAAGCTCAATCAGGAATCACTGGATCACCAAACCAAGAGGGGGAAGTTAGACACAAAGCCAAAGAAAAGTCTGAAAGTTTGGAAAGTACTTTACGCGAAGCTTGGCAAAAAAAAGACAACAACAGTCGTCCATCAAACGGTAGAACCAAGCAGTGCCACGAGGGAAGCGATCGATGCGTACGCAGTAAGTTTGCGGACGCTGTCTCGAAGAGAGCCAGAGAGGACATTCCGGGGAGCATGAGTTTGTCTCAGAGAGAACAAAAGAAGGAGAATGGTGAGCCGCTGACAGGTGGATTCGACACCCACCCTCCTCTGGCTCAGTGCAATAGCTGCTCTGTATCACAACGTGTGCCCGGTGATCCGACATCCAAACACAGCCATCTAGTGCTGGGCCCACTACCAGAGCACTGTGATGGGAACTTGGATGAGCAGATACAGACGGCCAGCTTGAAGAAGGAGAGACACATTCTTATTTTCTCTGCGATGGTCACCGATCCCCCGTCTGTCCACGAGCTGCCCCAGAGAGACACATCGTCAGCCTCTCCGGCGGGCGTTGAGCGAGACACTTCCCCGATAACGCCAGGGGATACGGCCGCCGCCTCAGGAGCCTCGCAGGAAGAGATAAGGGAAAAGGCCAAAGCCAAGGGCCCACCACCACCCGTTCCCAAAAAACCCAAAAATTCCCTCATTAAGCTGCGCATGGCACAGCTGAACACAAGCGAGGTCAAGAGAAGGAGCAAAAGCCACGCGGAGAAGGGCGAAAAGACGAAACGGAGACACACAGTAGATTTTAATGCAGGCATTCCGCAGAACGTATTGACCAATCAGGACATGTGCTTGTTTTGGGACGACATGGGCACCTACACCATGCCAACGTCCAACGTGCACCGTCAGTCAGGTGACTGTCACGGCGAGCCCGGGAGAGGGCAGAGGCCACGGAGCATCAACGATAGGTTCCGAGATATGATCAATTTTGACTATTGCAGTCGTATGGAGAAGCTGTCCCCGGATTGCGAGCTGAATAACATGGACATGCTGCAGGAAGACCCTTTCGTGGACAGGTGCCGGCGGCAAGACGAAGGCTCTCCTCCTCCTCTTCCTCCTCCTTCTCCTCCTCCCGTACCACGGACGCCCCAAAAGCCGCTCAACACCTCAGAGACGCCAGCGGTTCCTGGACGTACAGAAGATGATGAAGTGCGACCATCGAAGCTGCCGGTGGTCTTGAAGAAACGGAAGGTGGAGCCTGAGCGTGGGTGTGACGTCACGCAGGCGGGTTCCAGAGACCCCCGCAGGGCCGGGGACCGTACAGACATCTCTGGCTCCAGAGACCTCCGCAGGGCCGGGGACCGTACAGACATCTCTGGCTCCAGAGACCTCCGCAGGGCCGGGGACCGTACAGACATCTCTGGCTCCAGAGACCTGCCCAGGGCCAGGGACCATACAGACATCTCTGGCTCCAGAGACCCCCGGAGGGCCGGGGACCATACAGACGTCTCCGGAGCGCACCACAGCCCGGAAGAGGAAGCGAAAAAACACGACATGGGGACCTCCGGTTCCTACAAGCCCGTGGCGGAACTCGTCAAAGAGAGGAACCAACTGCACCAAGGACTCCGGCGTCCGGCGGCGGGGGTCTCCAGGCCGGAAGGGAGCGGTCGGGCTCAGGCGGGGGTGGTCGAGCGCAGCCAGAGTGTCAAGGTGTCTCAGATGAAGGACACCTTCGATGTCCCCAAGAAACCGAGGAGACCCGTGGAGAGACCATCAGAAGTGAATCCACCACAGAAGAAGGGTAAGGCTGCTTGACTCACCTTATATACAGTATTGTTTTCCCTGCCGTCCTCTCTCTCTCTCTCACACACACACCACACACACACACACACACGCTACCTCTCGCTCTATATCTCTCTCTCACACACACACACACGCACACACTACCTCTCGCTCTATCTCTCTCACACACACACACACACACACACACACACACACACACTACCTCTCGCTCTATCTCTCTCTCTCTCACACACACACACACACCACTACCTCTCGCTCTATCTCTCTCTCTCTCACACACACACTATCTCTCTCTCTCTCTCTCTCTCTCTCTCGTTCACTCAGAGTGGTAGAACGGTGATTCCTTCACAGATTGGTTCCTTACAATCGCGCGTCATCACAGGAGACTTCTTCTTCATGGTCGATAAAAGCACATTCCTCGCTTGGAAAAACGACGACAATAACGCTGTTTCTGATTTCTGATTCTGATTTCTGATTCTGATTTCTGATTCTGATTTCTGATTCTGATTCTGACTTGTTCATGGTTTCCATCAAGGTGCCTGGCTCCCTTCAAACCATCTATTGTCTAAATTAGACAGTAGTCATCGATTAAAAATGCTTGTATGTTCATATGACGTGTCGCTTATCGCAGGCCCTATTTCATTCTGATTGTGTTACGTTGTTATGTTTTGCTATGATTATTAGGCCTATTATTATTATTTGTATTGTTGTGTACGATGCATTTGCATTTAGTTTTAAGATTGCGTGTGCTACAGCTTTAAACCGGATGTACTTTATTCATTCTGATGCAGATTCTGTGATGCATTTAAATATATACAGTATATATAGATGTGTGTGTGTGTGTGTGTGTGTGTGTGTGTGTGTGTGTGTGTGTGTGTGTACAGTGATGAGTTTCTGCTATTAACATGAAATTGCAGAAGGGGGGGGGTGAAAACATGCATTTTTGGTTAATAGCAATAGAGAGTCTGGACAGCCAATCCCAGCTCTTGCTTCCTTGACTCACCCCCCCAAACCCCCCAGACATCATCAGAGTCACTCCGTCCAATCCCATCCCTGCAGAGCCAATAAGGGAGGCAGGGAGGGAGGGGAGGGGAGTGAGGGGAGTGGGAGGTGGTCTCGTCTGCGCATGTGCATGTGTGAACGCTGGACGGGTCTCGACGAGGATCTTAACCCCGAAAGAGAAGAACCTCCCCCCTCCTCCTCCTCCCACCCCGGTGGATACAAACGGGGAAAGGCGTGCACGCAGCACCAGGCGGTCCCTTGGATCCTGATCCCTGATCCCTGATCCTGCAGGAGCAAGGAAAGGAGAAGAAGAGGAGCAGGAGGAGGAGGAGGAGGAGAAGAAGAAGAGGAGCCAGGAGCCAGGAGGAGGAGGAAGAGGAGGAGGAGGAGGAGAAGGAAGAGTCTGGACGCACTCATCCTGCAGAAGAAGGGCGCGTCTCATGTGTTTTTTTGCGTCTTGATCGTTTCGTTCGTTAAGGAAATCGATCAGGTAAGATTTGGCGCGCTTCTGTGGTGGTGGGGGGCCCCGTTTGGCGCGCTTAGGATCATTCCGTTTGGCGCGCATCGTGGCGGCGGCGGCTCCTCCTCGGCGGCTCTGGACGTCGTTCTGTTGTTTCTGAATGGATGGTGGTGGTGGGGGGGGCTAGGGGCAGAATAAAGGAGGCTTGCGTCATCATCATCATCATCATCATCACGGCTTTCTCTCTCTCGCTCTCTGCGGGTGGTCCTCCATGGATACAGATCTAAGCACCCAAAACCCCGCCCATCCATCCCCCATCATCATCATCATCTTCATCATCCATCCCCCCCCTCCTATCCTTCATGAAACGCATGCATCGCATATTCTCACACACATTCTACACACACACACACACACACACCCACACACCGGCAACACTCATTGTATCCAGATGTTGCACAATCCCGACAGCCCTGCCTTTATGTGTGTGTAGGTTGTACACACACACACACACACACACACACCCCACCAGGGTATAAAGCCCGTCTCTCTCTCTCTCTCTCTCCTTATTGTGTCTGTGGTTCATCCTGGTATGTGTCTGTGTGTCTGTCTGTCTGTGTGTCCGGGGGTCTTGGTGGTCCTGGTCTTTGTGATGCATTTGTCTTTCTGCATTTTCTTTATCTTGTCTGACTGGGCTTTAATGCACACTAACCCATTGGTTGGTTGGTTGTGGTCGCAGCTATTGTGAACCCCCCTCTAGTCTCCAGCAGCATCATCATCATCTCCTTCTTCGTCATCATCATCTTCTGCACCCCCCAGGACCTACCATTTATGTATTTGAATCACCAAAAGCGTGGGGGAATGTCTCACAGAGGGTCCAAGGTCCGAGGATTTGGGGTCAACTTTGGTCCAGAGGAGTCCTGAACAGTTTTTACAATTTAAATGCCAGGAGGCCGTTTAACTTGAGCGACCACTAGGACGTGCACTGTGGTGGATCAGTCCCTTCTGGTTGAGGGTTGAGGACATGGGACCTGGGAAAGTGGGTCATTGGTGGTGGATGGAGGGTCCTGGCTGGAGAGGAGCCTCCCAGGTACATGATGTTCTCCTCATATGAGTCGTACGAGGTCATCCATCCTCTGTCAGCATAGGTGCATCCTGGGATATACTGTACTGTACTGTACTGTACTGTACATACAGAGGTCTGTGAATATTTGTCCACGTTTTCCACCGTGAGCCGTGCTGTCGCTGTGCTGTAATCTGATCTGATGTTGTGCAGACCGATGTCATAATCAGATGTTCTTCTGCACCACAGAGGAGAGGTCACAGCCTCATCCTGCAGGTCACATTATCTGGTTAATTACTAATTACGTAGTTTGTTTGTTTGTTTGTTTGTGGAGCAATACAGCTTACCCCGAACCTCTGGTCTAAATCTGTACCAATACCCTTTTACATCCATTTAATTTCACTGCATATCCTGTGTGTGTGTGTATGTGACAATTAAACTTCTTGGATCTTGGTGAGATGCTAAATGTATTTGAAAGTATCTGTAGTACTAACGTACAGTTCAGATAAAAAGGCAACCGAGAGACCTTCTTACTGAAGCAGAAACGATCCATGCATCTGTAATCAAACTCCATCCTCAGACGCCCAAGAGGCCGTCGGCAGTAAAGTATGCGTACAAGCCCTCGTCTCTGACGCCGGTGTTATTATGAATCACGTTTTACTCCACTTTCTCCTGACGCTTTTGAGTGACATTAAAGGACTCATGTTCTACCACCGGGTGTGGGCGTGATCAGCCATTCCAAGCCGGTGTCATCTCCTGTTTTTGACATCGCAAGTGGGAGTGTCCACCTAGAAGTGTGGTGGATAGATCAGCCCTACCAGCCTACACCCAGTGGACTGCAGCAACTGGTAGGCTGATCTATCCAGCATACTTCTAGGTGGACACTCCCACTTGTGATGTCAAAAACCGGGGATTCTGAAACCGCCCGGAAGGGCTAATCACGCTCAACACCTGGTGGTACAATAGGAGTCCTTTCATTCGTTCCTCCTCTGGATATGAGCGGAACAGAGGATGAGAACCAGCCGGAGGACTTCTGATGATCTGACGGTTCTTGTCGTGTTCCTCCTCCTCCTCCTCCGCCCCTGCAGAGATGTTGAGGCGCGTGGTGCGACAGAGCAAGTTCCGCCACGTGTTCGGCCAGGCGGTGCGCAACGACCAGATCTACGACGACATCCGCGTCTCCCGGGTCACGTGGGACTCGTCCTTCTGTGCCGTCAACCCCAACTTCGTGGCCATCATCATCGACGCCAGCGGGGGCGGAGCCTTCCTGGTCCTCCCCCTGCAGAAGGTGAATGCAGAGTGTTGAAAGAAATTGTCAAATAAATCAAATAAATGTGTGCCAAGATGTTGCAGCCAAACAGTTTAAAGCGTTTAAAACGGTATCGGCACGACTTGTATTGAATGAACGCTCCGGTATATGGAGGCCGAATCATCGTGATGTGTTTGTACCGCCGTGTGTACCACTGTGGAGGTTGACTACCAGATCAGAGTCATGGTTCCAGCCTCTCTCACCATGTGATCGTGGGATAGAGAACTGAAGGGTGTCATTGCATTCGTCCAGGTGAGCTGCTGCTGGTGAGAGAGAGAGGAATGCAATGTGGAAAGATAAGATAAGATAAGATGGAACAGGGTTAGGGTCAGGGTTCCTTCTTGGACAACCGTTGCTGCGTATTGGGATTATTTTGACAGATATTGCGGTTGTGATCGAGAAACGTGGAAGCTAACTAACGCCGTCTCTGCAGCATTGCAGTACGCCATTTATCATGGTGTTATAAATGTACATTTACACATTTTGCCCGTAGCGCTGCCATATTGCTGGATATTGGACACTTGGCCATATTGCAATTTTAATCATATTTTGATTAATTGCTCAGCCCCAACGTATCGTCCGTTGGACCGAAAGTTTGCTCGGCGGTAGAATAATTCCATCCTAGCGAGAGTCATGCGGCTGACTCCTCGGGGTGAATTGATTTGCAGGGAATTTCAATTGATTATCAATGAAGGCCAAACGAAGGAGAGATGATGCTGGACTCCTCTGCTCTCGCATTGATCCCAACTTTTAGCTTGGGTGTCATGTGACCTTCGGGTCGACCCACAGTGTCATCATAATGATCCATTTATAGTGTCTGTTGGAGGGACAAATACATTTTTACAGTTACATTTCTTTTGCACAAGGGAAGCTCTTTAAAAAGGTCCTATATTTCATCTTTCAAATGCATAACAGGATCAAATTATTTCTGATGAATATAACTTAAACACCGGAAAACTAATACATTCTATTACAGGAGATGTGGGTCTTTTACGATCCAAAGTCTACATGTGTAGGCTGGAGGTTAAAGCGATGCCCAGCTAATCTTGTTGCTAATCTAAGCTACGTGTGTTGTGTTTCAGACGGGCCGCATCGACAAGACCTACCCCACGGTGTGCGGCCACACGGGCCCCGTGCTCGACATCGACTGGTGTCCTCATAATGACCTGGTCATCGCCAGCGGCTCGGAGGACTGTAAGGTCATGGTAAGGAGAGAGTCCTTCTAAACGGCTCCTTATCTTCTCCGTCTTCTACCAGTGGCCATCAAACTATATAACTCCTCCCCCTTCTTCAGGAAGGACACTTTTCTATTCGAGTTAACTTATTTTTTACTAAATATCTTACTTTTATTGTTATTCTATTAGGTACTGACGTTAGCATTTATGCCTTAAACACTTTACATTTATTATTCTACTGTTTATATTATGTTGTTATTTTTGAGCACAAGTATTTCCTTCGGGATGAATAAAGTTCTATCTTTTCTTATCTAATCTTCTACATAACGCTTACTTTTACTTTATTTACTCATTCATTTTAACTGGGACGTTCCGTCTGTGACACTAATCCCCTCCGTAAATGATGCATACACCATCTTTTCTCAACCTTGCGATTGGTTCACTTGTCACCGTGGTAACCGCCTCCCCCTCCCAGGTGTGGCAGATCCCGGAGAACGGTCTGGAGGAGCCGCTGTCCCAGCCGGCCGTGGTCCTGGAGGGCCACTCCAAGCGGGTGGGCATCGTCACCTGGCACCCCACGGCTCGCAACGTCCTCCTCAGCGCGGGTCAGTCGGCGAGTCCGTTCACACGTCACAGAGCCGTCGTGTTATAGCCTCGCATCGCTGCTACACAGGAATGAATGTGCACCGAATCACGCTAAGAACGCAGGCTGGGAAACGGACGTCCAGGAGACCGAGGTGCAGAAGAGGGCTGAGATTCTGTTTGAGAACAATTATGGTTACTGGACTGGAACCGAGAGTTGTGCTTTATTTTTTGAGGGCGGCGGTAGCTCAGGAGGTATAAGAGCGGTTGTCTGGCGACAGGAAGGTCGCTGGTTCGATCCCCGGGCTCCTCCTCCTCCTAGCTAAGTGTGGAGGTGTCCCTGAGCAAGACACCACCTAACCCTACCTGCTCCTTGCCAGACAACCGTTCTGCCTCCTGAGCTCTAATAATAACACTTGAGCAGCTGCCAGACAGTCAGCGTTTCCGCGGTCACCTTTGGGCCAGACTCACCACGACGACCTTGCCCTTGCGCGGGTCGATGACGCGGACCTTCTTGTCCTTGCAGGCGGTGCAGATCAAGCTGCCGCTGCGGCTCCAGCAGACGCTGAAGATGACGTCGGGGTGCATGTCGTCCAGACGCACCAGAGCCTCGCCCGTCCCCACGTTCCAGATCACCACCTGGTTGTCACAGCCTGCAGGGGGCGGGGCTAGTTAGCACAGCGCACCTTGACTATAAATTACATGACTTTAAAGGATAACATCACATTTGTATTTATGCACAGCAGAAGGACAAAGCACACATACATTTAAATAAACCATTAAAGTCAACCATTACGGTTCCTGAGAACTAACGACGAGCTATGAGGGGCAGGATGGGCAGACGAGTGAAAACTGACACTTCCCTTATCGACTGTGTGTGCGTCAGGCAAGTCAGACACAGCTCTTAGTGTAGCTACACACAAGCGATCATAGGCCGCCATTACAAGGCTCTACGCTGACTACTTTCCCCTTGGAGTACGGTGGTGCTACGTTGTGTGGCTCCTAACATTTTAGGGCCACAGTCCACACAAGTAGGGCCACAACTCAATAACATAGAAGGATTAATCAGAGTTTATTCCACTCGGAATAAAGAATAGTTATACTTTGCTGCTGGCAATTCTTTTTAAGTGATAAATGAACAATGGATGTAAAATAAAAAAGGTAAATGGTTTGCATTTATACAGCGCTTTTATCCAAAGTGCTTTACAGTATCGCCTCACATTCACCCATTCATACACCGACGGCGGTGCCAACCATGCAAGGTAACAACCAACACGTCAGGAGCAGGTAGGGTTAGGTGGTGTCTTGCTCAGGGACACCTCCACACTTAGCTAGGAGGAGCAGGTAGGGTTAGGTGGTGTCTTGCTCAGGGACACCTCCACACTTAGCTAGGAGGGAGCAGGTAGGGTTAGGTGGTGTCTTGCTCAGGGACACCTCCACACTTAGCTAGGAGGAGCAGGTAGGGTTAGGTGGTGTCTTGCTCAGGGACACCTCCACACTTAGCTAGGAGGAGCAGGTAGGGTTAGGTGGTGTCTTGCTCAGGGACACCTCCACACTTAGCTAGGAGAGGAGCAGGTAGGGTTAGAGGCTGCTAACGAGGATGCTAAAGAGGCTAAAGGGGACGATACAGAGGCCCCTAAACAGGTCGCTAAAGAGGACGCTAGCGAAGCCGCTTATTAAGAGGACACTAAAGAGGACAGTAAAGGGGCCGCTAACGAGGACCCCAACACTTACTACGGAGGCGGGTTGTGGGGACGGGGGCCCCGGGGTCTTCTGGGGGGCGGGGTTGGGGTTGGGGTTCGGGGAGACCTTCAGCTCGCGGTTCTTGGTAGCTACGTAGCCGTTCTTCAGCGACACCAGGATGGGGTTCCCGTTCTTCCCGGCCCACCACTCCTCCGCCTCCACAGCGGGGTCCGGGCCGGCCGTGTCCGGGTACAGGTCGTCCTGGAACAGGTCCGACTGGGGAACGCCGGGCAGCACACAGACACAGACACAGGTTAGGTTAGAGGAGGGTTTCATACTCTCTCTACCTGCCCTAATTCTACGTAGCAACGCAATGAACGACAGAGAAGTGAAAATATTAAATATCAGCTTTACCTTCCGGGGAACGGTCATGATGATGGGTTCACACTTCCTCTCGTGGAGTTTATAAAACCTGAACACAAGAGACCATTTGAAGTTTTATGAGAGGTGGTTCTTAAAAATATCCAAAATGCATCGGAAAGATGATTAAATCAATGAACAATTAAATTCAAACTCCCTCTCGTGTAATTTATAAAACCTGAACAACAATTTGAAGTTTCATTTTAAAATATCCGAAATGCATCAGAATCAGACGAACTGAATCAACAATTCTATTCAAACGTCATCTCATGTAATTAAGAAAAACTGATGAATGAACAATTCAACGCCACATTTTCTTGGAAGACAACAGCATCATAATACTGTAGAGTTCCATGACCACCACATGAGCGTGACCGCCCTCCGGTGGCGACGCAGGTCACTGCGTCACGACCCCGGCCGTCGGGTCGTACCTCGCAATTTCGCATTTGTTGACGTCCAGCCCCCTCTTGGGCATGTAGCCCATCCCTCGCTGAGGCTCCTTGGAGGAGAAGGTGTTGAGGTAATGAACGTACGGCGACTCGTCTGTGATCTCAAAGTACCGAATGCTGCTGTCACCCTGAGGGAACACGATATGGGCACACAATAGAGGGATTAAACGATTACAAATTAATGGATTGCATTTATATCGAGCTTTTAACTAAAGATCTCTATAATATATTTATGTAATATTGCCTCATATTCACACATTCAGACACAGGTGGTGGCAACAGCCACCTGGTCAGGAGCAGGTAGGGTTAGGTGGTGTCTTGCTCAGGGACACCTCCACACTTAGCTAGGAGGAGCAGGTAGGGTTAGGTGGTGTCTTGCTCAGGGACACCTCCACACTTAGCTAGGAGGAGCAGGTAGGGTTAGGTGGTGTCTTGCTCAGGGACACCTCCACACTTAGCTAGGAGGAGCAGGTAGGGTTAGGTGGTGTCTTGCTCAGGGACACCTCCACACTTAGCTAGGAGGAGCAGGTAGGGTTAGGTGGTGTCTTGCTCAGGGACACCTCCACACTTAGCTAGGAGGAGCAGGTAGGGTTAGGTGGTGTCTTGCTCAGGGACACCTCCACACTTAGCTAGGAGGAGCAGGTAGGGTTAGGTGGTGTCTTGCTCAGGGACACCTCCACACTTTACTAGGCAGGAGCCAGGGATCAAACCAGCAACCTTCCAGTTGCCAGACAACCACTCTACCACCTGAGTTACTGGTTCGCCCCCAAATGGGTGTTTTTATCCAAAGTTTCCACCATGAGTACATGCAGTATATCTAATAGCACGGGTAAACCCCTAACCCTGGCAGTGTTGATGCCTTGCTCTAACAGTTGAGTCATCCAGGAGCACTGTAGTCGCTCACCTTTCCACACAAGTACACGATGTTGGTGTCCGGGTCGTAAAAAGGCAGTAGAATGCCGTTGCTGGAGTCCATCTCCTGCACAGAGATCGGCTCGTCCATGTTGTCCTGGCGACAGAGAGAGGTGGGATGGTGAGCTTTAAGGGTGGGTGCTGTGGGACGGTGAGCGTTAAGGGTGGGTGCTGTGGGACGGTGAGCGTTAAGGGTGGGTGCTGTGGGACGGTGAGCGTTAAGGGTGGGTGCTGTGGGACGGTGAGCGTTAAGGGTGGGTGCTGTGGGACGGTGAGCGTTAAGGGTGGGTGCTGTGGGACGGTGAGCGTTAAGGGTGGGTGCTGTGGGACGGTGAGCGTTAAGGGTGGGTGCTGTGGGACGGTGAGCGTTAAGGGTGGGTGCTGTGGGACGGTGAGCGTTAAGGGTGGGTGCTGTGGGACGGTGAGTGTTAAGGGTGGGTGCTGTGGGACGGTGAGTGTTAAGGGTGGGTGCTGTGGGCGCATGTTAGGGCTGAACCACGACAGTCAAACAGACAGACATTGAGATAGGAGTCACCAGTAGTGGGAATGCTACCAAACAAACATGTTCTCTTACATCTGGATACAAACATGTGTATATCTCTGCAGCACGACAGTACTTCATTTCTAACAGTGTTTAAATAAATGGATGGGGTGGAGCTTCTTGATCGATGTCGTGGACATCAGGGTTCAAACTTTATTTAAAACATAATTGTTGTACGCGTGCGAGGGGCCACCTACGGTTCTCCAGAGTGCCAGCTGCCTCTCGCTCATGCGGCTGAAGCCGGTGGTGAAGATGCTGCCGTCGGACAGGAAGATCGCCCTCATAGGCCGCGCCCCTTCATGGGCCTTGTCCTTCTCCTGTCAATCACACGCCAGGGAAACACCCACTTAGTATCACACTAATCGAATCCTTTAATACTATAAATAGCCCTACCAATGAAAGGTCCAATAAGACATCATATTTCATAATAATAATAACAAATGCAAGAAAAGAGAATACAATTACAATTAAGAAAAAGTACAAAGCTCAGGGACACCTCCACACTTAGCTAGGAGGAGCAGGTAGGGTTAGGTGGTGTCTTGCTCAGGGACACCTCCACACTTAGCTAGGAGGAGCAGGTAGGGTTAGGTGGTGTCTTGCTCAGGGACACCTCCACACTTAGCTAGGAGGAGCAGGTAGGGTTAGGTGGTGTCTTGCTCAGGGACACCTCCACACTTAGCTAGGAGGAGCAGGTAGGGTTACAGACGCGCACACACACACACACACACACACACACACACAAGCAGCACCCACAGCACGCATGTTGAAACACCCGAGGGAGAACTGGACGGGTGCACGACCACTTCCTGAAAACACTTCCACACGTGTGCAGAACAGTCGCTGACACGTCGAGCAGTTGGGTGTGTGTGTGTGTGTGTGTGTGTTTCAAGTTTCAAGTATTTTATTGTCACTTCACAATTTACACGTGAGTGAGCAGTGAGTGAAAAACTTTTTGTGCAAAACGCCCGACAGCCGACAGTAATTATAAAAGAATAGAAAATAGAATAGAACTACAAAATAGAAATGTGTGTATGTGTGTGTGTGGTGAAGAAAAGGAGATCTTGTAGTTTTTTTTGTCCAGGTGTACAATCTTTATTGTGTGCAGTCAGCATCATGGAGTCAGGGGTGAAGCTAGAGGTTTGACAAGAGGCACCACATATTAACACACACATGAGAGAGAGAGAGAGAGAACGAGAGAGAGAGAGAGAGAGAGAGAGAGAGAGAGAGAGAGAGAGAGAGAACGAGAACGAGAACGAGAGAGAGATGCAGTGCTATAAAGGCAGTTCCCCGCCCGCCCACCCCGACACACCCCCCAAATACTCAAATAAAACAAAAGATAAATCCTACCAACGTGACATTTCTAAACTTTTTTTCCCCCAGGGACCCGATTTTTAAAACTAATTGGCAATACGGGACATTTTAAAATCCGTTAATCTGTGAAAAATCCTTCAATTCGACGAAATCAATCGATCAATCGATTGGAAATGGCGGGAATGTACAACAGGAGAAACGGAAACACACAAGCGGTGCGTTTAAAACACGTACAATTCAGATTTGGCAACGCAAACAACAAAAAACAAAAGTATAGTAATACTGATGTCTACATATTTATAATAATAATAAACATACTAGCACCAGAATGTTCCGTTACCACACATAAAATAACACACACACACACACACACACACACACACACACACACACACACACACACACACACACACACACACACACACACACACACACACACACACACACACACACACACACACACACACACACACACACCTTAAAATGTGTTCATCCAGAGTAAAAAGTGGACCTGACTCAAACAGTTTTGGTTTCCCGTATACGGGGACCTACGATGAAGCGTGACGTGTCATGGGAACGGAAAAGAATCATAATTATAATTATAATAATAATAATAATAATACGGCATCTTGGAATGAGAGCTTGGTCTGATCCCGGGGGGAGGGGAGGGGTAGGGGGTCCTGGTGGCTCCGCCCATCGCGCCTCATCACTCTCACATGGCCACCTTGGCAATCTGCCTCCTCCAGCTTGGCGATGCGACGGTCCTGCAGGATGACGCGATCCCGCAGGGACTTGAACTCGCGCAGAACCTCGTCCAGCTTGTCCTCCCCCTTCTGGTGCTGCGGGACACGGTGAGACGAGACAAGACAACAGGGTCAGGGTGCTAGGGGGGCTCTGTCGCTGCCAAACGGATTCAGATCTCGCTAGGTCTCGTTCTGTTCCTTTCTGGAGGTGGTCGGTCTGGCCAGGCTTCAAGCTATCCGCTTGTGGCTGAACCACCGGTGGTTCGGACAAATCAGCATCCTGATGAGGAACTGCTTGGCAGCTACAGGTGTGGTGACGGACACATGGCTCATCCAATCACCTGTCAACAATGGCCAACTATTCGCCCGCCCTTTTCCAAACAGTCTCCAAGGACGACTTCCCAGATGATTGTGTTTCAAACCATCTGGCTCGTCGGGCTAAAGTACATTTTAAGTTTTAAGAAACTTTGTAGTTATAACGGTTTGAGGGAAAAAAAAAAAACAGGCACTTTGGGTTCCATAGGAGCATAAGTGCAGAAATGTAAAAAGCTGTTTCCGTTTAGGAAGGTTGGTTTTAGAGCGTCAAACAGAGCTGTAATCTGATTGGACGCGAGTCAATGGGTCAAGAGGTCGACGCAAGCGGGTCAGCATTTAAATTGCTACGCGTCAACTGGGCTTCAGCTAGCGCTGGGCCAGATGGAAAATGCATTACAGTCGAACGATAATTACGGGTAATTTACGCAATATGCGTAGGAATTCATAATACTATTCCAAACAGTCTAACTGGGGGTCATTACAGCAAAGTATATGGAAATATTTAGTATGCCATCAGACTAAAACTAGTTTCCTTTCTGACTGATGTATCAAACCTTATATTTGATCATTTTAAGGGAATAATTCATTTATAAATACAACTGGTGTCACAATAGGTCAATATTCTTCATTTCATGACGATACAACAGAACTCAAAGATGTCGATAATATTGAAATTGAATATTTATTGCCCCAGCCCTCGAGCTTCAATACTCAACTCCATCCAAATAATTTCTGAAAGCCTCAGCCACATGTTGACAACTTTAGCCGCTTAAGAGGACGCTAAAGAAGGCTGCTAACGAGGATGCTAAAGAGGCTAAAGGGGACGATACAGAGGCCCCTAAACAGGTCGCTAAAGAGGACGCTAGCGAAGCGGCTTATTAAGAGGACACTAAAGAGCGACAGTAAAGGGGCCGCTAACGAGGACCCCAACACTTACTACGGAGGCGGGTTGTGGGGGGACGGGGGCCCCGGCGGGTCTTCTGGGGGGCAGGGTTGGGGTTGGGGTTCGGGGAGACCTTCAGCTCGCGGTTCTTGGTAGCTACGTAGCCGTTCTTTCAGCCGACACCAGGATGGGGTTCCCGTTCTTCCCGGCCCACCACTCCTTCCGCCTCCACAGCGGGGTCCGGGCCGGCCGTGTCCGGGTACAGGTCGTCCTGCGAACAGGTCCGACTGGGGAACGCCGGGCAGCACACAGACACAGACACAGGTTAGGTTAGAGGAGGGTTTCATACTCTCTCTACCTGCCCTAATCTACGTAGCAACGCAATGAACGACAGAGAAGTGAAAATATTAAATATCAGCTTTACCTTCCGGGGAACGGTCATGATGATGGGTTCACACTTCCTCTCGTGGAGTTTATAAAACCTGAACACAATAGACCATTTGAAGTTTTATGAGAGGTGGTTCTTAAAAAATATCCAAAATGCATCGGAAAAGATGATTAAATCAATGAACAATTAAATTCAAACTCCCTCTCGTGTAATTTATAAAACCTGAACAACAATTTGAAGTTTCATTTTAAAATATCCGAAATGCATCAGAATCAGACGAACTGAATCAACAATTCTATTCAAACTTCATCTCATGTAATTAAGAAAAACTGATGAATGAACAATTCAACGCCACATTTTCTTGGAAGACAACAGCATCATAATACTGGTAGAGTTGCATGACCACCACATGAGCGTGACCGCCCTCCGGTGGCGACGCAGGTCACTGCGTCACGACCCCGGCCGTCGGGTCGTACCTCGCCAATTTCGCATTTGTTGACGTCCAGCCCCCTCTTGGGCATGTAGCCCATCCCTCGCTGAGGCTCCTTGGAGGAGAAAGTTGAGCTAACATTGTAAAAGTGCTTTAAGTTTGAATTGCAAGTCCAATGATAGTCTAATAGTCCAAAAAGTCTGATAATTGAGCAATTAACAGTTCAGTCTGCGTGTGTGTGTGTCAGTCATGTCATGTCATGACTTCCTCTCTGATAGGCCCTGCCCCCCCGCTAGTAGGATTAGTCTGCGGATCATTACAACAAGTGTTCAGTACTGTGAACTCCTACCTTCCTCATCATGGTGAGTAGAGATCTTAATTCATATCTGTATACGCTTAGGAATTGTGTTCTTGTTGCAGTCAAATAGGTTCTAATTTAAGATAAGATAGAACTTTATTAATCCCGAAGGAAATTCTTGTGCCAGGTTGCATAGCAATACAATACAATAAAACAATAGAGAAATACACAGAATAACAACAATAAACTAACAGATTTACAAATGTACAGTCAAAATATACAAATATACAAATATATAGACAAGATAAGATATTCAGACGGCGAAAACTATTGAAGTGTAATACAGCTGTGATGATAATAATGGTTAGTGGATGTATTGCACCTGATAGAAAGAATATTAAGAATATTGCACATAATGTTGAAGGGTAATGTAGGAGAGGTAATGCACATAACAAGAATATTACACATGATCTAATGTACCAAGGAGAATGGGTCAGAAGCCCTGAGCTTTTGGTTTTTTCAGCAGGCGTTTTGAAGTGCATCACAATGTTGTATTCTGATCATAAATTCATGCTATGAACTCAGGGAAAGACTTCTTCTGCTGTCATGGTTACTCACGGTCACATGGTACCGAGGACTCTCCCCCGGTGCCAGTCTGAACTCATTCCAAAGTATAGATATTCTATAGATATACATATAGATCTGCTGATCTGCTTGTGACTTGGCTCTCCGCAGACGTCTCGTTGAGTCATGGAGTCGATCGTCGCCAGGACTCTTCGCCTCGCCGCTTGGATAGTCTTCCTCGCGCTGGCGGTGGCGGAGAACACCACTCCTTAACCGCTCCGCCCGTGGCGGCCAGCCCCCTGCCGCCCCAGAATGCTGCTCCACACGGAGACGTGAGTGCCTCCACCACGGCCGGAGCTCCGCCCGACAGCCAAAGCTTTATCTCCACCCATCGTATGGAAGGAGGTGTGGCCAGCAGGAACACCGCCTTAGGTCCTCCGATGTCCTCCAACTCTCCTCCTCCTCACCCACCAGCTGCTCTCAACGCCATCTCTGACAACAGCAGCAGCATCGCCACGTCTCCTCCATACAAGCCCCCGTTTTCTCATTCCTCAAAGGTCTCCCCTCCAGCTCCAGGTCAGGGCTCCACCACCGAGGTCTCCTCCGCCGAGGGTGCCTCCCAGACCAGTGGTCAGACCAGTGGTCTGGGAGGCAGCACCACCACCACCCCCCACCACCAACAGCAGCAGCAGCAGCATCGCCACGTCTTCTCCATACAAGCCCCCGTTTTCTCATTCCTCAAAGGTCTCCCCTCCAGCTCCAGGTCAGGGCTCCACCACCGAGGTCTCCTCCGCCGAGGGTGCCTCCCAGACCAGTGGTCAGACCAGTGGTCTGGGAGGCAGCACCACCACCACCCCCACCACCCCCACCACCACCAACAGCAGCAGCAGCAGCATCGCCACGTCTTCTCCATACAAGCCCCCGTTTTCTCATTCCTCAAAGGTCTCCCCTCCAGCTTCAGGTCAGAGCTCCACCACCGAGGTCTCCTCCGCCGAGGGTGCCTCCCAGACCAGTGGTCATACCAGTGGTCTGGGAGGCAGCAGCACCACCACCACCACCACCACCAACAGCAGCAGCAGCAGCATCGCCACGTCTTCTCCATACAAGCCCCCGTTTTCTCATTCCTCAAACGTCTCCCTGACATCCCTTCCAGCTCCAGGTCAGAGCTCCACCACCGAGGTCTCCTCCGCCGAGGGTGCCTCCCAGACCAGTGGTCATACCAGTGGTCTGGGAGGCAGCAGCACCACCACCACCACCACCACCAACAGCAGCAGCAGCAGCATCGCCACGTCTTCTCCATACAAGCCCCCGTTTTCTCATTCCTCAAACGTCTCCCTGACATCCCTTCCAGCTCCAGGTCAGAGCTCCACCACCGAGGTCTCCTCCGCCGAGGGTGCCTCCCAGACCAGTGGTCAGACCAGTGGTCTGGGAGGCAGCAGCACCACCACCACCGGGCCAGGTGGTGGTGGTGGTGGTGCCTCACAGACCAGTGGTCTGGGAGGCACCACCACCACCAGGCCCGGCGGTGGTGGTTCGCCCAGCAGCTCCACCCTACTCCTCCCTACCGATTCATCGTCTTCTCCAGGACGACCGATTCCTGGAAAAGCTGCAACAAGTGCGTCGACGGCACGACCAAAACCAGAACCCACGCAGCCCTGTTCCACCTCCTCCTCCTCCAGTACCCAGGGACCGGGGGCCCCAGACTGCGACCAGGCTCAGGGCCAGAGGCGCGAGGTCAGCGGGTGTCTCATCGCCATCGGTGTGCTGGCGGCCCTGCTGGCCGTCTTTGTGGCGTCCACGGTGGTGCTCTGCACTCGCCGGCCGGGCCAGAAGTACCGCCTGGACGAGGGGATGCAGTTTGGCATGGAGATGGTGTGCATCTCCGCCCTGGTACCCCACCACCGCCTCGACAACGACTCCATCGACAACGGTGGCGGGCAGACCGGGGACTGGAAGGCCCGGCGAGCGCTGCTGGGCGGCCCGGAGGACAGCGATGAGGACGCCGGAGACAACCTGACCCTCAACAGCTTCATGCCCGACGCCAACCACATGCTCTAGAGCAGTGAGATGACGAGAATCAGCTTTATTACAAAGTAATAGTATACAAGTAATAGTATAGAAATAAAAAATATATATATACAAAATATACTGTATATATAAACAATGAGCAATAAAAAGATAAAAGAAGAAAAGATGTGCGTTAATATAACGCAGTCGTGTCCATGGGGGGTGGGAGTCAGTGAGGTTAAAGGTTAATATAACATGCAGTATAGTGTCCATAGGGGGTGGGAGTCAGTGAGGTTAAAGGTTAATATAACGTGCAGTATAGTGTCCATAGGGGGTGGGAGTCAGTGGGGGTCCCGGGTCTTGTTGATGAGGCCAGGTGCTGTGGGGAAGAAGTTGTTCTTGTGGCAGGACCTCCTGCCAGAGGGGAGGGACTCCTGGCGGCCGGGGAGAGTTTGTGTCCGGGGTCGACGACAATCTAACCTGCTGGCCTCAGGGTCGTGGAGGCGTGCAGGTCCTGGAGAGATGGCAGATTGCAGCCAATGACCTTCTCAGCAGCTGAAATTGAGCGCCGTTATATTGAACTTTGTCTTGTTTTCACAAATGTGTTCCTCCTCTCCAGACTTGCGTCTTAGAGAGGAAACACCTTGGCTGGATGACATTTCATTTCATTCATTTATTGGTAAAGATTTCCAGTGAAACGTATGTATAGTTAAATATTTGTGTGTATCTGTATCATGTGTACTGTTTACCAGATGTACATCTGAGAGGAGACATCCTGTTCCACTTCCTAGTTGTTGGTTTTCAGTTCATGGTGTTTTGTGGCAGAAGAGACACTGAAACCACAAGCACAGAACTCATGCACGTAATTTACCGATTAATTTCGTAATCTTTCACACCACCTAGCACAGGCTGTGTGCACGCGTGTGCAAACTGTCTTGCATTTAGTGTATGTAATACAATAAGTACAATAAGTCTTTAAGGTATTCTCACATTCACCCATTCATACACCGACGGCGGTGCCAACCATGCAAGGAAACAACCAACACGTCAGGAGCAGGTAGGGTTAGGTGGTGTCTTGCTCAGGGACACCTCCACACTTAGGTAGGAGGAGCAGGTAGGGTTAGGTGGTGTCTTGCTCAGGGACACCTCCACACTTAGCTAGGAGGAGCAGGTAGGGTTAGGTGGTGTCTTGCTCAGGGACACCTCCACACTTAGCTAGGAGGGGGAGGAGCCCGGGAATCGAACCAGCAACCTTCCTTGTTGCCAGACAACCACTCTATCTACCTCCTGAGCTACTGCTGCCCCTCTATATGCACGCAGTCAGTAAAATAAGGAATGATAAATAGTAAGTAATCAGGTTTTGTGTCCACAGCGTGGATGTGTCGTGTCATCGTTTGCTTGCCTTTGAATAAAGTGGCTCTGTGCTGAGTAGTTTCCAGCGGTCAGTATTGTGAGTTCTGTATCCTCCCCGGCTGCCCTGTGTCTTCATCAAAGGGTCGTTTCTGGAGACTCTGAACTCATCTGAGATCCACTTCCTGTCCCGCACAACGAGGCAGCATCACCTCTAATACTCTCTCTCCACTGGGGTTCCCATTAACACACACACACACACACACACACACACACACACACACACACACACACACACACACACACACACACACACACACACACACACACAGGTCCTGTGGATTTGGCCTCAAAACGCTGCCTGTCAAACACAGGTCATACGGGTCGCTTGGTAATACTTTTGCAATACGTGTACATTAATTTACCATGAGTTAGCATTAGTATATATATGGGTGCGGACGATTACTAGTCTAACCCCCAGTATTAATGCTATTTATTCATTCTTGTTATAATATAATCATGCTATTAAATAATGTATGAATGCATATTGTCGTAAACATGAACAGAAGTAAACATGAACACAAATTATGTTTATTAACTGATAATGAACTGTTAGATAATGCTTATTACTGTATTACCCAATATAACCTTAGTTAATATGAACACCACTAGTAAATGTTACTAGACATATTAGTTTAGTTATTTAACTGTTAGTTAATGCTTATTAATGTATTAACGAATGTTGATTATTGGTTAATGTACCCTTATTGTTAAGTGTCAAATACAGTTTAATAAAAGCCCTTGAGCTTGAAGGTTGTTTGTAAAACCTGCAATATTATTTATTTCTTTTGTGATCCAGTAAAGCTAAAGTCTGGTGCCTGGGTTACAACTCAGATGGTTGATGACCATATAAAGTTGGACTGTCCTCTGATTAATGGACTTGCCAGCGCACACACACACACACGCACACGCACGCACGCACACACACACACACACACACACACACACACACCACACACATACACACACACACACACACACACTGGCATACTGCTCATCAGCGTAAACAAACACCCATAGCTGTTCCTTCTCCCGAAAGTGGTCACACAGACTGGTCGGCCCCTAACTGCAGGCCCCTAGCTGCGGGCTCCCGGCTGCGGGCCTCAGGCTGCGGGCTCCCGGCTGCGGGCCTCAGGCTGTGGGCCCCTAGCTGCTGGCCCCCACCGCAGAGAGCCTCCATGTTGCTTTTAGGAGCATCTTCAGCTTCAGCGAGGGTCTCCGCCAGGTCGGTCTCTCTGGGCCATTATAGGAGGTATGTCAACACAGGAAGCATTAACCCCTTTCTGTAATTAGCTGGACAATATTAAGAGCTACCAGACTCTCTCTCTCTCTCTCTCTCTCTCTCTCTCTCTAACTGGGATGGCCGTTGACTGGTTTGCCTCCTATTTGTATACAGCTTTTGAAGACCACGTCTCCCCATCTTATCTGTTGTCTTGTGTTCCTCAAGGCTCCACTCTCCGTCCTCTTGTCTTCTCCCTCCACATGCTTTCCCTTGGTTTATTAATTAGCATCCAATCTGTGTTATCCTTCCAAGATCAGGAAAATAAACCCCAGTTCCTCTCCTCCCTGAGTGGCTCTTCTGTGTCTCGGCTCCAGTCGTCCCCAATAGTTTACATTACAACAGTGTAAGTGTTGGCTTCTCTACGTTGGTTACCCATTGATTTATCTTCATCAGTTTTAAAGCACGCAGACAACTTGGCCCCAGGTTCCTTATCTGAATGATTGCATCCCCAGCTACAGCCACAGTGAGATCAGAGACTTCTCAGGTCTAACTTCTTTAATGTTCTCATTCTACAGCACCTTGTAACTCTGAAGGTCTCTCTCTCTCTCTCTCTCTCTCTCTCTCTCTCCTCTCTCTCTCTCTCTCTCTCTCTCTCTCTCTCTCTTTCAACTGACAGACCAGAGATTTAGGAGGCAATGGTGGAACACCAAAGCAAAGCTAGCCAGTCAAAACAGAAAACAGAATTAATTACCAGAACGGGAAGTCTGGTAGAGAGACAGAGCGAAAGCGAGAGAGAGAGAGAGAGAGAGAGAGAGAGAGAGAGAGAGAGAGAGAGAGAGAGTGTGTGTGTGTGTGAGAGAGTGTGTGTGTGTGTGTGTGTGTGTGTGTGTGTGTGTGTGTGTGTGTGCGTGTGTGTGTGTGTGTGCAATCTCAATCATTTGAGTCATCCACTCTGTAGTGGAAAATAACAGATGTTGGAACATATTACGCGACTATTACAACTCTTACATAATTTAGGAGACGCTTCTATATACGCCACATTGTCATCAGTAAGTGCGTAGTTCTACTGCAGTACTTTTAAAAAGTATTTCAAATTGTGTCTCCTGTGTGTTTTGTTGTCATGTGTGCTCATTCTGCTGCCCCCCCCCCACACACACACACAGCATACCCCAACCTCCTACCTAACGAGAACAATCTGTCTGGAGACCAGCCTCTCTCTCTCTCTCTCTCTCTCTCTCTCTCTCTCTCTCTCTCTCTCTCTCTCTCTCTCTTTCTCCCATCTCTCTCTCTCTCTCTCCCCCCCCCCCACCCTCTCTCTCTCTCCCCCCCCCCCCCCCCTCTCTCTCTCTCTCTCTCTCTCTCTCAGTAGAGGGCGGGAGGAGGACCTAGGGGAGAAGAGGGGGGAGAGGAGCAGGGGAGAGGAGGGGAGGAGGTCTGTAACTCCTTGACGGCTTCTCCTCCTCCTCCTCCTCTCCAGACGCTCGAGACTCAGCAGTGAAACCTGAAGCTGTGAGCCTCTGCTGTAGCAGGCAGAGATCCTTTGTGTGTGTGTGAGTGTGTGTGAGAGTGTGTGTGTGTGTGTGTGCGTATGTGTGTGTGTGTGAGAGAGAAAGAGAGTTTCTAAAAGACTTCTTCTTCACCGTAGCAGAAAACTCCGGCCTGTTGGTTGGTGAGTACACAACAATACTTTATACTTTTTATTAGAAACGTGATTGTGCTGTGTGTGTGTGTGTGTGTGTGTGTTTATGTGTGTGTGTGTGTTTCTCCATTGTATTGGGTTGTGTGTGTGGGCGTCCGTGTCACCTCACATGATAGCCCGGGGTCACGGTCTCTCTCTCCCCCGGGGTCACGGTCTCTCTCTCCCCCGGGGTCACGGTCTCTCTCTCCCCCGGAGTCACGGTCTCTCTCCCCTGGGTGGGGTTGGGGGTCATCAGGATGCTGCAGGATCTTCAGATACAGACTCAATCACATGGTTCTGCGGGACAGTCGTGGAGCACAGCAGCAGGACAAAGAACAGAGAACTGGGTGTTGTGCGGTCGGACGGGTGTTCTGCGGGTTAGGAGATACGGGTTAGGTCCGTATCTCCAACACACACCTCAGGAGAACATCTGGATCTGGAACCTTTCTCCAGTGTCTCTCTCTCTCTCTCTCTCTCTAAAGTCTGCGTCTCATAGTCACTTCTGAGCGGAGACGGAGAGGACGGGTTCTGCAAGTCTATAAGTTCTATATACGTAGATGCTGAACGTCTGGAGACGCCGTGTGTGTTCGTTCCGAGCTGCACGGCTCCGGTCCAGATGTTGTGATGAGCGCTGAGCTGCACCTCAGGATGCAGACTGCAGACAGATGTGCTGCAACAACACGGCCGCTGAGTCTGACTCTCTGGTTCTTGCTGTGGCGTCACCGACAAAGAGATACATTTACAGTGTCCACTATTAATATATTTTTAATATTAATATTCTATAAACCACTGCCATCAGAATTTTGTATTATTCCTCAACATATTGCATTTCTTCAATTGCTGTAACAGATTGAGTTCTTCTCTCCATAATATCCTCCAACATCCACGCTGTTTCAGTGTCTCTCTCTCTCTCTCTCTCTCTCTCTCTCTCTCTGGTTCATCTCCTCAGGAATATAAATGAATAAACACATCATAATAAATATTAATATTAATAATAAACCCCTCTTCCTTGGGACAGCTTTGTAACGCTGTCACCCTCTTTGCGTCCGCAGAGCCTCAGGATGCATGCGATGCCTGGGCGCGGCCTGGGCCTGGTGCTGACCCTGTGGTCCGGTCTCGGTTCGGCCGCCCCCCTCCCCCTCCAGGTCCTGGCCGAGGGCAGCGCCGCCGAGGACCAGACCAGCACCTGGTCCTCTGGTCCGCTGACCCCCGGCGGCAGCAGCAGCAGCAGCCGGGGTCCCGACGACGCCCGGACCGCGGCGCCCCCCGGTGGCCCGGCGGCCGGGGCGCTGCAGCAGCTGCTGGACTTCCTCCAGAGCAACGTCCTGCTGCTGGCGGTCGGAGCCTCCGCCCTCCTGCTGGTGCTTCTCCTGGCCGTCTGCGGCGGGGTGCTGTGGAGGCGCAGACGGAGGAACCACGTCTACTACCCCGCCTCTTTCCCCTCCAAGATGTACGTGGAGCGGCAGGACAAGGTGGGCGGCGGGGGGGCCCGCTTCCACCCGGTGCCCCCGAAGACGACGGACCCCCCTGAGGGTCCGGGGGCGGGGGCGGGGGCCAGGGAGCCGGTGGTGGACTCGGGCCACCAGCTGCAACAGGACATCATGAAGGCCGCCAGGAGTCTCCGGACCCCCAACAGACACCCTGCTCCCCAGGGGGGGGTGGACACCAACGCCACACAGCCCGGGGGTCCCACCACAGCAGATGGTGCCGGTCTTCAGCTCGATAAGGGGCCGGCTAGCACCCTGGAGGCGGACGAGACGAGACCGGACGCCGGCGACGAGGAGACACGCGACCGGGAGCCTCTCATCTCCCCGGAGACGGCCGCTGGCGGAGAGGAGGAGGAGGAGCTGGAGGCTGAGGAGGAACCTCTGGGGGGGTCTGGTGGTCCCTCGGCAGGCGGGCAGCCGGACCACAGACCCTCCTCCCAGCTCCTGCACCAGGGTGACTCCCCGACCCTCCAGCTGATCAGCGGGGATAAAACGGCCTTCTAGTGGCGTCAGGCGGCCACCCTGAGACTGGATCTGTGTTGGTTTTGTCCTGAATCTGTCAAAGTGTCAAAGCAAGTCTTCTCCACGGTGACGTGAGATCCACAGCAATATTCCACTCAGAATAACAACTATGATAACTAAAAGGTTTGAAAAATGAGAAATCCTTAATTATGTTTTTATTTTCTTCCCCAACAATCGTTATGATGTTCGTCGTCATGCTCGAAACAGTGTAAATATGACACAGGAAGGCCCAGTATTCCTCGATGACAAGAGATTTCATTGAACTCTAAAGGGCTCCCATTTTACCACCAGGTGAGTGAGTGTGATCAGCCCATGACAAGTTTCCAAATTGTCACGTGACATCACAAGTGGGAGTACCGACCGGGCCGACCGGTAGGCTGATCTAGCCGTCATGCATCTGGGTGGACACGCCTCCTTGTGATGTCATGTCACTCGAGGGTAGTCACATGACACTAATCACACTCACAGCCTGGTGGTAAATTAGAGGCCCATTAGCCAAACGACTATTCAGCGTTTGAGAATGTTTCTATTGTGTGTGTGTGGTGGCTACTCTCCGACCGGTGTGATAGGATAACATTAAGTCATTCAGCAATATGCCGACTACATGGATAAATGGACACTAAGCGATGCACACAAGTCTCCGTACACAACACTACGGGGATAAGGAACCTTCCGTGAGTTTATTTGTTTTCCGTCTGAATTGCCTTTGAATTGTGATTTCATGTTTGGAAAATCCACAATCTGTTCATATTGGTAAAGTCGGGACACGTTTGTTGCTATTGTTTGAATTATACAAAGTCATTGTTTGCTTTTGAGTTGCAAGTGTTGAGTTCAACAGTTTGTCCTGAGGAAACACTGAATTGTTCCATTCTATTCCCCAAGATGTCTTTTGTACACACGGCCCGAGTGTGTAGTCAGTATGCAGAGTTCTGTGTTTGGATGTGTGATTCATGAGAGAGAGAGACCACACTGTCGTCAAACTATAAAAACTTTGTAAAAGGTGATTTCTTTTGCCACACTCCTAAATATGTTGTGTTAAGATGACGTCCACTTACGACGTGGTTGTGTTTTGTAACAGTTTGAGCAATACTGATATTTCTGGTAAATGTGACGAATGCCAATGAGTCAGCATTTCAATAAAACTTATTTAGTCAAAGTCAAAATCTAATCTTACATTTTTCATTCTTAGCATTTACCAAAAAATGCACCGAGGAATTACACCTTTTATCTGAAAGCAAAAACAAAAATGTTTTATTTCACGTTTGAACAATAAAAACAGCAATTTAGCAAAAGAAGTGTAATCTGCCGCGGCAGGAAACAGGAAGTGCTCAGGGTGTGACCACGTTGTGCGTTCAGCTCCGAGCGACACCTCGGGGTGAGATAAGCAAAACTTATCTCCTTCAAATCTCTTTGGCAGCGGACGAGTCGCTCTCCACACCCAACAACGCCGCTCTCTGGTGCTCACATTGTGCGTTTACGTGACAGGATAAAGATTACGGCTGATAGGAGGTATACCACAGAGACCCGGGATAACACCCCGGTTAACGTTAAAGGGTAACTATTCCTGGCCAGTAGGGAGCGTGGCGGTGGGGCTGTAATGTGGTGAGATCGTGCAAACAGACGGCAGGACTGCTGTGTTCCCCTTGGTGAGGAGGAGTAGTACTAGGGGTGTCCACTAGGGGTGTCCACTAGGGGGTGTCCACTAGGGGGCGTCCACCAGGGGGCATCCACGCCGGGGAGGAGTGCTCAGTTGGTGGCCTCCAGCGCCTCCGGCTGGTCGGCCTGCAGCTTCAGACGAAGGTCGGCCAGCGCTGCCTTGATGGCGTCTTCTGCGAGCACTGAGGAGGATCACAGATAAGATAAGAAAGTGGACAAGATGGCAGAATAAAGAGCTGCTAGTGGGAGATAAGATGGAGGAAGACAAGATGGCGGAGGAGAGGAAGGAACGTACTGGAGCAGTGCAGTTTCACCGGGGGAAGGCTGAGCTCCTTGGCGATGTCTGTGTTCTTAATCAGCAATGCATCGTCCATCTAGGCAGCGTTTGAACAACATAAATATACATTATTATACACACACTGTGTAATGTAGTTACGGTAAATTACAAACTAAAGAACACAATAGAGAATTGATAGAGCAAAGTTAAGCAAAATTATTGTAAAACTCAGTCATCTATTGTGTTTTTATCAATATTTTTTATATTTTTATCAATGAACTTACAGATTTGCCCTTCACCCACTCTGTCACCAGAGAGCTGGACGCGATGGCGGAGCCGCAGCCAAACGTCTTGAACTTGGCGTCGATGATCTTACCCTCGTCGTCGACCTCGATCTGTCTCACACACACACACACGCACGCACGCACACACTTTGGATAAAAGCTTCTACCAAATGCCCTAAATGTAAATGTACTTACTAAAGGGTACTCATCAAACCCTGTCTTGGTAAAAGATGCACAAAATAACTACATTGTCGAGATAATTCTGAATATGAAAAGGCGACAGGAAACCTTCGGTGTACCTGGAGTTTCATCACGTCCCCACAGGCCGGGGCCCCCACCAGACCGGTCCCCACGTTCCTGGACGTCTTGTCCAGAGAACCAACGTTTCTGGGGTTCTCATAGTGGTCCACCACCTGGGGAGTGGGACTTCAGAGTTTAGCTGCAGTGCATATATATAATATTATATATATATATTATATATATGCTTGCAACTATGAATGCTTGAAACCTGCTCTATTCTTATCTTTATGTACCACAGTGATATATTGCTGTCTCCTTCAACAAATGTACTCTTTGTATAAAAGCGTCTGTAAAATGCCCTCAATGTAAATATATGTAGTATACAGAACACATTCTTCTCCATTTAATATTACCTGAAAGCACCAAGCGTAACGCGTACCCAGTCTAGTGCCCAGATGATGAAATGTTGTGACCAGTATGCCCAGATATGAAATGTGTGACCAGTCTAGTGCCCAGATGATGAAATGTGTGACCAGTCTAGTGACCAGATGATGAAATGTGTACTCAATTGGGTGATGTGGAGCGAAATGTAAATAATATGATTGTAGGTTTATCCTCCTCAGACAAGAGGAGGCTTTCCTATTTGTCTCCCACATCCTCTTCACCCCCTGTCGCCTCTCACCTCACCCCTCTCTCCCCCTCAACCCCCTCACCCAAACAACGACACTTTTCTGCAAGTCATTGTGAGACTAAAAATTTCATAACACAGAATAGAGACTAGGAGAGCAAAACATGCGTTCTGAAAAGACACAAAGCAAAGCACATGTATTCCTATGGTGTCACCTTACTAACACTAACACTGTAATCACCATGATCAGAGTAAGGGAGTTATAAAGACTACAATACAATATTAGTATTACACTCTGTATTGTTTGGACACATTTGACGTTTTACAATCCAAAAGGTCAAGAAATGTGCCAATACATGAAATATTACAAACTAGTCAGTGAGTGATACACACACACACACGTGTTAATTAAGCTGGGATCTCATGTGTACGATCAAGATTAGTTCACATGTTTTGGTGACCATTGTTAATACTGAACCTCTGCAATGGGTGGCGTGGTGACGCACTTGATTAACATCTGCGGACTCTTCTTCATTTAGATCACCAGTTTACAGTTATTCCTTAGGGTCTTTATTCCTAGGGTCCTTTAATTCTAGGGTCTTTTTCTAGGGTCTATATTCTAGGGTCTTTATTCTAGGTTTTTTTTTATCTAGGGGTTTTATTATAAGGGCTTTATAACAGAGGGTGCCACGTCTCGTAATGGAGTGTTATGAGTATTAGGAGTTTTATCATGAGCTACCACGCATGCACAACGCTTGTTATCACTGGTAGGACTCATGTTGCCAATTGTTTTTTGTATTTAATCTACAAATACCACAATAAACACACCAGACAACCATCACAACCATGACTCATTAAAAGGCAGACAACAAGTGTGTTTTTGCTCTCAGATCATGGGTGACGCAAATACAAAATAGACAAAATATAAGTACTTAAAAAATAAAAAATAAAAGGTAATAAAGTAGACCCGTACCTTGGCGTGGTATCCCCGGGCTCTGACCTCGGGTGCGGAGAGTGTCCTCCGGTTGCCCAGGAGGACCAGAGGAGAGACGCACCTCCGGCCCAGGACCCCCGCTGCTGATGCTGCTGCTGCCATGGAGACGCACTGGGATGAGAAGCACTGGTAAGAGAAGCACTGGTAAGAGAAGCACTGGTAAGAGACGCACTGGGAAGAGACGCACGGAGTGTGTGTGTGTGTGTGTGTCGGTGGGTCCTCTTGTTTTGAGGAATTATACTGAAAGGTGGAGGAGCTTATACTGACAGGGGGAGGAGCTTATACGGAAGCGGGGCCCAGCGCAGACTGTCAGCCCTAGTGGACACTTGAGGGCACTACATGTATAGGCGATGTTATATAATTTTTTATCTGTTGAAGGAGAGACAGCAATATATCACTGTGGTGCATAAAGATAAGAATAGAGCTGGTTTCAAGCATTCATAGTTGCAAGGTTAATAGAACAAATTGCATCATTGCTAGGTTGCCTGCATAATAGCTGGGATAAGAACATATAATATGATATATATGATATATATACAGTATAACATATAATAGCTGGGATAAGAACATAATATGATATATATACAGTATAACATATCTGGCACAGGCCTCCATACCAGCACGGCTCTGGTCCATCGGCTTGGACCAGCCGGGCTGATGTAATCGATATAGGACCTCCCTCTCGTGTGATATTGCTTACATTAAATATATGCTGATTAATTATGAGTTTAATGGTGATTAACACACACACATTATAGTTGTTTAAAATGTGCTATTGTAACAGAGTTAGAAATTAAGTATAGTGTTATATGTGATTTTCGCCATAATAAAGCATCTTTGTTTTGAATATGTGATTTGGAGCCCCCGGTGGACAGTTTGTGTACTGCAGATGTGCTGCGCTTTGTTTCTGTGCCTCTGCCATACCCGATCAGAGAAGCTGTATGCTCTGCATCGGGTAGCAGTGTTGTAATGTAACGAAGTGCAAATACTTCGTTACCAATACTTAAGTACATTTAATATCAGAAAATTACTTTTGATACTTAAGTACAGTAAATATCAGATACTTTAAGACTTTTACTCAAGTACATTTCTAAAAGGTGACTTTAACTTCTACCAAAGACATATCTTGTGTCCTGTTTAGCTATTTTACATCATACAACATTAGATTCATGTAAATAATTAATTGTGGAGCTACACCATTTTTGTTTATGGAGTTGCCATCTAGTGGACATAAGAAGGACTCTGTATGAGTTAATCATCTAACAACAAATTGATACTGTCTTGCTTAATGCACCTATTGAATGGGTCACCTTAATCATTATCAGAGAAATTGCCCCCCCTGAGATTTTCTTCAGGAGCCGCCACTGCTTCTAATAGCAAGATGTTGGTTGGTTAAACAGTTTAGTTTAACATGCATTGAATGTATCATTACACAGCATGTATCATGATTGTATGCATTATGTCTCAAGCGCTTGTTTATGTGAGAACACAGCGAATGTTAGCGAGTATTCCCGAACGCTAGTTAGCAGACATTCTCATTGTGTAGACATTCTGTCTGGCGTGTCTGGCTTGCTAGCCAGCGCTGATAGTGTTACTGTAACGTAGCATAGCACGTAATGTAGCCTGGGTAATACAATGCACTTCTTTTACTTTGCTTGTGCAGGTGCTGCAATAGAAGTCCACCTTTGCCTGAAGTCATGTTTTTGTTCTCTTTTTCTAAGGTATGTTGCTCCAAGTATGAAATGTAAATAGGTTATGATGAAGTGCTGTAACTTTATGCACTTACAGTTATGCCCACTCTGCATGGGAAGTTATGAGAATTATTAAGAAAAATATATTTTCTCCTATTTCTGTTATTTCTACATTATTGCATTCGTGTTAAAGGATCAGAGAAGCTATGCTCTGCATCGGATGCTGCAATAGAAGTCCACCTTTGCCTGAAGGCATGTTTTTGTTCTCTTTTTCTAAGGAATAAATGGAAGATATCTCCATAACGTGTCTCAATCCCTGACTGCCTTACAACCGTTACACTATATAAATAAAACTGACTTGACTTGACACACAGACACACATTCACTCAAATGTATGACGTTTTATTTATAATGGCACATTTCATCTGCAAAATGCTGTAATACAGTGGTCTCAAAATGTTGAATACATGCCACAAAAGCAAATAAGTGCATCAAAACAGAATAATTTCTTATACAAAGATAAGTTTTGTTTAAATAAATACTATCAACATTAATTTTGTATTTCCATGCTTTGTTTTCATGAACCCTCTATGGCATGGTGGTGGTCCTCCGGTAACAAACACCATGTTGGCCCTCACACTGACCCTTTCATTTCTTTTAAATAGAATATCACGTGACAAGTAACATGACAAGTCTGTGACCAATGAAATAAGGGGCCTGATCCTAGGAGGTTGACCCAACCAACTAACCGCTACAGGGTAGTTCCCATGGTGGTCTCGATGCTGACTGCTCAGAATGACTCATGGAAATAAAGGAAATAAAGATATTTGGTTTGGCGTCAGCCCAGTCTGTCTTCCTCAAACACGAGACTCGGAAAAAGGAATTATACAGATTTTCAACCGGCTTTGGATCATCTCTCTGTGGATAGTAGAGGCAGACGAACAATGTTTAGCTTTCCTCTGTGTTGCCTGCACCCAGATCTCCCCGTTATATATAGTTCTGTTATCTTACCCACCATCGTACCCCAACCCGTCATTAACTCATCAAATGACTCCCACTGTCCCTGGAAGGAGGGATCCCCCACTTTGAGTTCCTTCTCCAGGTTTCTTCTCCTCGGCGTGCACATCTCCGAGGACCTCACATGGACCACGCACACCACACACGTGGTGAAAAAAGCCCAACAACGCCAGAAGGTGGTGCGGACGGCCCAGTACATCGTTGGAGGTGAGCTTCCCTCCCTCCTGGATATATACACCAGGCGGTGCGTGGCCAAGGCCAAAAGGATTATTAAAGACAATAACCACCCCAGCCACGAACTGTACACACTTCTACCGTCAGGCAGGCGATACCACAGTGTAAATTGTGAAGTGACAATTAAATACTTGAATTTGAACTCCACCATGACGCCTGATGTCTGTAGTGTAGTCCTCGGTTCCTGTATGGTTTCGAAACATCTAAATACCGGAAACCATACAGGAACCGAAACTGTTTCCAGGAAACTGAAATTGCGTATTAGGGCTTTGGCACAACATCCTTGGCTGTTGTCTCATTTTAAATATCAAGACTTCAGAAGAAGACACCATGGAAGGATTGGAGGACTATGATGTTTACGAGGACTACACTCCAGACAACGAAACCAGCCACAAAGCTTCTGTGGATGTCACCGGGACTTTCGATGCCACCAAGTCCTTTTTGGAGTACGCCGTTCTGGCCCTCAACATCATCGTGTGCCTGGTGGGCCTCGGTGGGAACGCTGTGGTCATTTGGATTTCTGGCTGGAAGATGAGGAGAACGGTGAACACCACCTTCTACCTGAGCCTGGCCATTTCAGACTTCCTGTTCTGCGCCTGCCTGCCTCTAGACATCGCCTACGTGATGGCCTCCAACTGGCACTTCGGAGCGGCGCTGTGCAAGCTGGCCTCCTCCGTGCTCTTCCTCAACATGTTCAGCAGCGTGTTTGTGTTGGTGCTGATCAGCGTGGACCGCTGCGTCATGGTGGCGTTCCCGGTGTGGTCCCAGAACCACCGGACTGTCTGGATGGCGTCCGTAGCGTTGGTCCTCACGTGGCTCCTTTCCGCGGCGCTCACCCTGCCCTCGCTGCTCTACAGGAGCACCCGGGTGCACGGCGCCACCACCCAGTGCTACTCCGATTACCGGCGGCACTCGGTGCACAAGGCGGTGGTGCTGAACCGCTTCTTCTGGGGGTTCCTCGTCCCGTTTGCGCTCATCGTCAGCTGCACCTTCGTCTTGTGTGTGAAGCTGAGGAGGTTGACCATCAGGTCCACCAAACCCTACAAGGTCATGGTGGGACTCATCCTGCCCTTCTTCTTCTGCTGGATCCCCTACCATACCTTTGTTTTTCTGGACCTGGACGTGCATAAGCACAACCTGAACGTCGTCAGGACGGGGCTGGTGGTGGGGACTACTTTAGCAGCGACCAACAGCCTCATGAATCCCTTTTTGTACGTGTTTATCGGTCGTGAGTTTAAACAAACCCTGAGGAGGTCCTTCATGACGCGGATGGAGTACGCCATGGCGGAGGACCTCCGCACATCAACCCCAGCATCCAAGACAATGGGTGTGGAGGCCATTGCCTCCACACCCATTGCCTCACAGTCATTGCCTTGCATTGTATTACATTAATCTTGAATATTGAATCTTGAATCTTGAATCTTGAATATAATTGCACGTTTGTTAAAGATAGTCTGATGATCTTCATCATGATATTATACAGGTATTTTTAAGCTGTTGTTCATTGTTATTAGAAAGATCCACTGGCTGGAGTCATCTGGAGATGTTTCGAGAAAATGTACATTATACTATATTGTAATTATTATTATTATTATTATTAAATCATTTATATAACATCGATTTTGATTTTGATTTAAAATTGTACTCCACTTTATTGTTGTGTAGTTTGTTATTTTCAGACTTTGTACTGTAGCATTTTCTTGGGACCAAGATGTAATATAATAATTATTATATTTCCTATTCAGTCAGCCCAAGTGAACAATTAGATTAAGTTATATACGTTTGATACAAAATCATGATGGTAATTATGATTATAATTATGATTTTGATAATGTAGTGTTTGTACTACTAACCAATAATGTATATTATATATTAAAAACTCTCCAATATTTGTCCCTTTAAGCCATTGATGTGTCATATAACATCCGAGGCCCCGCCCCCCGTCGGGACCACGCCCCCGTACCACGGCGGGTCGGTGACGTCAGAGACGGCCGAATGGTCTCGAATGTTGCGTTCAAGTAAAAAAATAAAAATTATACAAAAAATAAAACGCTAAATAAACAAAGGTTAAAAACGATAGTATATCGTATTTAGTTGGGGAAGTTTTTATTGTATTGTTTTTTAGTCGTTTCGTCATGTCCACGATAATGACTTTCATTGTGATATGAATCAATTCATAAACGAAATTTACGTACAGATATATTGTCAATTTAAATGTTCAATGTAAAGATCTTTATTGGCAGCGGGGGAAACATACATTTACATTGCCAAACTAAAAAACCAAACTAATCTCATTTACAATTGTC
This sequence comes from Coryphaenoides rupestris, assembly GCA_002895965.2. Taxonomy (NCBI): domain Eukaryota; kingdom Metazoa; phylum Chordata; class Actinopteri; order Gadiformes; family Macrouridae; genus Coryphaenoides; species Coryphaenoides rupestris. The sequence continues at coordinate 307,378 of PIJE02000342.1, forward strand.
GATTTACAAACATGTACAATTGTAGATATTCTAGAACAAATAAATGTGGACACAAAGCTGCAGTATTGCAATCAAATGAATGAAAATATGAGTTTCAAAAGTATACTTATAAAGAATTAAATATATACAGGTAAGTACGTAAATAAGTCAACTTAAAAAACAATATATATATATAATATAACATATATATATAGAAAAATACAAAAAAATACAAATACAATAATAAAATACAAGAAAAAAATACAAGAAAAATGGAACAGAAAGAAGAAAAAATAATGATATATATCAGAATCAGAATTTCTTTATTGTCATTGCACAGAGTACAACAATATATATATAAAACAAAAAAGAATAATAATAATAATAATAATATATTAAATTAATAATACATGTGTTTGCACATTCCTCTACCTCGCCCAGCAGATATTTCAACAACAACAACAACAACAACAAAATCGATATCTCCAACCCGTCCGACGCGACTCGAACGCCGCCCCCCCCCGCGGCGCGGAGCTGTGACGCAACACGTCGTAACAACACGTCGTCGTAACATTACTTTATATGAACGTCAACCGTCCGTTACAACAACGCTCTAGACTCACACGCGTCGCCGTCTCGCGCCACACGGACGCTCGCGCTATTATTCTATTGTTATTATTCTAAACACCGCGTTGTTGTTTGTTGTTGTTGTTGTTGTTGTTGTTGTTGTTGTTCTTGTTCCGTGGATCTAATGGCGAGTGCCGCCGCTGCTGCTCCTCCTCCCTCCGACGCCCCGACCCCCGGCCCGACCCCGAGCCCGGGTCCTGGGGGTCCTGCGGGTCCCGGTCCTGGTCCTGCGGGGACGGCGGCTGGGGACGGAGGAGGAGGCGGCGGAGGACCGGACAGCACGTTCGAGTGCAACATTTGCCTGGACACGTCGAAGGACGCCGTGATCAGCCTGTGTGGACACCTGTTCTGGTAGGAGGTCTGGTTTATGAGGAGTAACTAACTAGGTCTGGTTTATGAGGAGTAACTAACTAGGTCTGGTTTATGAGGACTAACTAACTAGGTCTGGTTTATGAGGACTAACTAACTAGGTCTGGTTTATGAGGACTAACTAGGCCTGGATTATGAGGACTAGTGTGTCGTGATCAGCCTGTGTGGACACCGGTTCTGGTAGGAGGCCTGGTTTATGAGGACTAGTATGGCCACTGAGGTAGTACACAGAAGTACACACTGAGAGAACAGTATCATTGGAATACTTTATATACTGTATACACATGGGCCTAATGCAAAATATACATTCACTCTACAGCGCTATCAAATACCCAGCGTTGAATAACTATCAGATAGTTATTTGATACTTGTCAGATTTAATGTATACTCTGTATTACTGTATTGCAGGCCTCATACAAAGTATAGATTAATTAACAATCAAATATCTATCTATGACGGTGACTTGGTCATGCTGGGTCACATTCTGGTCCTAGACTTGGTAGACTATAGATAGATATCATCTATAAAGTCTACGATATATAGATATTAAGCCCAGTACCTACGCGCGTACGTGTATCTTATTACCACACATCTAGAAAGTAAAGTTACATTATTGTAGACCTAAGACCAACAGGCCAACAGAGCAGGTCCAGCTGTAACTGTACTCAACGTGGATGATGTGACATTGAATTGTGACATTTTCAGGAAAATTTTTATTTCATGTTTTATTTTTCTCTCCCCATCCATCCTCGTCATCTCTTCAACCAGTTGGCCATGTCTGCACCAGGTAGGGTTGATCGATGGTTCTCAATTATGATGAAAGGGGGCAAAATGTACACACCTAGTAGGAAAACTGTCCTGACAATATGGCCGTGATGTATCGTGTGTGTGTAGGTGGTCGTGTCCTGTCTCCTCCTTCTAGTGGGTTGGGAGACCAGGGCCAACCCCCCCCAGCAAGGGTGATGTCCCGTGTTGCCAAAGGCCTGGGATCAGCCGGGGAACAAAGTGATCCCCTTATATGGGCGAGGAAGCACGGCCCAGCAGGACCCCAGGTGGGTGCACCGCTCACCTGCCTCGAGGTGTTCTGTTCTCATGTCTCGGTCGTCCACTGCGGTGGTGTGGTGTTCCCCTTGGCCTCCGCCCTCACCGCTTTACTGTTTCTGTTGCAGAGAGCGAACCCCACCTCGACCACAAGGACAGCGGCCAGAGCCAGAAAACCGTGGGGTGAGGATACAGCCGTCGTCATCATCATCTCACACACACACACACACACACACACACACACACACACACACACACACACACACACACACACACAGAATAATACAAAATAAACTAACAGATTTACAAATGCACAGTCAAAATATACAAAGATATAGGCAAGATAAGAGATTCAGACGGCGAAAACAATTTGGCATGCTTTGTCTTAAAGGCTTGCCCAGTTTCGAGGTTTCATTCACTTTCTCCATGATGAAACCGTTTGGCCACATTGGATGATGAGCTCGCGTGACATTTTAATTCATTAGCTCCAGAAATGTCTTCCCCGCTGGGACCCATTAGGTCTCGCTGAGTTGCTCACGCCTTCCCTCCGAGTAGCTAACCGCTAACCTTGTGATGCTGTTGCATCACGTCTCGCCTTGCTAACCTTAGGAATTGTGAACGTGTTGATGGAACAATAGAGATGATGACTTAATGTTGCCGTTGACGTTGGCTCACCGTCGTCTGTCCGGTAGGGATTTCAAGGCTTCGGCTTCGGAGATGGAGGATTTCAGATGTCCTTCGGGATTGGCGCCTTCCCTTTTGGTATCTTCGCCACGGCTTTTAACATTAACGACGGCCGACCGCCACCAGGTACTTGTGTTTAATGTATCTAAAGTATTGTACAATAAAGTATCTCCACAACACTCAAAAGTGTGTTATGCTGTCATGTTCCAAGGTCTGTTTTAGATCCCAGATGATAGGTTTTTGCAGCGTAATCCAAAGTGCGCCGTATGTCACAATTAGACGCGTGGTTACCAGATGACTAATTAACCCGTGCCTCCACCCGACAGCGGCCCCGGGGACACCGCAACACACGGACGAGCAGTTCCTGTCCAGACTCTTCCTCTTCGTGGCGCTGGTAATCATGTTCTGGCTGCTGATCGCCTAGCGCGGCCGCTGACCCAGCTCTCGGCCTGGCGCTGGACGAAACGACCACCGGAACTCCTGGCTTCACCGGGAGGACACGGAACCGGACCGCGTGCGTCAAGCGGATCTCACTTTCTGCGAAAAGAGTGCAATATGTTGCTTGTTGTCGAGCCACTTCCTGAAGCGGTTCCTCAATGGACCCCCCACCATGTGAGGGGTCACTGGGTCAGCGTGGGCTGTGTACTGATGTGACGTCACAGCATTGATTCACCACTCGGTTGTTTGCGATTAAACAGCCACTGTATTTTTTTTTAGCTGTTTGTTTTGTTTGCGTTTTGAGTTACATTTCAATTAACCGTCGAATCGATTTGTTCTGAATGTGAGGTAATGAAGTTATACAGGATCGAATAGAAGAAGCCAATTCTGCAAATACATTTTATTGTAAACGTGACATTTGAATCATGTGCACTAAAGGGTGCACTCTTATGAAACAGCAGATTTTTCATAGGTAAACGTATAAAGCTAGAGCCAGAAGGAACCTGGGGATATACGAACACGTTTCAGCTTTTACTGAAATTCAACACAACTGTATAACAATGGCTGATAACTAAGTCAGAACAAAACAAATCTAAATGGCTACTGTGGTGTTAAACTTTATTTATTCATTTGTTTTTACACACGGGCCCAACCACAATGGAAGAGCAATGTTTGCAGAGCGGCCAATCAAAGCTGTTTTTAAAATGCATCATTCACCAATCAAAACTCATCAATCATTCATGCTTTAGGTTGAATGTCGGCTATGGCTTTTGTCTGACGGTTTTAAAGGAGTGTGCTACAGATCATTATAGATTAAAGATAGAAAAGTCTAATGGAAAGGATTTGAGCTGAAAGAAAAATATTTTTGATAAACATCACATGTAAAACACACTAAAACAAAATGTTTTATTAGAATCGGGAATAAGATATGTATTACTAAACAACTTTATATTCCAAATTATACTTGAATTTGAGTTTAAAGCTTTTACAAACAGCATGCATGTCACGACAGATATGAAGATATGAGGGTGCATCAACTCAAGGCAGCATTATGTAACATAACAGCTATCCTAATGTTCTGATAGCGTACCTTATGTATATAATCTATATGTAAAGACAGTACAAATGAAGTATATTAGAGCCCTTCACATGTGCCCCAGGTGCATTTTACTAAAGCAAGCAACCTATTTTGAGTTCTATTAAAATCAAAGTTGGGATAATAACACTGTTGGCATTAACATTATTTGTAGCTGTATTGTTTGGTTCTCTAAAAAGGTTTCTTAGATAAACGATAAGCCTACATCAGATTAACTGGTTTATTATTACTGGGTTGTAAGAGTTAAAATGGATTAATGAACACTTAAGAGTGCAAGGGTTTGTTTTAACAGTGTTCGGTGTAACATTGCTTTAACAGTCACTGATGTATAAACAAATACAGTTGCAAATTGTAACGGAAAACCTGTGATTCTGTAAGAAGCAATGAGCTGTAAATAAAAGATGATGGAAATATGCAAACACGACTTCTGTGTCGGGCTGAATTCAATTAACATTTTATCTTACTGTGGGCACCAGGAGGGAACTTCCAGACAATGCGTAGAGTTGTCACAGTGTTGATCTGCAGTGAACTGATGATATCCGTGACTAGCTCCACTATGACCACAATACCCTCGCGATTAAGGAGATGCCTTTTAATGAGCTCAGTATCATTCAATGTTTTTAAAATGTTTGTTGTGATTTATGGCTGGGCAGCAGCCAGTTCAGGATTGTTTGTGTGAGTCCTCTTGACCACCCATAACTTTTCATAGATTTAGGAGTTGGTTTTAGCTTTCAAAAACTTGAACGTGAAATACTCTGTCTAAAATGTGTAGCCAGAAGTGACACAGAAGCAGCGAGAGAGTGATGGAAGAAAAACATATCGTCTGTGTTTCAGAGTTCCCCGAAGTCAACTTTTTGATGACCACTATGATGTACCTGCGCTGCGCTTTGCCTCTGCGCGCTACGTCGCGGTGAACGCCGAGCACATTTCTTCTCAAATGCCTTTAGCCTGAAGATGTTTTGTGAATACAGGCCCAGGAAGTCTTTCACATAATTCTAATCTAAATAAATAATAACATCATTCTGCATCAGAAGCACCATGTTCAATATTAGACGATGCGGTAGGATTGCAACGGACCATCTGACTAAATCACCCACCAGCCTCAGACACACGTTCTGTGAAATAATTAAAAATGTCGAACCAAAAACCCCAAACCCTGCCCCGTCTCTACGAGCGTCCGCCCGGTCAGTCTCATGTCTCACACCATCTGCTGCTTGACTCTGTCCTGCATGGCCATCTCCGCCGCGCTGAACTCCGCCTCGTACAGCAGCTGCTGGATCTTCATCTTCGTCTCGCACCGTTTCTGGGGCGCCAGGCGCTTCAGGGTGGGCACGAAGCTGAGCAGGGAACAGCTCGTCCTCGTCCTGGGTCCCGCTCCCGGGCCGCTTCGAGGGTGGCAGGCCGTCGGCGGGCGAGAACGCGTCCCGGGACGGATCCCGCCTCTTCTTCCCGGCGGCGGCGGCGACACCGACACCGACACCACCGCCGAGCATCCCCCACTGGTTGTTCTGCGACTCGGCCGCGGACGTCTGGCTCCCGTACGCCGTCTGGCACTGGGACTCCTCCTTGCCGATGGCCCGGGACCTCTTGGTGTGGGCCGCCGGGGATATGGGCCCGTCCGCCGTCAGCGAGTCCATGTCGGGACAGGAGTGGTCGTCAACGCCGTTGTGGTTGCTGTTGTGGATGAAGTTCTCTGCGATGCCGTTCCTGGTGCCAGTGAAGGGCGCCAGAAAGTTGAGCCTCTGTCTGTATTTCCAGCGGCTGGGGATCAGCTCTCCCTGCTGCCGGCTCTTCAGCTCGGTGCGGACCTCCTTCAAGTAGCGGTCTCTCATGTTCTTCCAGCGCCGCTTGCATTCCTCCGCTGGGAAGGTCAGAGCAACAACAACACAAGGTTACTGCCGAAGGACAAACCTTCTGAGATGCCTGCAGCACACTGGATGGGAAGTGGGAAATACTGGTGTGTGTGTTTTAACAAGTGAATGAATCTGTGAATCATAATCATACAACCCAAGCATTTGCTATACAGGTTACTCCTCAGCATCCATGGTTCTGCTGATAAATCCCATAAATCAATTAGGCTAATGTGGGAAAAAAAAGACTATAGCCCAATCACAAAACAGTTTTCTTCAATGGTTTATTGAGCGTTAGACAGGTGTATTGTTGTTGTATTGTTGTATTGGAAGTGACTTCTGGTGTCAACCCTGTGAGAAGATGCTCATCATAACACAACCAGACCTCACAACTTACTACAGGAGACTAACACCATGGAGGAAGCAACTACAAAGAAACAAACAAACAAACAAACTAACTAACTAACTAACTAACTAACAAACAGACAAACAATGCTTAGTTATTAGTTCTTGGATGAGTCAGAGAAGTCATGATAATAATAATATAATAATTATTATTATTAATATTATTATTATTATTATTATTATTATTAATAATGTATTGACACAAACAAACAATGCTTACTTATAATTAATATTATCATTATTAATATTATTATCAGTATTATTATTATTATTAATATTATTATTAGCATCAGTATTATTATTATTATTATTATTATTATTATCATTATTATCATCATCATTATTATTATTATTATTATTATTATTATTAATAATGTATTGGCACAAACAAACAAACAATGCTTACTTATAATTAATATTATCATTATCAGTATTATTATTATTAATATCATCATCATTATTATTATTATTATTATTATTATTATTATTATAGATGTTGTGGATGCGGCAGAGCGGCGAGCGGCGGCGCGGGAGACCCGGAGGCTCCGTGTTCCGCAGCGGCTCCGCGGCAGCGCAGCGCGGCCTCCTCTTCCTCCTCCGCCGCTCTGCCGCCGCCGCCGCCGCCTGGGCTCCGCTCGCCGCCCGCTACAGCTCCGCTTGCTCGCCGCCCGCATACACTCCGCTTGCTTTCGCGCCGCTACCGCCTCCTCCGCCGCTCCGCCGCCGCTGCGCCGCTCGAACTCCGCGACCCAACGACCACAAACCTCCGCGCGTCGTTCAACGCGTCGGGTCGAGCGCCATGTTGTCGCGTCGCGGTGCAGACGACGCGCTGCTGACCGCTCCTGACTCACGAAACTAAAAACAACAACAACAACAAAAAAACATCCAAACAGTTGTAATGAAGACGCCAAAACACTCACACGGAACCCCCATCAGGGTGCTGATGCTCCTCCCACGCGTTGATCCGCGTCTCCGTGCAGCGGTAGTTGGGGTAAAGTGACGTTGTAGAGCTCCGGGAAATTAAACACCGACAATATCAACTTATCGTCCATCTTGCCGCCTCCTCGTCGTCGTCCCGCTGCTTCTGCTGCGCCGTCGCGCTGCGCGAAGCGGAAGCGGTCGCCGTCGCGGTCGCGCTGCGCGGAAGCGGTAATCTTCTCCCCCTTTTCCGCACGCAGCCGCGCGCCGCAGTTCACCTCCGAGGCGGCAGGGGGGGCGCGCAACATGGGCGGCAGGGAGTGGGGGGGGGCGCAACATGGCGGCAGGTAGGGGGGGGCAACATGGCGGTGCACCTCATACACTGTTCATGCAACTTCCTGTTCTGTAGCCGCGGGGGTATAGGAACTTCCTGTTCCTTTAGCCGCGGGGTATAAGCAGAACTTCCTGTTCCCTTTTAAGCTGCGGGGGAATCTATAGCAACTTCACTGTCTCCCTTTAAGCCGCAGTGATATGCGCAACTTCACCTGTTCCCTTTAGCTGCATGGGGTATAGCAACCTTCCTGTTCCTTTTAAACCGCAGGATATGAGCACTTCCTGTTTCCTTTAGCCGCAGGGTATAGCAACTTCCCTTGTCATCCTTTAGGCCCTGCGGGGGCTATTAAGTCAACCTTCCTGGTTCCTTTTAGCCGCAGGGTATAGGCAAACTTCCTGTTACCTTCAGCGCGCGGGTTTAAGCAACATTCCCCTGCTTCCTTTCAGCCGCAGGGCTATAGCACACTTCGCCAGGTTCCTTTATCCGCAGGCTATAGCAACTGTAGGCAACTTCCTGTTCCTTTAGCGCTGCGGGCGTTAATCATAGCAACTTCCTGAATTCGCTTTAGCCGCCGGTAATAGCAAACTTAGTCAAACTTCCCTGTTTCCTTTTAGCCGCGGGGTATAGCAACCTAGCAACTTCCTGTTCCTTTAGCCGCAGGGTATAGCAACTTAGCAACTTCCTGTTCCTTTAGCCGCAGGGTATAGCAACTTCCTGTTCCTTTAGCCGCAGGGTATAGCAACTTCCTGTTCCTTTAGCCGCGGGGTATAGCAACTTCCTGTTCCTTTAGCTGCAGGGTAAAGGGACTTCCTGTTCCTGTCATGTTAACATGTTATTGATCTCTGTCCCAGCACCAGCATGGTACCAGTGTATATCTACTGGACTAGTTGTGTCTCTACTGGTGCACTGCCAGACCTCAATCCATCATTAATGAGCGACACCTCACTTGTATCACTTGTATTACACGTTGCAGTAGATTTTAATTATTTGCATGCTTTCTGTATTGCACACACACGCCTTATTCGTTGTCCTTTAATGTTCAATGTTGTGCACCAATTTCACCAAAGCACATTCCTTGTTTGCAAAAACGAAGGCAATAAAGCTGATTCTGAATCTTACCCTGCTGCTATGGTTTGCGTGATTACAGAAACAGATTTAATGACTTTGACTTTGTAATGGGCAGATTTAGATTTCAACACTCCAGAGAAATAGATAGAAATATGAGTCTGTAGGCTAGTATTATCTCCCAGTTTAATTCTGTCCTAAATACCGGAGAACGATGTATTAACTCCTTATTGCGCCTCCTTCTTTTTGTTATTCGTCATTTCGTTTTCTCACAACAAGCAAAGAGCTTAAAGAGACTTTCCCATTTGTTCCGCGTGATATATGACCACACTCCAGACATCACACACATGTGCGATAAAGCACAGCTTCACACATGCCCACACAAAAAGGTTCAATACTTTTGAAAGTACATATTTGACCATCCAACACGTGGCCCATGATGGTGGCGTGGAGGGCTTTACTAATGCAGTGACAACAACACACCCGCCTTCCTCATATTAATCCCCAGGTAACGAAGTCTGGACAGTTTGACCCCACATGGATGTGCTACGATCCACTCTATTGAGAACCACAATAAGCGGGAGATAGAGATCTGAAATGCTCCACTAACTATACATCAACAATCTGCCGTTAAATCCAAGAGAAAAGGATGTGTACTTTACTGTTATCTGTTCTCAAAAGCCCTCATAAGAGGAGCTTAGGAAAGATTGTGAAAATCCATTAATACTCCAAAAAAGGAGGAGAAAGGTGTATGGTGTTGGTGTATGGAACCACGGGATTGGCTGCGGAGGGAACATAGCCCGTAGCCTGCATTAGCTTCCCCTCGGCGTCACGTTGTCCAGCCGACTGCATGGCACAGATAAGACAGGACAACACACGCGTGTGAGATCTCAGAGACTTTGTTCAACACAACTCAGGTTCGCGTCACATTGCATTTGAGCGATGGACGGGTGACGCATACGAGGGATTATTGTGTTGTACAACACACACCAAAGAGACACAACAAAACCAAACAGCAGATCGATGCACGTTGTCAAAGCACTATGATCACAGTTGACTGGATGTGATGGATCTTGTTGTAATTTACCCATGCTAAGGCTAACTAGGGATGTACCATTAGGAGGCACATTGAAACACTAATCCTGTAATTCAGAAGATACAATTATTCGGCCTCGCCAAGCATTCATCTTTAAAGCCAGCAGGTTTCTAATACCAGCCAATCGCCTTTCCTCTAAAGCCACCACAACAATAAGGATCTAAGGAGATCCCTGCCTCTCATTTTATGCACTGAAATCTGATTGCTTTCAGAGAAAGGAGTGGAGCCAGATTAGCAGAACCCACCATCCTCCCTAACCTCCTCACAAAACTGCCCAGATTAGCCAGGAATTAGGTTTCAACCATTCTATTTGTCCGGTCTATGGGGGGGATTATGGTCCCCCCACCCTCCCCAGTTCCACTATAAGGGACGGACACTCTCTGGACCAGAGTGCAGAGAGACAGACTGGAGGAACTGAGCTTCGCACATCGGCAAAATAAAAGTGTTTAATTCAATAAATCACATTTTATTTTGTATTTTTTTGTGAGGGGCTGTTTGATGTGCCAGGTTGGGATTTCTTCTGTTTCCGTCCTCGTTTGAGAGAGCGATGAAGGGACTATTCGGCACGATGGAACGTCAGAAGTTTCCGTTCACGATTGAGAACATTCTGAGCAAGGAGGGGGGGGCGGGTCCGCGTGAGCCCGCCGGGCTGAAGGTGGAGGCAGACGGGAGGTCGACGGGGGCAGGACCTCACACCTGCTGCTGCTGCTGCTGCTGCCTCCGCTGTGGAGAGATTTTCCACTCAGAGCTCCTTCATGAGAGTAAGTGAAGAAACTCTCGCACACACATGTTATCCAAAGTGACTTGGTTCTTAGATGCAGGTCATTAGAGGGGCAGCAGCTAAGGGCTAAGCATCTTGCTAAAGGATGCCCAATAGACATTGGGGGATCGACTCCAGTACCTTCCGGCGGTCATCAGGAGCTTGTAGGGGTTAGGATCCTGCTGACATGGGTGGTGGGGGGGGGGGGGGGGGGGTCGAATCTAGTAGTTTGTTTGCAAGTCATACATCCTGAACCTTTAGAGAATGAATGTTTAAAAGAATGCTGGAACCTCGAATGAATAGTGAATCCAAAGCTCTTTACATTATTGTCTCACATTCACCCATTCATACACCAACGCCAGTGGCAACCATGCAAGGTAACAACCAACACATCAGGAGCAGGTAGGGTTAGGTGGTGTCTTGCTCAGGGACACCTCCACACTTAGCTAGGGGGAGCAGGTAGGGTTAGGTGGTGTCTTGCTCAGGGACACCTCCACACTTAGCTAGGAGGCGGAGCGGGTAGGGTTAGGTGGTGTCTTGCTCAGGGACACCTCCACACTTGCTAGGAGGAGCAGGTAGGGTTAGGTGGTGTCTTGCTCAGGGACACCTCCACACTTACCTAGGAGGCGGAGCCCGGGGATCGAACCAGCAACCTTCCTGTTGCCAGACAACTGCTCTTACCTCCTGAGCTACTGCCACCCAAACTCAATGGCTTGATGCTGTGTTGCCATAGCAGCGTGTCAGTACGGCTGGTCTGCGGGGGGTGCGTGGCCGGACGCGTGCAAGGGCGCCGGGAGACGACGCCCACGGGGAGGAGCTCTCGCCGCTCGCTCGAGGCCAGAGACGCACGCGGCGCCATCGCACAATCTTCACGGAGGAGCAGTTGGAGGCCCTGGAGCAGCTGTTCCTGCAGAACCAGTACCCGGACGTTCCACACCCGGGAGAGGCTGGCCCAGCGCACGCACCTCCGCGAGGAGAGGGTGGAGGTAAGCCTGCTGCATCTATACATCTACAGACTACCAGTCGATAGAGTGGGTCGGCTGGCAGTCTGATCGAGTCAGTGTGCATCTGGGTGGACACGCCCCCTTGTGATGTCACTATGTCACAATGACGACAGCGAATGCCAGCGAATCACTCTCACACATGGTGGTAAAATAGGGCCCCTTTAAATACTTAAACTCTTCTTTAAAAGTGCGTTTATGACATAACAGGATGTCAACATAGCTTTGTCTCTGTTCTCTCCAACAGGTGTGGTTTAAAAACCGGAGAGCCAAATGGAGACGCCAGAAGAGACTCACATTTCAGAAAACTGAAATGACTTGAATGGTTTGTGTGTGTGTGTGTGTGTGTGCGTGCTGTGCGTGCTTGCGTGCGTGGTGTGTGTGTGTGTCTGTGTGTGTGCGTGCATGTGTCTGAATGTTTAATGTTCATGTTCAATGTAATGTAAAAAGTATTGTTTATTAGGAAAACGGTGGACTGTGGACCGGATACATTTACAAAAACAAAATCGTTATTTATATATTCATGGGTGTTTTTTTTTTATATTCAATAGATCTTAAATGTGTTCAGCTCATTTTTCCATGTATATTCTAGTTTTGGATGTTGTTGATATTCCATCCTTTTGTTTTTGACACCCGCATATCTACAACTGTTAAACTGTGTCTGAATTACACTCAAAATGCTTCACAAAAACAAACCAAAACCATGTATAGATGATATAGTTGTAATAACCTAACTGCAGAACACACACACACACACACACACACACACACACACGATGAAATGCTAATAAAATCATTCTTACACTTTGCTTGGAGTTTTTTTTACTTTTGACATAGCATAGTAGTATTATGCTAAACCATGCCGAGAATAGAATAGAATAGAATAGAACTTTATTAATCCCGAAGGAAATTCTTGTGCCAGGTTACATAGCAATACAGTACAATAAAACAATATGGAAAACAACAGAATGATCAAAATAAACTAACAGATTTACAAATGTACAGTCAAAATATAATAATATGTAGGCAAGACAAGATATTCCGACGGCGAAAACAATTTGTCATAATTGAAGTGTAATATTATTGGACATGACATTAAGAATATTGCACATGATGATGATGATGAGAGGAGATGAGAGGTAGTGTTATAGATCATATTTATAGACATGATAATAATAATAATAATAATAATAATAATAATAATAATAATATAGCACATGATGATGAGAGGAGATGAGAGGTTACTTGTGACTATGACTTGTGATGATATATATTATTATGTATAGATATTATTTTTATAAGTTATGGGAGAGGGTCCTTTCAGGCTAATGATCCACCGTCCATGCCAGCAGGTGGCGGTAGGAGAAGAAGAAGAAGAAAAAAAAAAACAGCAGTAGAAGAAGAAGAAGAAGACTAAGCAGCGGCAGCGTGAAGTTTCGTGTTTAGCTCAATTAAGCGATTTAATAAACGTGTCGTCGGACAAAAACTGAGCTTTTTCTTTTTTAAATAATATATTAACATCCGAATCCGCGTCGTGTTTGTGACTTAATCCCCGTCTCGTTCTCGGATAATAACGTTACTTAGCGGCTACAACAACAACATTAGCTTAGCTTAGCCTAGCCTAGCCTAGCCTCCCAGCCACCTCCACCATGGAGGGCAGCGCCAGCGTCAGGAGGTCTCTGTGCGGGACCCTGGTGGCCCCCAGCGTCTCCACCGTCGTGGCCCTGCGGCAGCCGCCCGAGGAGTCCGGGGTCTACAACCGCCAGGTCCTGGAGGAGGAGGAGTACATAGAGGTGAGGGTGTGTGTGTGTGTGTGTGAGAGTGCGACATGGTGTGTGTGTGTGTGTGTGTGTGTGTGTCTGTCTGTCTGTGTGTGTGAGAGTGTGACATGGTGTGTGTGGTGCTGATGGGGCCAGTGACGTCATGTTACCGTACTTTGACCAGCTGAGACCGTTCCATGACGTCACACGTCTTATTTTGGCGTCCTTCTTTGACCATGACCTCATTTAGCGTCCCATGTGGTGTTACCAATCCAATTGAACAGTTGCTCTTGCGCCCACACTGACTGTACACTAGTCTATAATATCAATGTTTTAAAATGTTCTCAACGTTGGTTTGGCTTCGTGGTTCCCAGAGCCTGGAGAAGATCATTCAGAGGGACTTCTTCCCCGACGTGACCAAGCTGCGCGCCCAGAAGGACTACCTGGAGGCCGAGGAGTGTGGAGACCTGGGCCGCATGCGGGAGATCTCCATCCGCTACGGGTCGTCCCTGAAGAGCACCACGCCGCGCTCCACCGCCCCGTGTATGTAGTGTTACTTCCACCTAGTACTATTATGCTGTGTTACTTACACCTAGTATGATTGTACGTGGTGTGATTGTACGCAACAACAGAGAAATGCTTTGAAAGGGAGGTCGTAGCTTGATGGTTTTTGGACGTGGTGTGTGTGCGCAGCGGTTGTGTTCTGTGGGGTTTATCTGGAGGACTAATCGACCGTTTCCTCGTGTCCTTTATGTTGTGAAGACGTGACGCCCGCTAGCTTCGAGACGCCGCTGGGACGCGCCGGCTCCCCGTCCTCGGTCAGCGGGAGGTCGACCGCCAGCACCAAGGGGGGAGGAGACCCAGGTGAGCGGAGGACTCGTTACTTCCTTGTTGTTGTTGTTGCTGCTGCTGTCCGTAGTCGTGGTGATAATGGTTATTAATTCAAATCAATGTGTGGTGATCAATGATTATTGTGGCGTGCTGCCTCAAATACATCAATATATGGAGAACGCTGCACTTTTCACCAGTGTAACGTAATAATTAAATAAAGCTTTACATAGTTAACGGAACGCCGCCTAACCTTCCAGCGGTTGTGTTTCCTCAGACGGCACGGAGGAGAAGGAACTGCCCTGCCTCGACCGCTTCCTGGCCAAGAACACCAGCGAGGACAACGCGTCGTTCGAGCAGATCATGGTGCTGGCCGAGGACAAGGAGAAGCTCAGGCACTCGTGGCTGTACGACGCGGAGGCCGAGTTCAAGCAGGTGCGTGCACAACACTCCCCCATACCTTTATTCATATTAACGACGCGCACCGTTGACTCGTACCATGTGATGCATCACGTTGCGTGTCGGCCTCTTCCTCAGAGGCGGGAAGAGAACCTCGCCCTGCCCTCCGCGGAGAAGATGGCGATCGATTGTGTGAAAGCCGGCCTGGAGACCTGGGAGTACAAGGCCAAGAACGCCCTCATGTACTACCCCGAGGGTGAGCACCGCCAACAGCAAGGCCCACACCTTACACACACATCTTATATCATAGCATAGATCTCTAAAGTGTATTTATGTAATTTTTTGCTGCCAGGGGTTAAGGACGACGATGATCTGTTCAAGAAGCCCCGAGTGGTGGTCCACCAGAATACTCGCTTCGTCGGGGACCCATTCAGCAAAGCCCTGAACAAGACCCAGATCCAGCAGGCGGCCGCGCTCAATGCTCAGGTAACTACGAACACACGCGTGTTAACATGAGATGTGTGGAGGTCGGCATTACATCAATATTATATCTATTGTGATGTATGACCTTAGATATTGGTCTTAGATTTTGGATATCGTGATATGGCATAAGTGTTGTTTTTTCCTGGCTTTAATGGCTATTTTATAAAGGCTATTTATTGATTGAATTACCAGAAAAGCTGCTATATCGAGTTGTATATTGTTATCAAGTCATGATAAATGTTTGTTGTCGATAAACCAGAAGATGCACATGCATGTGTTGTCATGGAAACTGTTTAGACAAAGCAGAAAGAAATCTCCAGTTCTGAGAAAGCAAAGATTACCACGTTTTCAAGAAATCAGAGTACTGCATATTCAGCTTTCCTGTTTTGCATACCAAAGGTCTAAGAAGTTAGGAAGCATATCGATATATTGCCGCAAACTGTTTATGTGCATGAACAGTTCATGTCCGGTTGATGTAAATGCAGTTGCTATAAATATAAACCCACCGTGTTAGGATGAGGAATGCATGAGGTGAGGAAGACGATGGAGGTGAAGACTCTGCACTAACCTAAACGCCTGCTCCCCAGTTCAAACAGGGCAAGGTGGGGCCAGACGGCAAGGAGCTCCTCCCCCACGACTCCCCCACCGTCAACGGCTACGGCTTCGAGGGAACGCCCTCCCCGGCACCAGGTGAGGGGGACCTCCGTTATTGTTGCTGTTGCTTGCTCACCCAAACCACTTTGGCTGGAGTCGATGGGGTGAACGGTTGTCGAGACAATCAAATTAGACACGCACGCATACATACTGAGACTCCTTCCATTATACTTGGATGCCACTAACTTTAGCTGTCTATTTGTCATGCGTTAAGGCGTAGCAGACTCCCCACTGATGACGTGGGGAGAGATCGAGAGCACGCCCTTCCGTCTGGATGGCTCCGACACGCCGTACGCTGAGAGGAACCACGGGCCCTCCTTTAAGGTACTCGTGAAGGTTTCATTCATTTGTCGGCATTCTGAATCAATTGAAAGGTCTTCCCGACGCTAAACATTTATTTTCTGTGTTTTCGACGTCCTCAGATCCCAGAGCCGGGGAGACGAGAACGCTTGGGCTTGAAGATGGCGAACGAGGTCGCCGTCAAGAACCGCGCAAAGAAACAGGAGGCCTTGAGGAGAGTGACGGAGAACCTGGCCAGGTAAACGCAGCGACACTATTCAGAAGAAGGATGACGGTATGCTTGTTGTGCTAATCATCTAACCCAACTGTACCTGCTTCTTCATCCCCCACGCAGTCTAACTCCTAAAGGCCTGAGCCCGGCCCTCACGCCCGCCCTCCAGAGACTGGTCAACCGGACGTCCAGCAAGTACACGGACAAGGCGCTGAGGGCCAGCTACACGCCGTCCCCGTCCCACAGGGCCACCGCCGACTGCAAGACGCCCCAGAGTGGCCTGTCCACGCCCACGGGGACACCCGTCAAGGTGTCCAACAAGACGCCCAGCTCTCAGGACGTGTCCTCGCTCACGGACAACCTGTTGCAGCTGCCCAAACGGCGGAAAGCCGCAGACTTTTTCTAGTGTTGGGCGCGAGGGACCGCCGCAAGACTTCAGACGTAGTGTTCGTCTGCGTGTTGTTTTGTGTTGATCGAAGCGATGTTCCGACCGCTGTGGAGAAACTGCCGCTCGCTTACTCACTTCTGAACTGAACCTTGTGAACCTTTATATTTTAATGCTCTTTTATTTTATTATCCCCATCTGCCGAGGTTTCTCCTTTTTGTAGATGTTCTGAATGTTGCCACAAGAATATATGTCTTTGCTTACATTAGGCATGCTTATTGTTCCATACGGTCATTTAATTTATGTTCTCGAATGAAAGTGCTGGGGCGTGGCATTCAGAATCTAATGGTTCAGTAATGGAGGGAACATTATGTCACACATCCCAAACATTAGCGGTCCACTCAGTTGAGCCGCCGCAAGCTAACACAGCGAGCCTCGCGTACCGACCACGTCCTGCTATTAGTGGCTTTAGAACGTGTCTTTTTGAGATTCCCACTGCAGTTTCCATTAAAATGTGAAATGTGATGCCCTGATGAACAGACATTTAATTGATTTAATATGATCTGTTACACAATTATTACAATTTTGTAATTATGGTTATGGACTTGTTCCACCTTGTGTGGACAATAAAGTTGTATTTGTATTAGTTACTATCTACAACCTACGTTTTCAGGTGGAAGAAAAATGTTTCTGGATTTTTATTTAATTGAGTATTTTACAGTTCCTTTATATACAAACTGATATTTATAAATAGTTAGTGGAAGCTCTGCTTTACAGTACATGGTCGTGGTGATTTTTATACCGTTAGAACGGAGCCCTTCAGCTAATGGGTGTAACGATTCAAGGGAACTCATTCTGACGTATGTTGGATGATGCGCTCAGTTTGTATTGACTTTGAGTTGGGTTTTCTGATGTCTTTGGGTGGCATAAATGAGGACTTTGTATATAAAATATTTCAACAGCTCATTTTAGGGAACTGGTTTTTGGATGTATCCCCAAATGATGCAATTTTTACTTTTATTTTTACGATAAATCATGTTGAAAAGGGCCAGCCCAAAATATTGCCTAACTTGTCAGTGTAAAGGCAAAGATGGGAACAGATTGCATTTCATTACACAGATTATATTCTGTTATGGTTACTGGCAATATATCCCAAACGGAAATACGTTGTGCTGCTGTGTCACAGTCATTGTATTTGGTGAACTCTACAAGCACTAAGCAAGCTCTATTTTGATGCTTTTTTAATGCACTCTGGCACCTTATGTTCAAAGGATATTTCTTTATCATTTAAAAAAGATGAAATGTGTCCCTCAAATCTGTTTTATTCATGATTAATAGATTAATTATGGAGATAATTATGTGACACGCACACAGTTTTTAAGTGGCACAGAATGGCCCTATATTGCAATGACACACAGATGACCCAAAGTGTTTGTGTTTCTTATAAATTAACAATACATTCTGTTAAAATGAGAGAACTTTATTAATCCTGAAGGAAATTATTATGCCAGGTTGCATAGCAATACAGTACAATAAAACAATAGAGAAATACACAGAATAATAAAAAATAAACAGATTTTACAAATGTACAGTCAAAATATAAAAATATAGGTTAATAATATAAATGTAATATAAATATATAGGTTTGAGGGGTTTATAAATATATTTTTGGAGATGAGGGGGGGGGGGGCTGCCTTTAACCCTAGCGCTCCCCTCTGGCCCCGCCCAGCGCTTGTTGTTGTGACGGGAGGACGCAGCCCGCCGCCATCTTGGTGGAGTCTGGAGGCGGGGCAGGTGGGCGGTGCGCGGTGGGCGGACGCAACAGCCGCCATCTTGGGAGGACGGGTCGGGTAGCATTAGCTCCAGCGTTAGCATCTGGGACCGCGTCTCAGTGGCGGAGCTTCTCGTTGCGGGCGGAGGATCGACTAAAGCCCGCCGCTGCTCTCCCTGCTCTCCCGCCTTCGTGTCTGGAATGGACACACGGCCGTCGTTATTATTATCATTATTATAATCATCGTCATTATTATTATTATTACAGTTATTAGTATAATTATTATTATAGCGTATAATAGTTGTATTTTCCCGAGTAGACGCGTGACTCTGAGTGGAGGATAAATGTTGCTGAAGAAGGCTGACGGCAGCAGTTCCGTCCTCCTCCTCCTCCTCCTCCTTGGCCTCTGCTCCTCTCTCCTCCTCGCCGCCCTCACCCTGTCGGACCCGCCGAGGACAGGTAAGGTAACCGCACGACGACGACGACAACAACAACGACGCGCACTTTGTGGCCTTTGACGTGTAATTAAAGTGAAGTGCGAACGTAGCGGCGGAGGACGGAGAGAGAGAGAGAGGCCTTCTGGCGGGGTAACGGATCCCCGGCCTCGAGTCGCCGCTCACGCCGCCCCCGGGTGCCTGCGGAGCGGCGCGGGTTGCGTTCACCTCCCGCCCGCCTGGAACAGCTGGAGGATTGTGCATTTACATGATGATTATATTATATAACAACGCGTATGTTGAGCATCTGATGCACTTTCCCGATGATGTCACATAATCAAACATGCATGCATTAATGAATCGCATATATAATGGGGTTATTACATGCAAAGCCAGTGTGTCTACATGCAGAGAGGTTGGATGACTGGGGATCCCAAGAGATGCCAAAAAACATGCAAAGTCCTGCAGCGTCTAGGCCCATAAAAACATAAAGATCAGCACGTCATCATGTTGTTGTTGACCTCAGCTGGCGGCCAGATTAACACTCAGGCCAAAAGGTTAAATCTGTTCACCTAGAACACGTTGTTGTGTGCATGCATCCACTTGAATGCCGCATTGTATTGTAGTGCATTGGACTGCATGCCACATATGCCTGTAGACCACTTTAGTGTTTGTTTTCCATTTCAATTAGGTCTGAGGAGCCTTATTACATAATTGCATCACTTGAGTGTGACACCTGATTGAACCATTGTGTCCCAAACCTGAGTGACACATAATGGACCCTTGTCACAGCAGGAGGAACCCAGGACGAGCTCATAATGCTGAATGTGGCTCTCTGTGATTTAGGTCTGGCAGTGCACCAGTATAGACACACAACTAGTCCACTGAATATATACATTGATAAGGTGCTGGTGCAAGGACAGACATATTAATAATAATAATAATAAAAACCAACCTAATGTTAAAATGACAGGAAACGGGAAGTTACTCACAGGAGCAGGAGTTTAATTGACCCTGCTGCTGACGTCTGTGTAAAGAGTCAATTCAACAGGCCAGTGTTTTCAGAGAACCCACCGTCACAACGCGGTGTGCTTTTACGTCACCTGACATTCACGCTTATAAAATGCGAACGACTTCCAAGCGGTGGGGTTTTTTTTGGCAACGTTGCAGCATTGTAACAGTCACAGATCATCGTCTGTAAACCACTGGGAGTTATGCAATTCCCCTTGCCTGAGGGGGAGTCACGGCTAAAACCTTGCAGTGTGCATGTATAGGTTCACAGAGTAGGTCCTACATGTAATTATAATAATACTTTTGTCTAAGGCTTTTCAGGACACTCAGACGCTTTACAACAGAATAAAATCACAAAATAACAGCAGTAGTATATCATGAAAGAATAAAAGAAAGTTAGCATTTTCTAATTTGGGACAAGAGACAAGACAACGTGGGAGAAATGTGTGAGTTTAGACATTAAAAGCAAGTTTGAACAGATGGGTTTAACTTTTGAGGGAAGTCTTGAAGGAGGAGAGAGAGAGGTGGAGCTACGGGTGGAGGTTTGTGGCGAGGAACCCCAGGGACAGACCCATCTCTGTTCCCGGTGGGGCAGGCCTCTCCAGCCCAAGGAGAAGCAACGATGTCCTCCACATTGTCTTTTGAATGCTACTTTTCTACCTTGTTGCGTACCGCACATGTTAAGGGCAGGACCTTCAGACGTTCAATAGTCGTATGGATGCTTGAGTCCACATACTTGCAGGGGACCACCCAGAGTGTGAAGGACCTCTCCCCTTCGTGGAGGATCCTGACCACCGGGCCATGGTGGTCAGTATGGGGAGGGGTCTGGCTGACCTCCGCATGCGGTTGCAGCTGTGCGTCGTACTTCACGTCCGCTTTATTGCCGATGGGGAACAAATGTTTAGGGCCGGAACGAACGATTGTTTTCATTGACGATTCATCCTGCGTCAATTTTTAAGCGATTTTTCATCCCTTTGTGTAGAACGTGAGGTAAATCATGGAGATTGCATAACAGACTTTGTAGAGTCCAGCGTGAAAATATTTTAGTGCGATGAGATTCTCTGGAGGAGAGCAGCCATTCAGATCCTTCTCGTGTTTTTAAAGTTTTGTTTGGTGTTTGACAAATGAATAAAATAATTTCCCAACCAACAGCAAAAAAACACAGACAATCGGTTCATCTGTCAACTGGTTTAGTCAACCAAACAACAACATCATCACATGATGTTATGTGTCCCCTAGCAGCAGAAAGGAAGAGGACCAGGGTGGACCACAGGCCTGCATGGTCCTATGACACGTCTTGGTTTTCTGCAACTTGGGGAAGCTCTGTGACTGTGGAAGTAGGTTCAGATGTCACCAGAATAGCTGGAAGTATAGTCTTGTTACCCTTCTGGTGAGGAATATGAATAAAATAAGTTGATTGACACACACTAAAATGGACCTCCACGCTTAGCTAGGAGGAGCAGGTAGGTTAGGTGGTGTCTTGCTCAGGGACACCTCCACACTTAGCTAGGAGGAGCAGGTAGGGTTAGGTGGTGTCTTGCGTGGACCCTACACCGCGGCGACGTGCGCAGACGCATAAAAACACGCTTTATTCGAAAGGCATCGCGTTGCTGGTGGTCATGTCGACTCTTGGTGTCCATCATAAAATCCCTGAATTTGGCGGCTGAATGACGAGACCTCAGAGAGGCCAGTTCGTTTCTTGTGCTTAGTGTGTATTATCGGGCGGCGGCCATATTGCCGGGCCGCTGGGCAACACGATCGTTAAAACCTAACGGGTAAATAAATCCACCCGTTAAATTAAACGAAGGGCGACAATACGGACGTTTATACGCTCCGTGTGTTCCTTCGCATTACTCGCGTTTAAATAAGATCAGAAAGAGAGAGATAACAGAGCCCCCAATGCTAAACAGAAATCATAAGAATAACCAGCATTACTGACACGACCAATTAGGCAACCGAAGTTAAATGGCCGGAAAAAAAACCCCGAACATCTGTACCGTTTAAAAAATGATGAACATGAAAACCACATTGTACAAATTACACATTATTGACTACAGGGTTGAATTTAACGAGACATTCATGTTTTTCTGTTTTCAGTTTTCTGTGTTTTTGGTTTGTTCGGCAAAACCAAAAGACTTATTGGCCAAAATGTAGTAGTAGTAGTAGTATTGTAGTCAAGGTATGAGTGCACAAAACAACAACAATGCTGCCGAGTTCAGAGAAACCGTTTTGTCATTTGCTCGCTTATCAACATTCCGCGATAAATATTTATGTTATGTACAGCGTCGCCCGACGCACACCGTGGACCGCACCCCACGTCTCCAGAGGTATAAAAACTATCCACTGGCGACTACAAAACTCATCAGTCCCCAACCGCTCCAAACTGTGTCCTCATAAACCTGGAAGAGCCTCTGGCCGGTGGACACATCTCGTCCGCAAGCCAATAAGTGTCCAGAGTGCCGTCGACTTCCGAGTCCGACCACCAGGGGGCACAGAACTGAGCAGGAGAGGGGGGGTGGGGCTAGCGGTCAAACAGTTCATTAACAGAGGCTAACTTTCAGGACGTGTCAGCAACAGCCTCGTCCAATGGGGACGGAGGAGGCGGAGCTTGCCTCGCGCACAGAGCCATCGCATCGCAGCGTCTTCTTCACTGTACAAGAAAAAAAATAAAAATAAAGTATTCTGTACTTTCTCCGTCTTACGGGTTCCCGTCGGAGTGGTCCTCACAATGTGGCGTCCTCGCAAACCGCCGTGAATGGAACGTCAGCCACAGTCTGTACAAACTGGTTTCCCTGCCAGTCGTTTTATTATTTATTATTATTTTGTGTTTTTGAATCATCTTCTTTGACCCCTTTGCCTAAATATTAGGCGGGGCTGGTCTACTGTACAGCGAGTGGCTGTGCGCCGGCTCCCCCGTGTGGGCCGGTCCGGCTACTACCGCAGCCGCCTACACCACCGTGCTGAGGGACAGGCCGCCGTCAGAGTCCAGGGGCAGGCCGGCGTCGGGGGCGTGGCCGTGGTCGTTGGGCGTGTCCGGCGCCACCAGGTGCGTGCTGCTGTCGACGGAGTCCTCCCGGCGCTGGGGGGCGGCGCCCGGGGCCGGTGGGGGCGGGGCAGGGGCCGGCAGGGCGGGGACCTGAGGGATGGCTACCTGCAGGCATCGAGCCGCCGTGTTGTGATGCCGGGGAACCACCGGCACGCTGCTCCGCGCTGGAGGGAACATTTAGATTTAGATGACTAAGTATTCATCAATAAATACTTCTTTCCACAAATCAGAAATAAAAAAAAAATCAGAACACACACAGGGCTCTCGAACCCAGAGCCTTAGAACCACAAGATTGGGTTTTCTCAAACGGGGGTATGTGTGCCCCCTAGGGGTAGCTTGAAGGATTGCAGGGGGAACATTTGGGGAGGGGACAATTACAAAAAAAACAACGAGAAAGAAGGAGGGAAGGAGAACACAGCGCCTCCTCACCGAGTTCCATGTAGAGCAGGCTGTCGGGGTCGATGGAGGCCTCGTAGGGGGGCGGGGGGTCGTCGGGGGTGGGGCAGGTCGGGGTACTTGTAGGCGGCGTACGGGGGCGGCGGCTCCTGGAAGTGGAAGGCCCCGCCGTCACCGTCGTCCGACAGGTGCAGCGGCGTGAGCCCCGTGCCGAAGGCGTTGGGGCCGCAGTCGAAGCCTGGGACGCGTCGGCCCAGGTTGAAGTGGTGCACTGAGGAGACAGGCGCCGGGTAACCAGGTGGTGTTAACGATCAATATTAACGAGCAATTAGGCCGCTCATCTGAGAGGTTATTAGCGTCGGCGGCGTGCTTACGGTTTCCTCCGATGAGCGTCTCGATGCGCTCGCGGCGGCGCTGGCGCAGCCGGTGGACCATGAAGAGCAGCAGGGAGAGGATGAGGAAGGACGAGATGCAGCTGACGATGAGCCTCATGCCGCTGGCCATGGAGTCAAACAGGCTGCTGCCGTCTGGGGGAGGAGGAGACCGGAGGAGGGGGAGGAGTCAGGGAGCCAGGTGTGTGTCAGTACCTGGCTCCAAGTGTGTGTGTGTGTATCGTTCTCCGAGTGTGTGTGTGTATCTGTCTCCAGGTGTGTGTGTGTGAGTGTATGTGTCCAGGTGGGTGTCCAGGTGTGTGTGTGTACCTGGGTCCAGGCAGGTGAACTTGCAGCACTCCTTGGGGTCCTTGCGGAAGTGCTGGCAGCTCTGCGGTCGCTCGCACAGCGCCGCCACGCACATCTCGGGCTCGCCGTCGTGACACGTGCAGCTGAGGCACGGGTCGTCCCCCTTGGGCGTGAAGTAGTAGCCCTCGATCACCACGTTGTCCTTGATGTCCACGCACGTCTGCTCTGCGGCCGGGACACACGGTGGGACGCGTCACATTGTACATTTACACTTTCGGATTGCTTTTTTATTTAAAAGTTTCAATCGCTAACTTGTTTATGGAGACAAATATAAAAAAATTGTATCTAGCCACAGCGCTTGTATTTCTTGTTAATTAAGAAGTTAAGTAGTAAGCCAAGTTATGTATAAGGTATATACACTTTACATTTATTATTCTATTGTTTTTATTTTTGAGCAACCTCTGGCACAAAAAATTCCTTTGGGATTAATAAAGTTTTATCGTATCTTATCCTATCTAGAATGGTGCGGAATAAAAGTATTTTATATCGGCCGCTTTGTGTATCTATGTTTAGACGTCTGACGTTTGGTTCCCGTTGCTAATGAGGCTCGTGAGCCAATCGTATTCGGACGTTGCCGTCACACGGTGTCTCATCAGCCATCAAGAAGGGGGAGGGGTGTCTGAATGTGGTCAATGTTATTAAGGTTTAATATTTTCTGTATATTTAAAGTTCCTCTAACTGCGGTGTCAGAGGATACGGTAGGTCGACCAATCACATCTGGATTGGCCTTCCGGTCAACCAATAGGAGGACAACAACGTACTCCTCTTGCAGATGAAGGGGAATTTCTTGTAGCAGTTCTCGGCGTGCCAACTGTGTAGGCCTCGCTCGTTGATGCTCTTGCTCTGGAAGCGCTGCAGCTGCCCGCAGAACACGTTGTCCTGCTTGGAGGAGCTCTCCTGGGAGAAGCCGGGCAGGCTGTCTGGAGGCAGGAAGGCCTGCATCAGCCCTGCTTTGAGGGGAGGGGAGCACATCACCATCACCGCCATCACCACCATCATCACCAGCATGATGTCAAGGAATCAGTAGGAAGCCATGACGTGACATGAAAAGAGGACAAGACTAGTCTGCTAAATGACTCAATGTAAATGTCGATCTTTGTTATTATTTGGGTCAGCAAATTAATTCAAAAGTAAATTTATGTACCAAGCTTACCTTTGACCTCCCATTGGCCCACCAGGGAGTGGTTCTGAGTGGTGATGACATACTGGTAGCCCACCCAAAACCTAGAAAGAAAAGTCAGATCCACATTCTAGTTGTCCATTTAATATTACTTTCACAAAAATATTTTGTCAGTTTCAGCTCGAATTCGAACTAGAGTTAACCAACTGGTTGGTGGAGACCGACAGAAATGTTCTAGAAGCCAGACTATGATGTTTAAAACTAAAGAAATCTTTGCCTTTGGGTTCACTGGAACTGTCAATGTGCAGGTGAGTTGCATGGTTTCATGTGCCGCCACTAAGATGGCCTAACATCCCATAGTCCATGTCACACATTCTCATGTTTTCACATGATTTACGTTAAGGCTGCCACCCCAATCCACCGAGAGAGAGAGAGCGAGAGAGGGAGGGAGAGAGGGAGAGAGGAGAGAGGAGAGAGGGGGAGAGAGGGAGGGAGAGGGAGGGAGAGAGAGGAGAGAGAAGAGAGAGAAGAGAGATAAGGGGGAGAGAGCAGAGGGGGAGAGAGGAGGATAGAGGGGAGAGAGGAGGGATAGAGGGGAGCGAGGGAGAGAGGAGAGCGAGGAGAGGAGCGAGGGGGAGAGAGTAGAGGGGGAGAGAGTAGAGGGGGAGAGAGTAGAGGGGGAGAGAGGAGTGAGGGAGAGGACGAAGCGAGGAGAGGAGAGAGGAGAGCGAGGAGGAGAGAAGGGGGAGAGAAGGGGGAGGAGAGAAGTAGGAGAGGGAAGAGAGGGGGGAGAGAGGAGGAGGAAGTGCAGGAGGAAGACGAGGAGGGTAGAGGAGAGGAGAGGGAGGGAGAGGAGGGTAGAGGAGGAGGTAGTGGGTAGAGAGAGATGGAGAGGGTTATAGGGGGACGAGGGGAGAGAGCGGGAGAGTGGAGATTGGGGCTGAAGTTACTCTGGTTGTCATGTTGTGTGGGAGGGGTCTCAAGAAGAAGAAGATGATGAAGATGAAGACGTTCCCCAGTTCTTCCACACTCACTTGCACTGGTCCAGGGTCTGCTCGCACACCTTGTCGTCAAACTCCACGTCGATCTTGAGGATGAACTGCAGCTCCTCGTCGGTGACGAAGGTGGCCAGCGAGCCATTGAGGTGCTGGCAGGTCTCCACCGCCTGCCAGTAGTTCTCCTTCCTCAGGAAGGCCTTGTAGCAGCTGGCCGCCTTCTCGTAGTGGTGCCACCCGCTGGGACACTTCTCTGCAGGGTCACATGGAGAGGGCACACGCTGGTGAACACCTCCACGACAAGAGCTCAGGTGTGAGATACGTTTCTAGATGTGAGCTCTAGAGGGTGTGGATGTGATCTCGAGGGTCAGGATGTGAGAGATCTAGAGGGTTGGGATGTGAGAGATCTAGAGGGTTAGGAGGTGTGAGATCTAGAGGGTTAGGATGTGAGATCTAGAGGGTTAGGATGTGAGATCTAGAGGGTTAGGATGTGAGAGATCTAGAGGGTTAGGATGTGAGATCTAGATGGTTAGGATGTGAGATATCTAGAGGGTTAGGATGTGAGAGATCTAGAGGGTTAGGATGTGAGATCTAGAGGGTTAGGATGTGAGATCTAGAGGGTTAGGATGTGAGATCTAGAGGGTTAGGATGTGAGATCTAGAGGGTTAGGATGTGGAGATCTAGAGGGTTAGGATGTGAGATCTAGAGGGTTAGGATGTGAGATCTAGAGGGTTAGGATGTGAGATCTAGAGGGTTAGGATGTGAGAGATCTAGAGGGTTAGGATGTGAGAGATCTAGAGGGTTAGGATGTGAGATCTAGAGGGTTAGGATGTGAGATATCTAGAGGGTTAGGATGTGAGAGATCTAGAGGGTTAGGATGTGAGATCTAGAGGGTTAGGATGTGAGATCTAGAGGGTTAGGATGTGAGATCTAGAGGGTTAGGATGTGAGATCTAGAGGGTTAGGATGTGAGATCGTAGGATGTGAGATCTAGAGGGTTAGGATGATGAGATCTAGAGGATTAGGATGTGAGATCTAGAGGGTTAGGATGTGAGATCTAGAGGGTTAGGATGTGAGATTTAGAGTGGTCGTAAGGTGAAGCGAGTCATCCTCTGTCACTGTGAAGAGCAGAGCATGCTATTTAGCCACATTCCATGCTAGCTTGCTCTGTGGTGTTGCCCATCGCACTCTCTCTCTCCTCTGTCTTTCTCTGTCTCTCTCTCTCTCTCTCTCTCTCTCTCTCTCCCTCTCTCTCCTCTCTCTCCCCTCTCTCCCCTCTCTCCTCTCTCCTCCTCTCTCCCTCTCTCTCCCTCTCTCTCTCTCTCTCTCTCTCTCTCGGTGGATTGGGTGGCAGCCTTAACGTAAATCATGTGAAAACATGAGAATGTGTGACATGGACTATGGGATGTTCGGCCATCTAGTGGCGCACATGAAACCATGCAACTCACCTGCACATTGACAGTTCCAGTGAACCCAAAGGCAAAGATTTCTTTAGTTTTAAACATCATAGTCTGGCTTCTAGAACATTTCTGTCGGTCTCCACCAACCAGTTGGTTAACTCTAGTTCGAATTCGAGCTGAAACTGACAAAATATTTTTGTGAAAGTAATATTAAATGGACAACTAGAATGTGGATCTGACTTTTCTTTCTAGGTTTTGGGTGGGCTACCAGTATGTCATCACCACTCAGAACCACTCCCTGGTGGGCCAATGGGAGGTCAAAGGTAAGCTTGGTACATAAATTTACTTTTGAATTAATTTGCTGACCCAAATAATAACAAAGATCGACATTTACATTGAGTCATTTAGCAGACTAGTCTTGTCCTCTTGTCATGTCACGTCATGGCTTCCTACTGATTCCTTGACATCATCATGCTGGTGATGATGGTGGTGACGGTGATGGCGGTGATGGTGATGTGCTCCCCTCCCCTCAAAGCAGGGCTGATGCAGGCCTTCCTGCCTCCAGACAGCCTGCCCGGCTTCTCCCAGGAGAGCTCCTCCAAGCAGGACAACGTGTTCTGCGGGCAGCTGCAGCGCTTCCAGAGCAAGAGCATCAACGAGCGAGGCCTGCACAGTTGGCACGCCGAGAACTGCTACAAGAAATTCCCCTTCATCTGCAAGAGGAGTACGTTGTTGTCCTCCTATTGGTTGACCGGAAGGCCAATCCAGATGTGATTGGTCGACCTACCGTATCCTCTGACACCGCAGTTAGAGGAACTTTAAATATACAGAAAATATTAAACCTTAATAACATTGACCACATTCAGACACCCCTCCCCCTTCTTGATGGCTGATGAGACACCGTGTGACGGCAACGTCCGAATACGATTGGCTCACGAGCCTCGTTAGCAACGGGAACCAAACGTCAGACGTCTAAACATAGATACACAAAGCGGCCGATATAAAATACTTTTATTCCGCACCATTCTAGATAGGATAAGATACGATAAAACTTTATTAATCCCAAAGGAATTTTGCCGCAAAAATAAAAACAATAGAATAATAAATGTAAAGTGTATATACCTTATACATAACTTGGCTTACTACTTAACTTCTTAATTAACAAGAAATACAAGCGCTGTGGCTAGATACAATTTTTTTATATTTGTCTCCATAAACAAGTTAGCGATTGAAACTTTTAAATAAAAAAGCAATCCGAAAGTGTAAATGTACAATGTGACGCGTCCCACCGTGTGTCCCGGCCGCAGAGCAGACGTGCGTGGACATCAAGGACAACGTGGTGATCGAGGGCTACTACTTCACGCCCAAGGGGGACGACCCGTGCCTCAGCTGCACGTGTCACGACGGCGAGCCCGAGATGTGCGTGGCGGCGCTGTGCGAGCGACCGCAGAGCTGCCAGCACTTCCGCAAGGACCCCAAGGAGTGCTGCAAGTTCACCTGCCTGGACCCAGGTACACACACACACCTGGACACACACCTGGACACATACACTCACACACACACACCTGGAGACAGATACACACACACACTCGGAGAACGATACACACACACACACACACACACTTGGAGCCAGGTACTGACACACACCTGGCTCCCTGACTCCTCCCCCTCCTCCGGTCTCCTCCTCCCCCAGACGGCAGCAGCCTGTTTGACTCCATGGCCAGCGGCATGAGGCTCATCGTCAGCTGCATCTCGTCCTTCCTCATCCTCTCCCTGCTGCTCTTCATGGTCCACCGGCTGCGCCAGCGCCGCCGCGAGCGCATCGAGACGCTCATCGGAGGAAACCGTAAGCACGCCGCCGACGCTAATAACCTCTCAGATGAGCGGCCTAATTGCTCGTTAATATTGATCGTTAACACCACCTGGTTACCCGGCGCCTGTCTCCTCAGTGCACCACTTCAACCTGGGCCGACGCGTCCCAGGCTTCGACTGCGGCCCCAACGCCTTCGGCACGGGGCTCACGCCGCTGCACCTGTCGGACGACGGTGACGGCGGGGCCTTCCACTTCCAGGAGCCGCCGCCCCCGTACGCCGCCTACAAGTACCCCGACCTGCCCCACCCCGACGACCCCCCGCCCCCCTACGAGGCCTCCATCGACCCCGACAGCCTGCTCTACATGGAACTCGGTGAGGAGGCGCTGTGTTCTCCTTCACTCTTTCTTTCTCGTTTGTTTTTTTTGTAATTGTCCCCTCCCCAAATATTCCCCCTGCAATCCTTCAAGCTACCCCTAGGGGGCACACATACCCCCGTTTGAGAAAACCCAATCTTGTGGTTCTAAGGCTCTGGGTTCGAGAGCCCTGTGTGTGTTCTGATTTTTTTTATTTCTGATTTGTGGAAAGAAGTATTTATTGATGAATACTTAGTCATCTAAATCTAAATGTTCCCTCCAGCGCGGAGCAGCGTGCCGGTGGTTCCCCGGCATCACAACACGGCGGCTCGATGCCTGCAGGTAGCCATCCCTCAGGTCCCCGCCCTGCCGGCCCCCTGCCCCGCCCCCGCCGGCCCCGGGCGCCGCCCCCCAGCGCCGGGAGGACTCCGTCGACAGCAGCACGCACCTGGTGGCGCCGGACACGCCCAACGACCACGGCCACGCCCCCGACGCCGGCCTGCCCCTGGACTCTGACGGCGGCCTGTCCCTCAGCACGGTGGTGTAGGCGGCTGCGGTAGTAGCCGGACCGGCCCACACGGGGGAGCCGGCGCACAGCCACTCGCTGTACAGTAGACCAGCCCCGCCTAATATTTAGGCAAAGGGGTCAAAGAAGATGATTCAAAAACACAAAATAATAATAAATAATAAAACGACTGGCAGGGAAACCAGTTTGTACAGACTGTGGCTGACGTTCCATTCACGGCGGTTTGCGAGGACGCCACATTGTGAGGACCACTCCGACGGGAACCCGTAAGACGGAGAAAGTACAGAATACTTTATTTTTATTTTTTTTCTTGTACAGTGAAGAAGACGCTGCGATGCGATGGCTCTGTGCGCGAGGCAAGCTCCGCCTCCTCCGTCCCCATTGGACGAGGCTGTTGCTGACACGTCCTGAAAGTTAGCCTCTGTTAATGAACTGTTTGACCGCTAGCCCCACCCCCCCTCTCCTGCTCAGTTCTGTGCCCCCTGGTGGTCGGACTCGGAAGTCGACGGGACTCTGGACACTTATTGGCTTGCGGACGAGATGTGTCCACCGGCCAGAGGCTCTTCCAGGTTTATGAGGACACAGTTTGGAGCGGTTGGGGACTGATGAGTTTTGTAGTCGCCAGTGGATAGTTTTTATACCTCTGGAGACGTGGGGTGCGGTCCACGGTGTGCGTCGGGCGACGCTGTACATAACATAAATATTTATCGCGGAATGTTGATAAGCGAGCAAATGACAAAACGGTTTCTCTGAACTCGGCAGCATTGTTGTTGTTTTGTGCACTCATACCTTGACTACAATACTACTACTACTACTACATTTTGGCCAATAAGTCTTTTGGTTTTGCCGAACAAACCAAAAACACAGAAAACTGAAAACAGAAAAACATGAATGTCTCGTTAAATTCAACCCTGTAGTCAATAATGTGTAATTTGTACAATGTGGTTTTCATGTTCATCATTTTTTAAACGGTACAGATGTTCGGGGTTTTTTTTCCGGCCATTTAACTTCGGTTGCCTAATTGGTCGTGTCAGTAATGCTGGTTATTCTTATGATTTCTGTTTAGCATTGGGGGCTCTGTTATCTCTCTCTTTCTGATCTTATTTAAACGCGAGTAATGCGAAGGAACACACGGAGCGTATAAACGTCCGTATTGTCGCCCTTCGTTTAATTTAACGGGTGGATTTATTTACCCGTTAGGTTTTAACGATCGTGTTGCCCAGCGGCCCGGCAATATGGCCGCCGCCCGATAATACACACTAAGCACAAGAAACGAACTGGCCTCTCTGAGGTCTCGTCATTCAGCCGCCAAATTCAGGGATTTTATGATGGACACCAAGAGTCGACATGACCACCAGCAACGCGATGCCTTTCGAATAAAGCGTGTTTTTATGCGTCTGCGCACGTCGCCGCGGTGTAGGGTCCACGCGCCCGACGTCGCC
Source organism: Coryphaenoides rupestris (assembly GCA_002895965.2). Taxonomy (NCBI): domain Eukaryota; kingdom Metazoa; phylum Chordata; class Actinopteri; order Gadiformes; family Macrouridae; genus Coryphaenoides; species Coryphaenoides rupestris. Next base: position 339,108 of record PIJE02000342.1, read on the forward strand.
GCGGTGTAGGGTCCACGCGCCCGACGTCGCCGCGGTGTGGGGTCCACGCGCCCGACGTCGCCGCGGTGTAGGGTCCACGCGCCCGACGTCGCCGCGGCGTAGGGTCCACGCGCCCGACGTCGCCGCGGCGTAGGGTCCACGCGCCCGACGTCGCCGCGGCGTAGGGTCCACGCGCCCGACGTCGCCGCGGCGTAGGGTCCACGCGCCCGACGTCGCCGCGGCGTAGGGTCCACGCGCCCGACGTCGCCGCGGCGTAGGGTCCACGCGCCCGACGTCGCCGCGGCGTGGGGTCCACACGCCCAACGCCGCGGCGACGAGCGCAGACGCATAAACGTCACGGAAACGTCTGCGTTCTGCACACGTTTCTCGGAGACCGCATGGAGCCAGGGTAGTAAGTGTTAAGTAAGTGACTGACTCTCGGCTCACGGTTGAATGTATGTGCGGACAATGATCCATCTTGTGGACGTCTGTTCTCTTTTATTTGTCTTTTATTTTATGTTTTTATTTTAATTTTTTTTAAAGGAGACCTATTCTACCACCGGGTGTGATTAGCCACTCCAAGCACGTTTCAAAAACTGGCGTCATCTCCGGTTTTTGACATCACAAGTGGGAGTGTCCACCCAGAAGTATGGTGGATAGATCAGCCCTACCAGCCTATACCCAGTGGACTGTAGCAACCGGTTGGCTGATCTATCCACCATACATCTGGGTGGTGGACACTCCCACCGGAGATGTCAAAAACCGGAGATGAAACGTGGGATGACCTGGTGGGATAATAGATCTCCTTTAAAGTTGTAGATTTTTTTTTTTTTGTGTTTGCGTGGACAATCCACAGAGGATTCTCACACTTTGATGACTTGTGGACGTGTTGCATGTGTGTGTGTGTGTGTTTAGGAGATTAGGAGACGGTGTTTTGTTTCAGATTCTACTTTTTTTGGGGCGAATACTTTTTTAGTTTTGTTACCTGTATGGTGCATGTGTTCATCTTAAGGCATGCTGGGGGACTTTCTTTTAATTAATGAAAGCTTTGTAAGTGAAGTCATCTAGGTTAAGCCATGATTCTATTTGCCCCACAACTACTACATCTACACTCGTACTTTCCTGTGATAGGCTGTGAGGTGGCGTCACAACCACTCGATCTGTTTTGAAACGCTTTATGTACAACTCCTCAAACGATACGTCCTAATTGTCCTCTCTTCTTTCATGAGCTTTTAAATGGCAAAGTGTTCAATTTGCAGGCTGGGTGGGCTGAGGGCACGGGGGGGGCGGGTCTTGTATTTGTTCCTGAGGTCGTGTTCATCTAATCAAACGCCAAATAAACTACACCATGAAGGACATCTTGCTGTTCTGTTCTTTGTTTCCGGCACTTAAAGCCAACTCTTACGCACACCCGCGGTGGAGGTGAGACCTCTCCGGCGTCGGGTTCCGTCCGCCGCCGGGGGAGGGAGGGAGGAAGCGCCCTGGCCGGCAGGCGACCAAATGTCACCGCGGGGGATTAAAGCCGGGATGCGGGGAAACCCCACCGGCTCGCCGTGTGTTCGATAAACTCCCAGCGACAACAAAAGACAGATTGAAGTTATTGATAGCCGGCAGATATATCCCTTACGTTGACTCATGAGGCAGAGAGCCCTGATACCCTCCTGGGAACAACAGGCCCTTAATAATAATGATAATGATGCTTTGTACAGAAGCGGCGACTCGGCCTCCTGAGTCGGGGAGTAAACAGCCTCCTCTGCCGTGGGTGTCCTGCTTCCCGGCTTATTTTACGAGTGAAGAATTGATTATCAAATAGAGCGGCCGCCAATATTTCAGGATATGTACGTTTTAATTTTCTGCGGTGAGCAGGGAAGTTCCCGGGTAGCAGTCGAACGGGTTGCCAGGTCGCCGTTTTGTGAGCCGACCCCCGCCCCAGCCTAACTTTTCCAGCAGTGCATCAATGGTGTTGCCTCCACATTCTTTCGTCCCCTCCTCCCTCAACCCCGCCCCGTGAAGGCAGATTTGAATTGCACAGAGAAGAACGATCCTGCCCTCTGATGAGACATGGCTGGATGGGTTAATTAGTTAGGCCCACACAAACGATACTGTATATCATCTATATATATGTCAGAGAATATCATTTTGAACTATATTGACTGCAGGTGACTAAGATGTATGGTGTTGACGCCCCCGCCAAGGGCGAATCCACCTCGCCAGATCGACTGGCTCCGTGATGGTTAGACATGACTGTTAACATGTTCATCTATCATGGATGCCAAACTCCATCTTTTAAAAAGTAGACATGAGTTTTAGGTTAATATAGGCTACTATTTGCTCATGTTATATACATCTCATCATAGTTAATAACACTTAAACAATATTCCTCTTGAAAAATGTATGCATTGAGAACAGGAGGAACAACTCTGAATCAATATATCATACAATATAATATTGACCGTTATCTTACAATATATTTTCATTTGTGAAACCCCAAAGTGTAGCGCATTAAACAAGCCTCAAATAGTAAAACAATACTCGACTGGACCTATTTAAATAGTGTGCTGGCTGCCCTCTCACGTGTCCACACACAGATGAATGGCTCTGATAGTAGCCTGCTGTATAGTGTGTGTGTGTGTGTCAGAGAGAGAGGGGTGTGTGTGTTGGTGTGTGTGTGTAGTGTGGTGTGGGGGGGGGGGGCAAGCTTGGCATCAATAGGCCTGTTGAGCAGATGAGGAGCCCGTTGCCCGTCAGTGACACACTCCACCGATCAGACGGACCAGAACCTGGGCCCCTGCTACTTAAGGGCCGGCGTTGTCCTCAGGTGCTGAGACCCGCGGAGCTGCTGCTGGAGGGTGGATGAGCCAAGGATGATCGTGACCGCGGCCCTGCTGGTGATTGTGATTGGCTACGCCGACTCAGGTAAGAATCACACCTACTCCTCATCATCACAGGTATTCCAGAAACCCCTATTGTGTAAAAATGATGTTCCATGTTTGTCATTGTTGCTGCTGCGCCTGCTGCTGCTGCACATAAATGTCCACAATGCTCCTTCAGAAATGCAAAAGTTGCTGTCGTTACAATCAACTTCAAGAAGTTTAATTGTCACAACTGATTGAATCTTGGGGCCGGCAGTAGCTCAGTAGGTAAGAGCGTTTGTCTGGCAACAGGAAGGTTTCCGTTCGATCCCCGGGCCCCTCCACCTCCTCCTAGCCTGAAGGTGTGGATGGTGTCCCTGAACTAAGACCACCACCTAACACCTACCCGTGCCTCCTCCTAGCTAGAGTGTGTGAGGTGTGCCTGCTGAGTCAAGGGACAACCACCTAACCCCTACCCTTGCTTCCTCCCCTAGCTAAGTGTGGAGGTGTCCCTGAGCAAGACACCACCTAACCCTACCTGCTCCTCCTAGCTAAGTGTGGAGGTGTCCCTGAGCAAGACACCACCTAACCCTACCTGCTCCTCCTAGCTAAGTGTGGAGGTGTCCCTGAGCAAGACACCACCTAACCCTACCTGCTCCTGACGTGTTGGTTGTTACCTTGCATGGTTGGCACCGCCGTCGGTGTATGAATGGGTGAATGTGAGGGAATACTGTAAATACTGCATATAAATGCACTCTATTTACCATCTTCAATCTTTATTGTATTTCAGAGGAGTATTGTTACGATGAAGGCCATTGTGGTGAGTTCTCATCTTCTTCTGCGTTACAAAAAGACAACAGAAGCTTTGTAAGTCCTGACTGTCCGTCATATCCATCACCTCACATCGGCTCATCTGCTTCCGCGTCCTCGTTGTCAGACCCGTACGCATGGGGGGACCTGTTCCCGTCCTGCCACCCCCTGCTGGAGACGCACCACTCTCCCATCGACCTGCACGTCCACAGCAGCCGTCGCTCCGCCCTGGGGGAGCTGCAGCTGGAGGGCTTCGACGCGGCCCCGCCGGGCCCCTGGACCCTACAGAACGACGGGCACTCGGGTAGGAGAGGGAGGGGAGGGGAGGGGAGGAGGTCTCATCGGTCCTCTCTCTCTCATCTGCACCGCGGGGCTGGAGTTATGTCCAAGTTATAGAGAGAATGTTTGTTGGATTGAGTTGTCTGTGTGTGTGTGTGTGTGCGTGTGTGTGTGTGTGTGTGTGTGCTCCTAGTGGTGCTGGAGGTGGGCAGAGGCATGTCGGTGAGTGGCGGGGGTCTCCCAGGACTCTACCACCCCATCCAGCTGCACTTCCACTGGGGCAGCCCGTCCACCAACGGCTCCGAACACACAGTGGACGGACTCAGATACCCTGTGGAGGTACGATAGGTGCACACACACACACACACACACACACACACACACACACACACACACACACACACCACAACAAGACACTGTGGACCCGTGGAATGAACCTCTCAAAGGTTGCTTGTTCGATCCCCGGGCTCCGCCTCCTAGCTAAGTGTGGAGGTGTCCCTGAGCAAGACACCACCTAACCCTACCTGCTCCTCCTAGCTAAGTGTGGAGGTGTCCCTGAGCAAGACACCACCTAACCCTACCTGCTCCTGACGTGTTGGTTGTTACCTTGCATGGTTGGCACCGCCGTCGGTGGATGAATGGGTGAATGTGAGGCAATACTGTGAAGAGCTTTGTATAAAAGTGCTGTATAAATGCAATCCATTTACCATTTGTCTCTTCAGATGCACATCGTCAGCATGAAGTCGACCCACCCCAACATGTCGGTCGCTCTGGAAGACCCCACAGGCCTGGCCGTCCTCGGAGTCTTCATCGATGTGAGTTGAAATGTGCTGAGCTCGCAGACGGCGGGCGACACCTTGAGCCCGTAACGTCTCATTCATTGTGGTGATTTTGCTTGTTTTATATTTTGTACATCAGGTGGCGTATGCGGACAATGAGCATTTTGGACACATCGCCAAGAAACTTTCTTCTGTTGCTTACAAAGGTTAGAAAGAGAACATCTAACCTTACCTTACAGGAGGGCTATTTGATCTGAACGGATCAAATAGTACTTAGCGGGGGCCGGACTAACAAAACACTTCTGATATGATTGAAGATGTGCTCTCTGTGCACGATGCAGCTTTAAAATGTCTCATTACCTTCATAAAACTAGTGAAATGAGGAATATACACATGGCTAGAGAGTGAGAGAGTTAGGCCAACTTGTTTTATTCCTTTCTAATGTTTCCAATATTCATTTCTGACGCATGTCACATTGCAAATAATCTCCAATTGATCAATTAATCTCCAATCTCCAAAAACACATATTGATGTGGCCACATCCGGTCCCCGGGCCGCATGTTTGACACCCCTTACACCTTAGCTGACGCTGTGTACGGGGGTGTGTCCTTAACGCGGCCTCCTGCTCCTCGCAGGTCAAACCACTTCGGTCAAACCCTTCCCACTGATCGGTCTCCTACCTCAGCAACATATGGGCCGGTACTACCGTTACCATGGCAGCCTGACCACGCCCCCGTGTAACCAAGTGGTGGTGTGGACTCTGTACCAGGTGCCCATCCACATCTCCTGGGACCAGGTAACTCAGCTTCTGGTTCACAGTTCTGGATTTGCGATTGCGTGTGTTGTGGGTTGTCTGTGTAACGTGTCGGTGGTTCTGTTTCCCTGCAGCTGCAGAGGTTGACCTCGGGGATCTACGCCAGCGAGGAGGATGAGGAAGAGGCCACGCCCCTCCACAACAACTTCCGCCACACCCACCCCACGTACAGCCGCACGGTGTTAGCGTCCCAGGATGCTAAGCTACATAACGGCACCGCGAGTTGTCTCTTCCATCCGACTTTTTCAATTCTCGTATTTCTAATAACTTTACTGAACAGATTCAGTCTTCATTGACTCTCGCCCAACTAGTTAGTGTTTTTATTTTTTTATTGTTTAGTGTTATGTAAGTGTTAAAGTTATGTTCTCAACTGTTGCTTTGTGCTGCTTGTTTAAAAAGAAAAAGAAAGTCGCCGTGGTCAGTATTTATGAAAGTCCTGGAAACCTGGACATCATGAAGAAGCTATAAATGCTCGTAGTACAGACAGGATAGTGAGGGATAATGAAGATACAGGATAATGAGGATAATGCTGTGAAGAAGAAAGCTCTGATGGAGAGCGTACTGTAATACTGGTTTCATTACCACAAGCAATGAGTAACTACAATATATATTATCAATGTACTTCAAACGTCTCCCCTTAAATACTTACACGGGCCTCGTGTGACTTCTTCTTGACCTCACTACACGACGTCAAATCCATCCAATCACGAGATCGTTACTTTTTATTTGTTTTTACTGCTATCGATTTGATTTATCCGGTTGCAGGAAGCATAATACTGCCTTGATGAAGGGATGTGAATGGAAACCCAGTGTGGTGTTGGCCGCCTTTCATAGCGACGGCGTGATGCCACGTAGTTATCTGCAGGGTGATGCCCACCGTGATGATGGATGGATAATGCACTGCCTCCCCATCACCTCCCCCCTCGTCTCCTCACCCCCCCTCCTCCCCCCTGCACCACACCGCTCTCCTCCTGTCACGACTCTGTGCTCCGGCGGGATGCTAATAGAGAAGCTACTGTGTTGATGACTTGTGTTGTATTGTCTTGGGTTGAGTTGTTGGCTGACGAGGATGATATCACCCATGTGACACCCGTGTGTGTGTGTCTGTGTGTCTGTGCCTGTATGTGTGTGTGTGTGTGTGTGTGTGTGTGTGTGTGTGTGTGTGTGTGTGTGTGTGTGTGTGTGTGTGTGTGTTAAGTAGACGGACAGATTCAAACAATACACAGCCTTCCTTTTGTTGAAATCTACAATAAAAATCACAACTTCACACTTGGCAGATGGTGTTCTGACTGTTGTGTGACTTATTTAGTTAATATTGTTAATATTTGTTCATATTATAGCCCCACCAGGATTGAAAAGCAACCAAAAAGTGCAAGAATAAATAATAAAACCATCAAAAGTCTTATTGTTGGCCTCACATCCTCCAGTGTTGATAATAGTGGAGCTGTAATGTTGGGCTTTTGGCGCCCCCTGTGGCCTCATAGGGTATGACCGCTCCGGGTCCGACCACCAGGTGGCGCCACCTACTGTTGCGTTATCCACAATAAAATAAATAAATAAAATACATTCAACGGGAACAGCTGCCGCCCAGACTGATACAAATTATTGATACAGATCGATATTATGTGTGCACTATTCTTAATCATTGATCAATGTTTACTACACTGTAGATCAATCAAAAAGAAACCAAGTACTAGTCCTCTCGGCGCGTCTCCCGGAAGTACTATTAACTTCCGGGGCAGGGCGGGGCCGGGCATTCTGGGAAGGCGGAAAAGGCGGAAAGGCGACTCGCTAAAGAATCGACGTCCGCACGTTGCTGCAGAAAACACCAGCAGCCCGGGAAACAAAGACAACAAGAACAAGAGACGTAAACTAGGTACGTGTTGTGTTCGATGTGACGAAACGACGACTTTTAACGCGAAGTTCGTCCGCAAGGTGGAGCATAAACGGACGTTAGGAGCCGTTCGCTAGCTGCCGCCGACATGAGAATGAATGAACCTGCTGGCGTCTCCCGAACTTCTTATTGTGTCCACGTATCATATTAATAAGAGTATTATTATTATTACTAGTCAAGTCTTATTTAACTATTATTTAAGTGCCGAGGTAGTGTATTGCGTTCAGTATATCTACGTAAGCGACATGCGTAACGCAGCGCAACCTACGCCGTAGGTTACGCAGACCTACGCCGTTTGTTACAGACCTACGCCGTAGGTTACGCAGATCTACGCCGTAGGTTACGCAGATCTACGCCGTAGTTACAGACTTACGCAGTTGGTTACGCAGATCTACGCCATTGTTTACACAGACCTACGCCGTAGGTTATGCAGATCTACGCCGTAGGTTTACGCGCACCTACGCTGCGTTACGCATCATGTTAATGGATAACTGTGTGGACCCCACCAGAACCGAGCCATGTCTATCGGGGTGCCCATCAAGGTCCTGCACGAGGCCGAGGGCCACATCGTGACCTGCGAGACCAACACCGGGGAGGTGTACCGGGGCAAGCTGATCGAGGCAGAGGACAACATGAACTGCCAGGTGCTCCCTTCACACCTGCACGACACACACTGGGCGGGGACATGCAGATGGACCCGCCCAGTCGGTCCATTTGGTCTTTCAACCTGCAGCCTTTTGACCGTTTCAAATACGTAATTATGGACTCCTATTGTGAGCGTGAGTAGCCCTTCCGAGTGGTTTCTGACATCACAAGTGGGAGTGTCCACCTCCTAGCTGTATGGTGGGTAGATCTGCCTACCAGTTGCAGCCTACAGTCCACTGGGTAGGCTGGTAGGCTGATCTATCCAGCATACAGCTAGGTGGATGCTACCACTTCTGATGTAACTGTACCGACTGCTAAATCTTTTGTAATAATGTCTCAAACTCCTGTAGCTTCTTGAGACTATCGTAAGATGGGTCCGGTCAGGCTTCAAGAGATCCGTTTGTGTCTGACCCACCAATGGTTTGGACCAATCAGCGCCATGCTGGCAGATACAGGGGGTGTGGCTTAAGTGTGACAATGGCGAGAAGCAACCGTTTGTTCGGAAACAAAGATGGCGATAGACGGATGGCTGTTTCTAATTAGTTTCCAATTTTGACCTCCCAGATGAAACGCTTATGATATTGGGCTACTTTTTGAAAGTCAATTTGATTCAAAATGTCTAAGCATAATCACTCAACGTGACCTCCTGATCCCCAGATGTCCAACATCACGGTGACGTACCGCGACGGCCGCGTGGCCCAGCTGGAGCAGGTCTACATCCGAGGCAGCAAGATCCGCTTCCTCATCCTGCCGGACATGTTGAAGAACGCTCCCATGCTGAAGAGCATGAAGAACAAGAACCAGGGATCTGGGGCCGGGCGCGGCAAGGCGGCCATCCTAAAGGCTCAAGGTGTCTGCTGGCGCTTACTGTGTAGTCTGACCCGCCTTGTGGTGGTGGTGGTGGTCCCAGTAGTAGGGCTGAACAATTACTCTGAATATTATCCTAAGCCCAATATCAAGGGGACATTTTAATACCAGTATACATGAAGTACTGCAGAGTTGTCCTGGCCTGCAAGTGGTTTTGTCCAGATGTAAGAAAACTATTTAAAGTTTTAAATCATTCCCACAAATGGTCATTTATCGCAATTGTCATTATCTGTCAAAACAACCTATATTGTTCAGCCCTACTTACAAGTGTCCAGTTTTGGTATTTGAACCTCCACGTCTTCGATGGTCAGACCAGATGAATCGTATATTCATGGTTTTATATTTGATGGGTGATTCTTGTGCTAACACTGCCTGTGTGTTTGTCTTCTCGTGTCCAGTGGCTGCCAGAGGCCGGGGCCGCGGGGGGATGGGCCGAGGGAACATCTTCCAGAAGAGGCGATAACTGCTGTCCTGCTCAGCGGAGGACTTTCACATTGTACAGACGTTCCTATGTTCTACTTCAACGTTGGAAACGTTGATGATTTTTTTTTTCTTCTTTTTCTTTGTCAATGTAACGACGTGCTTTGCATACTTCTGCTTTTTTTTAATTAAAATAAAACTCCTTTATTACGACGTCATGTTATTATTTGCAATCGCCACCAGCAGACTGACCGTTTTCCAAATGTTTGTGATAGTAAACCGTAGTGCTGGGATATCAATGATCAGTTTCACCCCGGTCACACTTTAAATGACCATTGTTCAGAAGAAAACGTTACTGTCCTTGGTACTATTAGTAGTTTAGAAGAGTAAAGAAATCTTAAATCACTGCAATAAAGTCTGAATGCAAATTAGTTTCTGGCCACAAGGTGGTGTCCAAACGGTTCTTTGTTCAGACCTGAAAGTCAAGAGATTAGATGATTTTAGTTTCAAGAGATTTGGTGAAATAAAATGTGGATTTGGTTCAAGCAGCCTTCTGTGACTCCATCAGTAACACGGGGGGTTAATCCTGATTGGTCCATCCTAGAGATGCTGCCTCCTCTGATTGGTCCATCCCAGAGCCAGATGATGCTCCTCCTCCTCTCTGATTGGTCCATCCCACAGCTGGATGCTGGCTCCTCCTCCTGCTCTCTGATTGGTCCATCCTACAGCTGGATGCCTCCTCCCCCTCCTGCTCTCTGATTGGTCCATCCCACAGCTGGATGCTGGCTCCTCCTCCTGCTGCTCTCTGATTGGTCCATCCCACCGCTGGATGCTGGCTCCTCCTCCTGCTCTGGACCACTAGCCTGTTAGCTTAGCTCCTAGCATCATCAGCATCGTTAACGTCGCCGCCTGAGGAAGAGATAATAGAGATATTAGAGATATATAATAAATATAATAGATATAATAGATATAATAGAGAGATATTAGAGACATCATCGTGTGGTTTCTTCATGGTAAGTTAGTTCTGCTTTTGGTTCATTACTCAAATAATGTGAAATAAGACGTAACGTTATAATAATACTTTATAATAATGCTTTAATGTGTCTATGTGCATGTTATTTATCTTATTTATCTTATTTATGTGTTAATGTTAAAGCTGGTGTCAATATGTTCTCCTCCAGAGACATGATCAGTCAGATGATGGATCAATAATCCAGTAATCAATGTCTTTATGTGCTGAATGTTAAACCATTGAGTGATCAAACAGATGAACTCAGTGACACAGTGAAGCTATTGAAACATGAATTAACATTTAATGAACAGTTAATTAACCTGGACTTGTGTTTAAGATTAAGGTTTTGGCAGATTGCTCTGTGACCCAGCAGGGGTCATGACCTGAACCACTGGTCTAGGGTGTGTGTGTGTGTGTGTGTGTGTGTGTGTGTGTGTGTGTGTGTGTGTGTGTGTGTGTGTGTGTGTGTGTGTGTAGTGATAATTTTATTTGTATTGCACTTTACATTTGGCAATCTCAAAGTGCTACAGGTAAAAAAAATCATTGAATACTACGAACAAAAACAAAAAGAAAACCTATCAGGATCTCGATAAAAGCCTTTGATAAAAAGGTGGGTTTTTAATCCACGTTTAAAAGCATCCACAGTCTGTGGTGTCCTCAGATGGTCGGGGAGAGCATTCCATAGGCTGGGAGCAACCGAGTAGAAGGCCCGATCTCCCACGGTACGGAGCTTGGTCCTGGGAAGTTTGAGAAGGTTGGCAGTTCCAGAGCGGAGGTTACGTGTGGCGGTTTGTGGAGTGAGGAGTTCCTTGAGGTAGGGAGGAGCATTGCCATGGATGCACTGGTAGGTAAGGAGGGAGACCTTATACTCAATCCTGAAAGAGACAGGAAGCCAGTGGAGTGATTTGAGGATGGGGGTGATGTGGTCGTATTTACGCACCCTCATCAGGATCCTAGCAGCGCGCAGTTCTGGATGTACTGAAGCTTCTGGATGTTCTTGCTAGGGATCCCGATGAGGAGTGCATTGCAATAGTCCAGCCTGGAGGAGACGAAGGCATGGACAAGCTTTTCCGCATCTGCCAGAGTGAGTGTGGGACGGAGTTTGGCAATGTTCCTGAGGTGGTAAAAAGAGGTCTTGCCCAGCCTGTTTAATGTGAGCCTCAAAGGTGAAGTGAGGGTCCATTTTGACACCCAGGTTGGTGACTGATGATGAGAGGGGAATGTCCTGGCCGGGTGTTCTGATGCTGTCGGTTCTACCTGTGTTTCATCGTTCAACCCTTCCAACCTGAAAAGCTTTGCATGGAATTTAGATCTACAGTACGTTTAAATGTAAATGTCATTTAGATCTACGTTTAAATGGAAATGTCGCTTGTAAAACCTTTAAGCCCGTACAGAAAAGACCCCCACTAGGATTTATATTCATATCGATATCTAGATTTATACAAATGACATTCAGTTGGTGGTAACTAACTCATTTTTCTTTCTATAAAAGAGGAAAAAGCTTAACTTTATCACGAGCCCAGAGCATCCCCCTGTAACAAGTCACCCCTCAACAGCATCTATGTAGGTTATATTTCTATAATTAACTTGCGTGCAGCACAAGGATCTCCGTGGTCGTTAGTAACGCCGGCACCAGAGCAGGCCGGTCAACGGAACGCTGCACAGCTCAACGAGAACGTGACTCATTGTTGGATTAATTATTTAAATAATGATTTCATCAATTATTTAATGACTGATGTGTGTCCATCACACAAGCAATTGTGTGATGGACGGATTTAATGTCATCAGAGAATAACAGAAGCTTCCAGAAGCACTTTAACATGAATGGCTTGTTAATGCCATGAACTACTCTCTATTAACAAACAAAGGCTTATCATTCATATCAGGATTAGCCCTTAGCATTAAACGCTAATGGCACTGAGCATGAGACTAACTGTACACCTGGGCCTTGCTCTGCACATTTAAAGTCTCATTCATTCTCATGCCTTCTTCCTCCTCATCAAGGACTGTGTTCAGCTCAACCAGTACAAGCTTAAGGATGAGATCGGAAAGGTAACACAACACACACACACACACACACACACACACACACACACACACACACACACACACACACACACACACTATACAGACACACACACACACACACACACTATACAGACACACACACACACACGGCCCTACTGTATGGCCTCGGGAGACTCCGCCCCCTCCCGTGTTCCCGCTGCCCTTGTTTCCTGAACTCCTGCAAGGAGGGGGCGGAGTCTCCTGCAAGCCGGCCGGGACGTGACGGGCAGAGTTAGGAGCTAGGAGCTAGAAGCAGGTCGAGCGCCCGGTAAAAATAGACAGTCTCCAAGGACTTCATCAGCCTGGCTGGTAGAGAGAGGGAGAGGGAGAGGGAGAGAGGGAGAGGGAGAGAGAGGGAGAGAGTGAGAGAGAGGGAGAGAGAGAGAGAGAGAGAGAGAGAGAGAGAGAGAGAGAGAGAGGAGAGAGAGAGAGAGGAGGAGAGAGAGAGAGAAGAGAGAGAGAGAGAGAGAGAGAGAGAGAGAGAAGAGAGAGAGAGAGAGAGAGAGAGAAGAGAGAGAGAGGAGAAGAGAGAGAGAGAGGAGAGAGATTCATGTGAAATCTGCTCTCCCAGTGGGCCCCTCTCCCCGCTCTCCTCCCTCCCTCGTGGTTCTCCTCCACTTCCTGTGTGCTGGCTGAGCTCCGCGGCGCGGTGGTGGTGGTGGTGACGGTGCTGATGCATTCTGGGTGCAGCAGCCTCCTCCTCCACACACGCACGCACGCACACACACACACACACACACATACACACAGGGTGCATTTCCTTTCTACTGATTGGTTCCCTGAATTGTTGTTGTTGTTGTTGTTGTTGTTCATCCAAAATCCAAAATATCCTGTTTGTGTGTGTCCATGATAAGTGTGCATGTGTGTGTGTGTCTTTGTCCATGAGCTGGAAATCAACTCGGCCATCAGCCGCCAGCCCTGTGTGTGTGTGTGTGTGTGTGTGTGTGTGTGTGTGTGTGTGTGTGTGTGTGTGTGTGTGTGTGTGTGTGTGTGTGTGGTGTGTGTGTGTGTGTGTGTGTGTGTGTGTGTGTGTGTGTGTGTGTGTGTGTGGTGTGTGTGTGTGTGTGTGTGTGTGTGTAACATCTCTCCTCCTCCTCCAGGGCTCCTACGGTGTGGTTCAAGCTGGCCTACAACGAGGACGACAACACCTACTATGTGAGATAAACATAAGCTATGGCTTCCCTTTTCTACGTTGACACACTTACAATTACATTACAAACATTACAAATGAACTCAGAATGTCACGTCTGCTCTTATCTCAGCTATTTATGATATTATTATACTGTATATATATCATTTTTATATGTTCTTATCCCAGCTATTTATGATATATTATACTGTATATATATCATTTTATATGTTCTTATCCCAAGCTATTATGATATATTATACTGTATATATATCATTTTATATGTTCTTATCCCAGCTATTATGATATGTTATACTGTATATATATCATTTTATATGTTCTTATCCCAGCTATTATGATATATTATTACTGTATATATATCATTTTATATGTTCTTATCCCAGCTATTATGATATGTTATACTGTATACTATATCATTTTATATGTTCTTATCCCAGCTATTATGATATGTTATACTGTATATATATCATTTATATGTTCTTATCCCAGCTATTATGATATATTTATACTGTATATATATCATTTTATTATGTTCTTATCCCAGCCTATTATGGATATATTATAACTGTATATATATCATTTTATATGTTTCTTATCTCAGCGTATTATGATATATTATACTTGGTAATATATGCATTTTATATGTTCTTATCCAGCTATTATGATATGTTATACTGGTATATATATCATTTTATATGTTCTTATCCGCAGCTTATTATGATATGTTGATACTGTATATATTATCATTTTAATATTGTTCTTATCCGCAGCTATTATGATATATTATACTGTATACTAATGCATTTATATGTTCTTATCCGCAGCTATTATGATATATTTATACTGTATATATATCATTTTATATGTTCTGTATATATATATTATTATATGTTATACTGTATATATATCATTTTATATGTTCTTATCCCAGCTATTATGATATATTATACTGTATATATATCATTTTATATGTTCTTATCCCAGCTATTATGATATATTATACTGTATATATATCATTTTATATGTTCTTATCCCAGCTATTATGATATATTATACTGTATATATATCATTTTATATGTTCTTATCCCAGCTATTATGATATATTATACTGTATATATATCATTTTATATGTTCTTATCCCAGCTATTATGATATATTATACTGTATATATATCATTTTATATGTTCTTATCCCAGCTATTATGATATATTATACTGTATATATATCATTTTATATGTTCTTATCCCAGCTATTATGATATATTATACTGTATATATATCATTTTATATGTTCTTATCCCAGCTATTATGATATATTATACTGTATATATATCATTTTATATGTTCTTATCCCAGCTATTATGATATATTATACTGTATATATATCATTTTATATGTTCTTATCCCAGCTATTATGATATATTATACTGTATATATATCATTTTATATGTTCTTATCCCAGCTATTATGATATATTATACTGTATATATATCATTTTATATGTTCTTATCCCAGCTATTATGCAGGCAGCCTAGCAATTATGAAACTATTTCTATTAACCTCGTAACTATGAATGCTCTAAACCTGTTCTATTCTTATCTTTATGCCTCCTTCAACAAATGTACTCTTTGTAAGTCACTTTGGATAAAAGTGTCTGATAAATGCCCTAAATGTAATGTAAATGTAAGATAAGATTTATTAATCGCGAAGGAAATTCTTGTGCCAGGTTGCATAACAATAGAATAAAACAATAGAAAAATAAACAGTAGAATAATAAAAATAAAATAACAGATTTACACATTTACAGTAGGTCTAAGTCCTAGGAGAAGTATAAAAATATAAAAATATGGGCAAGATAAGATATTCAGTCCGTGAAAACAATTTGGCAATAATTGAAGTGTAATAAAACTGTCATAAAAATAATGGTAAGAGGAAGTATTGCACATGATATAAAGATTAAGAATATTGCACATAATGATGAAAGGTAATGTAGCATGGTGATATTGCAAGGATAATATTGAGAAGAAGTATTGCACACGACATTAAGAATACTGCACACGATGATGAGAGGAGATGAGAGGTAATATTGCAAGGTCATATTCTATGTCTGTGAGTATTGGGCGTCTGAATGTTGCTGTGTTTTCAGTGTGTACCGCCTGCCTCTCTCTGCTCTGCAGGCCATGAAGGTTCTGTCCAAGAAGAAGCTGATGAGGCAGGCTGGGTTCCCACGTAAGTCCTGAGCCCGCGGCAGACGGTGAACCGAGTCAGGAAGGACGCTCTCTGATGCATGAAGCCTCCTCTCCTCTCTCCTCTCTCCTCTCTCCTCTCGCCCCTCTCCCCTCTCTCCTCTCTCTCTTCTCTCTCTCTCTCTCTCTCTCCCTCTCTCCCTCTCCTCCCCTCTCCTCTCTCCTCTCTCCCCTCTCTCCCCCCCTCCTCTCTCCTCCCCTCCCCTCCCCTCCTCTCTCCTCTCTCCTCTCTCCCCTCTCTTCTCCTTATCCGATTTTCTACTCTCTTCTCTCTTTTCTCTCTCCACATATTCCTCCTCTCCTCCTCTCGCCTCCTTTCATTCTTCTCTATTCTTATCTCCTCTCCTCACCTCCTCTCCTCTCCGACCCAACAGGAAGGCCTCCGCCCCGGGGAGCGAAGGTCCCAGAGGGAACCCCTCAGCCCAAAGGACCCCTGGAGAGGGTCTACCAGGAGATCGCCATCCTCAAGAAGCTAGACCACCCCAACGTGGTCAAGCTTGTGGAGGCGAGTTTCACCACATGACGTGTCGTTGTCCCTGTGGGTGTACAGCATCCGCTTTACTCTGACTTCTCAACACTCATTTCTTCACACATTCATCACACATCCATCTTCCGTAGACCTCCTCATCCTTTCACACATCAGCCAGTAACACCGCAAACTCCTGCCTTCTTCTTCACACGTGTGTTCATGCGGCCCCCCCCCACCCCCGCATCGCAGAAGAAGGCGGAAGCTTTGCCTTAAGAGCACACTTAACGTGCAAATATAGTCGCCGTGAAACTGCCTGCAATGGCTTCACATCTGGGCCTGCTGGGAACCTCTCCAGACAGGAAAATATATGCACCAACCAACCAGAGACACCCAATCACTCCACTGATTGTCGAGTATTGAGCGTGTGTGTGTGTGTGTGTCGGGGGGCTAACGGGTCGCCATGTTCCCCTGCCACCACCCCCACTGCCACACGCCGCCCAGCTGGTCCTCCTCCGCTGCCCAGACTCCGCCTCCTGGTCCCGACGTTGCTCCGCCCCCAGACCCGGCTCCGGCTCCACCCCTCCTGGCCCAGCAGCAGCAGACCCCGCCCCTACCGGACCTGCTGTGCAGATGCCCGGCGCCGGGCCCCGCCCCCCCCGACCCCATAGTGGGGTCGCTGATCGTCATCACGGAGTATGAGCCCAGCCAGCCAGGCCCCTCCCACACCGGCGGCGGCGGGGATGAGGAGGTAAGGACCCAGGATGCACGACTGTAGACCGGAGCATTTAGCATCGTATAGCAACTTTAATCCCATATTTAGAATAGAATAGAACAAAGTAGAATGTAGTAGAATCCTCACTCCGCAGAGGATTCTACTTTGAGTCGGTTGTCGCTGCTGTTTCGGTGCTGCAGGTGCTGGCAAATAGAAATAAACACATAAATAATTTCTGTAGCTACTGCAGGATCCTACATGATGATGTTCAGGGTTGTGCCTTCATTTGTTTGTGCGTCGACCTTCTCTCGTCGCAGGGGAGGAGTCCAAAATAAAACAATTGTGATCACATTTGTTTTTTGGGCTCTTTCCCTGCTTCGTGTTGTCCTAGTTAAATGATCTAATGTTGTTTTTCTTGCGAGAGTTAGCGCAGACTAGTTATCAATCAAACTAAGTCCCCTCGAGGGCTCGACGCCTCGCTACAGAACATTCAATCTTGTGTCTGCAGTCGTTGTCTTGGGATTCGTGACGAATCCACACAATTTATGATATTGTACTGGAGGGAAATATGTTTCTATGAGTGTGTTTTTTTTTTGGCTCACCGACTGGGACGTTGTGTATTTAACTCTGTTGCCGGTTCCCATTTTCGGTGGTTGAATGATCGTGATGCTTTGATACAGACAGGAGAAGAACTTAAACCCTGTGTGGTGGTCATACATATACGTATGTAATAGGTGTATTAGTGACTATTAGTGTATTATAAGGCTGCCGTTCATCTAACTATAAAGAGTAGGAGGCATCTATATACAGTATGTACTGTATGTATGTCGATCAACGTTCATCCGGTCGACTTCTCACTTGCCGTGTGTGTCACTGAGGACCCCAGGAAGTGGTCTGTGTGTGTGTGTGTGTGTGTCAAGTGTGAAGTCATTTGGATTCGCTTGTGATGTATACGAGCCAATCAGAATACAAACAAAACCTGTTTGTGTTGCCTGGCAACACATGCTTGGTAACAGCATCAGTTGTCATTTGTGACATTTGTACTCAACAACAAACATTAAAGCATGAACCATTTGAACGGGTAACTATGTTGTACAGACAGTATGATCACAATCACAATCAGAATCGGGTTTATTTTTGTGAATTGGTGCATAACATTGAACATTAAACAGAAAGTAATTATATTAGAATTCTAAAAATGTAAATAAAAATAAAAAGATATATTAAAAAAAGCTATTAAAAGGGGCAATTTAAAGATGTGCCGTAATGGTAACGCCAAATAGTGTCATGGGGGGTGGGAGTCATTTTTTTTATTCATATTATATTTTCTAGATAATTTATTTATTTAAGCTGTTATAGTGGAGCTAGGGTGAGGTTAAGTGCTGCTGGGAGTCACCGTGTTGTTGTTGTTGTCTTCTGGCCCCGCCCCTCCAGACGGAGGACATGGACAGCTCCGAGGCCCCGGAGGCCGTGACCTCCTGTGACCTCCTGCTGTCCCACACCCCGGGGGGCGGGGGAGGCGGGGGCGGGCGTCCCGAGGCTCTGCTGCTGCTGGCCGAGCCCCCGCGGGGACGTCTGAACCTGTCGGACCGCAAGCTGTCGCTGCAGGAGCGCTGGCACCCGGCCTCGTCGCCCTGCGCCTCCCCGGGTTGCCTGGCGGACGGCCGCTACATCTACCCCTCGCTGCCCTACTCCCCCGTCACCTCCCCCCACTCCTCGCCCCGCCTACCCCGCCGGCCCACCGTCGAGTCGCACCGCGTGTCCATCACCGACCTCCAGGTAAACCCCGCCCCCATCTCGCCGCCGTTTATTGTCGGGTGGGTTTGGGGTTCGGCGAATCCATCGGGAAACCCCATTTGTTGCGTCTCATAGTTCCACCAGGTGTGAGCGTGATTAGTGGGAGTGTCCACCTAGAAGTATGCTGGATAGATCAGCCTACCAGTCTACCCAGTGGACTGCAGCAACCGGTAGGCTGATCTTGTGATGCAGTAAGATAATCCATAAAGATAATAATAATAATAATAATAATACATTTTATTTGTATTGCACTTTATATTTGGCAATCTCAAAGTGCTACAGGTAAAAAAAATCATTGAATACTACGAACAAAAACAAAAAGAAAACCTATCAGGATCTCGATAAAAGCCTTTGATAAAAAGGTGGGTTTTTAATCCACGTTTAAAAGCATCCACAGTCTGTGGTGTCCTCAGATGGTCGGGGAGAGCATTCCATAAGCTGGGAGCAACCGAGTAGAAGGCCCGATCTCCCACGGTACGGAGCTTGGTCCTGGGAAGTTTGAGAAGGTTGGCAGTTCCAGAGCGGAGGTTACGTGTGGCGGTTTGTGGAGTGAGGAGTTCCTTGAGGTAGGGAGGAGCATTGCCATGGATGCGCTGGTAGGTAAGGAGGGAGACCTTAGACTCAATCCTGAAAGAGACAGGAAGCCAGTGGAGTGATTTGAGGATGGGGGTGATGTGGTCGTATTACGCACCCTCATCAGGATCCTAGCAGCGCGCAGTTCTGGATGTACTGAGAAGCTTCTGGATGTTCTTGCTAGGGGATCCCGATGAGGAGTGCATTGCAATAGTCCAGCCTGGAGGAGACGAAGGCATGGACAAGCTTTTTCCGCATCTGCAGAGTGAGTGTGGGACGGAGTTTGGCAATGTTCCTGAGGTCTTGCACAGCCTGTTTTAATGTGAGCCTCAAAGGTGAAGTGAGGGTCCATTTTGACACCCAGGTTGGTGACTGATGAAGAGAGGGGAATGTCCTGGCCGGGTGTTTCTGATGCTGTCGGTTCTACTGTGTTTCATCGTTCAAACCCTTCCAACCTGAAAAGCTTTGCATGGAATTTAGATCTACAGTAACGTTTAAATTGTAAATGTCATTTAGATCTACGTTTAAATGGAAATGTCGCTTGTAAAACCTTTAAGCCCGTACAGAAAAGACCCCCACTAGGATTATATTCATACGATATCTAGATTTATACAAATGACATTCATTGGTGTAACTAACTCATTTTTCTTTCTATAAAAGAGGAAAAAGCTTAACTTTATCACGAGCCCAGAGCATCCCCCTGTATACAAGTCACCCTCAACAGCATCTATGTAGTTATATTAGTCTATAATAGTAG
>PIJE02000342.1:364228-396728 GCA_002895965.2 Coryphaenoides rupestris
TGCATTTGACTAAATAGATGTTTTACAAAATGCTTGGCATAGTAGCCTCTGGAAATAATATGAATATGAATTCATGTCGTGCCACAGAACTTGATGTTAATTTGCTGGAATTACATTCACACAAAACACTGCAGAAAGGCAATTGTATTTTTATTCAAATAATGAACAGGTACAATATGTATAGTATAATAATGTCTGATGTCCCATCACTGAGGATCTCTTCAGCATGCTGTGAGAGTCCTCGTGTGTTCAGTTATGTTATGTTGCCATGCATCTGGGAGGACGGAGCTCTCCCAACGCTCTCTCACTGAAACCAACTACGATAGATCTACAGAATGCTAAGTTGTGTTCGCGATGCAGGTCAGCGTTGAGCCTGCGTGAGTCTTAAACTGAGTATATGAAGGGAACAAGTTCAAAGGTCACCAAGCAGCCTCTTTTAAATACAGTTAGTCTGCTGCCCCGGGTCACCGTCAGATGTGACCCGGGGCAGAACAGACCGGGTCCCCCAAAGAAAACTTAAAACCCTTTTAAACAGAAGCGCATGAGATGCAAACTTTAGTGTGTACTTAGTGTGTCAGCGTGGGGTAAACTGAGGTAGTCTTTTATTAGAAAACTGGGGCAGTTTTGCAGATTAATTTTGTGCCATTTTTTGACATTGGGACTATTTCCAAGTTCCCTAAAAACACACGAGAATCATTCAATGTCTTTGTGTGCGAGACGTTTAAAAATGCCTCAAAAAAGATTACATTAGATGAAAATGTCTTACAGCGATGTAAACAATCGTGTGTATGTTGTGTACAGTATACTGTGTTGTCGGTCATCTGTGTTGGTTCAAACAAAATGGTGGTTGAACAGAAGAACACATTACACTGTCTTCTCCTGCTCAGGACGTACACACACACACACACACACATACCGGACAGACAGAGACTCCTGTTGTGTAATGCATAGTCATATTACTAATAATACACATAATACACAAACTCACACACACACACAACACAGAACGACATGCTAGGACACTGAATGTATAAAATCCCTTCCCTGTCGATCACGTCGTCAAACGTTAAACTCTGAAAGTGCGGAAGCATTCGTTGTTTCAGTGAATGTCGTCGTCACAATTAAAATAACAAGACGGCGTGGAAAACAATTTAACGGACACGATTTGACTCATTTCGGGCTTAATTAATTAAACCGATGAACATTGACAAATATATCTGATTGGGAATAATTGCAGAGCGGTGTAAACTCACGAGATTCTAATTATTTCTAAATTAAACATTACGGGAGATGTCATGCATAGATTATTCTTATTTTGTTTTACAAAAGGTTTCGCGGCGTCACAAAGGCCTTCGCAAAATCTACCGCTGGCGTCCGCTCAGCCACTCAAAGGCGCTTAAAAAAGGGTCAAAGAGATTAAAGGTCTTAAAAGTGACTACTCGTTACAAAATACAGCAGAACATACGTGGAGATCTTCTCTTTTGGTTATCTGAACGTGTTGCCGTTTAAAAACATCATCTCTGAATCACAGGACGAAAAAAACACGACTTTCAAAAACACAATAAAATCATAGAAATACAGAAAGCGTTGAAATATTGAAATATCCTCTGCTGTTGTTGCG
The DNA here is from genome assembly GCA_002895965.2 of Coryphaenoides rupestris. NCBI lineage: Eukaryota > Metazoa > Chordata > Actinopteri > Gadiformes > Macrouridae > Coryphaenoides > Coryphaenoides rupestris. The sequence continues at coordinate 365,850 of PIJE02000342.1, forward strand.
TACTCTTCGTCTTAATACCACGAGTACTGCATACAGAACACGGAGTACATGACCAACATGTGCATCCCAGACACACCTGGGCGCTGTGGGGGTCACAGCACCGCAGCCTGAGGAGTAAAACTCATTTAAACGCTGAAACCATCATGCAGGTCATGTGTGCATTAGCTAGACGTGCTAGCGCTTAGCCGAGTGTTGAACGCAGCAACATTTTATTAGTTACTGCTACATTTCTTCAGCAGCACACAGACCTTCAACCCAAAAAAGAAGTTTGTCCAAACCTCAGACGTTTCATTGAATGTTGGTTCTAATTTTAAGACGAGACAAACCCTTTCATTACTTTGTGAGTTAAACACAATACATTAGATCATTAGAATGTGATAAAAGGTGAAACTTGGAGGGTATTCTCTGCTCCATCGTGGTGATTAATGTGCTTTGTCTGGTTTCGACCAGAAATAGAAACAGCACAATGTCTTAATTTAAACGGTGGGAGGCTTCTTCAACAAGTTCACCTCGGAGAGGTCGTTGAAAAATATCAATACTTTGTTAACGCTCCAGAACCCCCGGGTCTATAGTAAAGTAAATGTTCGCGCCCCGCGGCCTCCGTTCCCTTAAATTCAATAAAACCGTCCAACTCTGTCACGCGCTCCGTCCACAAATATATATTATATATACTGTATGTCACAAAACCCGGACACAACTCGGGCCCGTCGGTGAGGTGCGGTTAGTCCGGAGTACGGACCGGATGTCCGCAGACATCGGAGTCCGTGAACCCGGAGCGCCAGCAGCCGAAGAGGGAGGGTGGGGGGCGGGGCGGTGGCGGTGTAACAGGCCACGCCTCAATTCAATTAAATTCAATTACATTTTATTTGTATAGCCCTTAATCACAAGACAGTCCCAAAGGGCTTTACAGGCCAGATTATTATTATGGGCCAAAAGTGATTTATGACACGCCCCCCCCCCCCTAGCCCCGCCCCCTAAGGGCAAGAAACGGACTCCCTGAATTAACAAGGAAGAAAGAGTGTGGCCCCTCAGGACCCCCCTCAGGAGAGCGCTGCGTCCGCCTCGCCGACGAAGGGGAGGTCCACGCTCATCACGCCCTCGCCGCCGCTCTCCTGTTTCCTAGGAGACAAAAGACGTGTTACCGTGGTTACCGGCCGCCATCGCCACCTCGTTGGAAACTCGTGCATAAGCAGTGAAAAAATAAATGAAGATAAGACCCCTAGAAGGTTGTGACAATAACAAACTACAGCCTCACTCAGAACCCCGGGGGGTCTGGAGTCTCATGGGCCTAAACTCTGAGGTAACACGTTACAATAAGTGTTCTCAACATGGATGTAAAATAATGTTTAAAGCTTTACAGGCAGACTAGGGTCGAGGTTAGAGACCGGATCAACACAGGATCCAGAAAACATCCTAAATAAACCGTTTTATTAAATAGTGCGTAATAATCGATTCATGACTTATGATTGAACGTGCTGAAGGGGGCGGAGCCTCACGAGAGTACGGGTCCCGGCGGGGTGGACAGGCTGGACCGCTCTTTACCCGGCGGCCCCCAGTCGAACGGGTGCCCGAAGGAGCGTTTCCTCAGCATGGTCCGGACCAGGATCTGAGGAGGAGACCAGGTCTCAGTGGGAGCCTCTAGAAAGCACTACTAGACACGGAGACCGGCGGGGGATGCGGGTCCTAGCAGAAGTCTTCAGGTGGAGGGTCAGCGGAGATCATGAGCCGTGGTTCGAGGTGAGGAGGCTAAAAAACACCTGAGGAGGGCGTCTTTCATTTTGAAACGACGGACGCAGGAAGCTACGACCGTGTGACTTCCTCCCACCACCACCACCATCACCATCACCACCATCACCATCACCACCACGCACGAGGAGGACGACTCACCACGGTGGCCAGCTGGGATGTGCTTCACCGAGTTCTCCACCTCTTCCTCCGTCACCTCGATGATCATGCAGCAGTTCTCGTCCTCCAAGGGGAGGGGCTCCGTGCCGTGCATCGTCACCCACGGGTGCACCTGGACGCACACACACACGCACACAGACACACACATTACACATCTTTCCCACAAAATGCATTTTCCTTGCTTGGTACGAGATATGATATATGAGACATGATATGACACATGAGATATGATGAGAGATATGAGACATGGGAGATGTGAGACATGATATGAGACACGATGACAGATATAAGACATGATATGAGACATTGTATGAGATATGAGACATGACATGAGACATGCGATACCTTAATCTGAGGAATGGAGATCCTGGACTCTGGATTCTTGTCCAGCATCTTCAGGAGCAAATCTTTCGCGTCCTCCGAGATCTCAGTGCTGTCAGGACATGAAAGACAAACGGAAACTCAACGCGGTCCAAAGACACTTCAAACTGGTGTCCTGAGGCCCCAGTAAGGCCCCAGTTAAGCCCCAGTGTCCTGAGGCCCCAGTAAGGTGCCAGTATCCTGAGGCCCCAGTGTCCTGAGGCCCCAGGGGGTGGTGAGAGCTGCACTCACTGTTCTGGGAGGTCCACCGGCAGCGTGCGGATCTTCTGGTGGAGGCTGAGGATGCGCTCGTCCATGAAGGGACACTGAGGACACAAGAACGGGAATTCTGCTTTAAAGTGGCCATCAGCAATTGGGTTCAGACCTACTATGAGAGGGTATGGACCGGGTTAGGAGGGTTCAGACCTACTATGTGAGGGTATGAACCGGGGTTAGGAGGGTTCAGACCTACTATGTGAGGGTATGAACCGGGTTAGGAGGGTTCAGACCTACTATGTGAGGGTATGAACCGGGTTAGGAGGGTTCAGACCTACTATGTGAGGGTATGAACCGGGTTAGGAGGGTCCAGTCCTACTATGTGAGGGTATGAACCGGGTTAGGAGGGTTCAGACCTACTATGTGAGGGTATGAACCGGGTTAGGAGGGTTCAGACCTACTATGTGAGGGTATGAACCGGGGTTAGGAGGGTTCAGACCTACTATGTGAGGGTATGAACCGGGGTTAGGAGGGTTCAGACTCACCACTCCGAAGAGGAAGCAGTACAGAGTGACTCCCATGGCCCAGACGTCCAGAGCCTGCAGGGTTCGTCCATAAGGGAGGAAACACATTTATGTCATCAATACTTCCTGGTTCCCGAGACAAGTGCTGCTAATCTGCTCAACTTCCCGCATCATCATCGGTTTCTAACGCCGCCACCAGAGGGCGCCATCGTCTCAGAGCACACCTTGCCCGAGAAGTTTTTCCTGGTCTCCGAGAGGGTCTCGGGGGCCAGGAAGGCCGGGGTCCCCACGGTGCTGGTCAGCAGGGCGTCGGCCCCCTCGAACTGGTTGCTGACCCCGAAGTCGGCGATCTTGATGTGTCCGTCGTCGCCCACCAGCAGGTTGGACGGCTTGATGTCCCGGTGGATTATCTTCTGGTAATGCACTGCAGGGACAAGAAGACATAAACACACATCTGTCTGTCACTGAGACCTGGTCACGGTGTCTGTCACCATTGCGAGAGCAGATTGATAATATTGAGTAATATATCGTCATATCGTCCAGGTTTGCTCCAGCCGTCTCCTGTCTCAGAGACAAGAGACGAGAGACGAGAGACGAGAGACTAGAGACTAGAGACTAGAGACGAGAGGTTCCTCTGAACCCCCCCCTGCCTCCACAGTGAACCTCAGGAGATCAGAACATGGTGTGGTTCCTCTCCTGCAGGAACTAGTTCAGGACCCCGCGTGTGTGCGTTCATTTCGCTGTTTGCATCCAATTGGTCTGAAAATAGAATGAATGTATGAAAGCGAAGCGCAGCCGGTCTCCCTGGAGACGTATCGTCTTGTAAATATTACCTCTCAATATGACGGTGACAGGTTGTCGCTGAGACAATACACAACGGAAGCTCCCGGGTTTACCCTCCAGCTCCCGGGTGATAATGGTGTGACTGGAGGGTTTGAACGCTGGGTTAGTTTGAACGACTCCAGTTTGCTCTGCTGAGACGACCCTATCTGTTATCTGTTTACTTGCAGCAACATTCCAGGACAATACATGTTATTATTTATTCTATATTTCCTCTCACTACTTCAGTGTACTTCAGTTTTCCTCTCGCTGAAGGTGATTGGATGACACTGGAAACGCTGTTTATTATGGGATGTACTTTGTGTGTGTGCGTGTGTGTGTGTGTGTGTGTGTGTGTGTGTGTGTGTGTGTGAGACTCACAGAACTCCATGCCCCTGAGGAGGTCCTTGAAGTAAAATCGAGCCTGGTCCTCGTTGAAGGGCTTGTCAGCCGGGACCTCCATCACGGCCCTGGAGACACACACACACACACACACACACACACACACACACACACACACACACACACACACACACACACACACACACACACACACACACACCGTTGTATTTACCAGCCAGAAGGGTGAACCAGACGTCGCGAGGACAGCCGTGTACGACGACTCACCCTTGCTTCACGAGCTCAAACACTGGAAAACAAAAACACACCTTTTAGTTAACGTTTCACTTCATCGAGGTACACATACACATTATTACAAGAGCTGTGTGTGTGTGTGTGTGTGTGTGTATGCGTGTGTGTAGGTGTGTGTGTGTGCCTCAAACGTACCCATGTACAGATGGTCCTCTCCGGGATCATCCAAAACCTGGGAAGGAAAACAAACCACACGATAATGAGGGAATGGAAATATCTCTCACACACACACACACACACACACACACACACACACACACACACACACACACACACACACACACACACACACACACACACACACACACACACACACACACACACACACACACACACACACACACACACACACACAATACTCGACAATCAGTGGAGTGATTGGGTGTCTCTGGTTGGTTGGTGCATATATTTTCCTGTCTGGAGAGGTTCCCAGCAGGCCCAGATGTGAAGCCATTGCAGGCAGTTTCACGGCGACTATATTTGCACGTTAATAGGCTCTGAAACCTCCTAACCCCGGTTCATACCCTCACATAGTAGGTCTGAACCCTCCTAACCCCGGTTCATACCCTCACATAGTAGGTCTGAACCCTCCTAACCCGGTTCATACCCTCACATAGTAGGTCTGGACCCTCCTAATCCGGTTCATACCCTCACATAGTAGGTCTGAACCCTCCTAACCCGGTTCATACCCTCACATAGTAGGTCTGGACCCTCCTAATCCGGTTCATACCCTCACATAGTAGGTCTGAACCCTCCTAACCCGGTTCATACCCTCACATAGTAGGTCTGGACCCTCCTAATCCGGTTCATACCCTCACATAGTAGGTCTGAACCCTCCTAACCCGGTTCATACCCTCACATAGTAGGTCTGGACCCTCCTAATCCGGTTCATACCATCACATAGTAGGTCTGGACCCTCCTAATCCGGTTCATACCCTCACATAGTAGGTCTGGACCCTCCTAATCCGGTTCATACCCTCACATAGTAGGTCTGGACCCTCCTAATCCGGTTCATACCCTCACATAGTAGGTCTGAACCCTCCTAACCCGGTTCATACCCTCACATAGTAGGTCTGGACCCTCCTAACCCGGTCCATACCCTCACATAGCTCCATTTGATTGAGGCTCACAGTTCTCATGCTGTCATTGCATGAGAACTGTGAGACTCAATCAAAACCCAATTGCTGATGGCCACTTTAAAGCAGAATTCCCGTTCTTGTGTCCTCAGTGTCCCTTCATGGACGAGCGCATCCTCAGCCTCCACCAGAAGATCCGCACGCTGCCGGTGGACCTCCCAGAACAGTGAGTGCAGCTCTCACCACCCCCTGGGGCCTCAGGACACTGGGGCCTCAGGATACTGGCACCTTACTGGGGCCTCAGGACACTGGGGCTTCACTGGGGCCTCAGGACACCAGTTTGAAGTGTCTTTGGACCGCGTTGAGTTTCCGTTTGTCTTTCATGTCCTGACAGCACTGAGATCTCGGAGGACGCGAAAGATTTGCTCCTGAAGATGCTGGACAAGAATCCAGAGTCCAGGATCTCCATTCCTCAGATTAAGGTATCGCATGTCTCATATCATGTCTCATATCTCATACAATGTCTCATATCATGTCTTATATCTGTCATCGTGTCTCATATCATGTCTCACATCTCCCATGTCTCATATCTCTCATCATATCTCATGTGTCATATCATGTCTCATATATCATATCTCGTACCAAGCAAGGAAAATGCATTTTGTGGGAAAGATGTGTAATGTGTGTGTCTGTGTGTGTGTGTGTGTGTGTGTGTGCGCGTGCGTGTGCGTGTGCGTCTGCGTGCGTGTGTGTGTGCGTCCAGGTGCACCCGTGGGTGACGATGCACGGCACGGAGCCCCTCCCTTTGGAGGACGAGAACTGCTGCATGATCATCGAGGTGACGGAGGAAGAGGTGGAGAACTCGGTGAAGCACATCCCCAGCCTGGCCACCGTGGTGAGTCGTCCTCCTCGTGCGTGGTGGTGATGGTGATGGTGGTGATGGTGATGGTGGTGGTGGTGGGAGGAAGTCACACGGTCGTAGCTTCCTGCGTCCGTCGTTGCAAAATGAAAGACGCCCTCCTCAGGTGTTTTTAGCCTCTTCACCTCGAACCATGGCTCATGATCTCCGCTGACCCTCCACCTGAAGACTTCTGCTAGGACCCGCATCCCCCGCGGTCTCCGTGTCTAGTAGTGCTTCTAGAGGCTCCACTGAGACCTGGTCTCCTCCTCAGATCCTGGTCCGGACCATGCTGAGGAAACGCTCCTTCGGGCACCCGTTCGACTGGGGCCGCCGGGAAGAGCGGTCCAGCCTGTCCGCCCCGCCGGGACCCGTACTCTCGTGAGGCTCCGCCCCCTTCAGACGTTCAATCATAAGTCATGAATCGATTATTACGCACTATTTAATAAAACGGTTTATTTAGGATGTTTTCTGGATCCTGTGTTGATCCGGTCTCTAACCTCGACCCTAGTCTGCCTGTAAAGCTTTAAACATATTTTACATCCATGTTGAGAACACTTATTGTAACGTGTTACCTCAGAGTTTAGGCCCAGGAGACTCCAGACCCCCCGGGGTTCTGAGGAGCGGTAGTTTGTTATTGTCACAACCTTCTAGGGGGTCTTATCTTAATTTATTTTTTCACTGCTTATGCACGAGTTTCAACGAGGTGGCGATGGCGGCCGGTAACCACGGTAACACGTCTTTTGTCTCCCAGGAAACAGGAGAGCGGCGGCGAGGGCGTGATGAGCGTGGACCTCCCCTTCGTCGGCGAGGCGGACGCAGCGCTCTCCTGAGGGGGTCCTGAGGGGCCACACTCTTTCTTCCTTGTTAATTCAGGGAGTCGTTTCTTGCCCTTAGGGGGGGCGGGGCTAGGGGGGCGTGTCATAAATCACTTTTGGCCCATAATAATAATCTGGCCTGTAAAGCCCTTTGGGACTGTCTTGTGATTAAGGGCTATACAAATAAAATTTAATTGAATTGAATTGAATTGAGGCGTGGCCTGTTACACCGCACCGCCCCGCCCCCCACCCTCCCTCTTCGGCTGCTGGCGCTCCGGGTTCACGGACTCCGATGTCTGCGGACATCCGGTCCGTACTCCGGACTAACCGCACCTCACCGACGGGCCCGAGTTGTGTCCGGGTTTTGTGACATACCGTATATATAATATATATTTGTGGAGGGAGCGCGTGACAGAGTTGGACGGTTTTATTGAATTTAAGGGAACGGAGGCCGCGGGGGCGAACATTTACTTTACTATAGACCCGGGGGGTCTGGAGCGTTAACGAAGTATTGATATTTTTCAACGACCTCTCCGAGGTGAACTTGTTGAAGAAGCCTCCCACCGTTTAAATTAAGACATTGTGCTGTTTCTATTTCTGGTCGAAACCAGACAAAGCACATTAATCACCACGATGGAGCAGAGAATACCCTCCAAGTTTCACCTTTTATCACATTCTAATGATCTAATGTATTGTGTTTAACTCACAAAGTAATGAAAGGGTTTGTCTCGTCTTAAAATTAGAACCAACATTCAATGAAACGTCTGAGGTTTGGACAAACTTCTTTTTTGGGTTGAAGGTCTGTGTGCCGCTGAAGACATTTAGCAGCAAAATAAAATGTTGCTGCGTTCAACACTAGGCTAAGCGCTAGCACGTCCAGCTAATGCACACACATGACCTGCATGATGGTTTCAGCGTTTAAATGAGTTTTACTCCTCAGGCTGCGGTGCTGTGACCCCCACAGCGCCCAGGTGTGTCTGGGATGCACATGTTGGTCATGTACTCCGTGTTCCGTATGCAGTACTCGTGGTATTAAGACGAAGAGTACGCAACAACAGCAACAAATATTTCAACGCTTTCTGTATTTCTATGATTTTATTGTGTTTTTGAAAGTCGTGTTTTTTTCGTCCTGTGATTCAGAGATGATGTTTTTAAACGGCAACACGTTCAGATAACCAAAAGAGAAGATCTCCACGTATGTTCTGCTGTATTTTGTAACGAGTAGTCACTTTTAAGACCTTTAATCTCTTTGACCCTTTTTTAAGCGCCTTTGAGCGGCTGAGCGGACGCCAGCGGTAGATTTTGCGAAGGCCTTTGTGACGCCGCGAAACCTTTTGTAAAACAAAATAAGAATAATCTATGCATGACATCTCCCGTAATGTTTAATTTAGAAATAATTAGAATCTCGTGAGTTTACACCGCTCTGCAATTATTCCCAATCAGATATATTTGTCAACGTTCATCGGTTTAATTAATTAAGCCCGAAATGAGTCAAATCGTGTCCGTTAAATTGTTTTCCACACCGTCGTGTTATTTTAATTGTGACGATGACATTCACTGAAACAACGAATGCTTCCGCACTTTCAGAGTTTAACGTTTGACGACGTGATCGACAGGGAAGGGATTTTATACATTCAGTGTCCTAGCATGTCGTTCTGTGTTGTGTGTGTGTGTGAGTTTGTGTATTATGTGTATTATTAGTAATATGACTATGCATTACACAACAGGAGTCTCTGTCTGTCCGGTATGTGTGTGTGTGTGTGTACGTCCTGAGCAGGAGAAGACAGTGTAATGTGTTCTTCTGTTCAACCACCATTTTGTTTGAACCAACACAGATGACCGACAACACAGTATACTGTACACAACATACACACGATTGTTTACATCGCTGTAAGACATTTTCATCTAATGTAATCTTTTTTGAGGCATTTTTAAACGTCTCGCACACAAAGACATTGAATGATTCTCGTGTGTTTTTAGGGAACTTGGAAATAGTCCCAATGTCAAAAAATGGCACAAAATTAATCTGCAAAACTGCCCCAGTTTTCTAATAAAAGACTACCTCAGTTTACCCCACGCTGACACACTAAGTACACACTAAAGTTTGCATCTCATGCGCTTCTGTTTAAAAGGGTTTTAAGTTTTCTTTGGGGGACCCGGTCTGTTCTGCCCCGGGTCACATCTGACGGTGACCCGGGGCAGCAGACTAACTGTATTTAAAAGAGGCTGCTTGGTGACCTTTGAACTTGTTCCCTTCATATACTCAGTTTAAGACTCACGCAGGCTCAACGCTGACCTGCATCGCGAACACAACTTAGCATTCTGTAGATCTATCGTAGTTGGTTTCAGTGAGAGAGCGTTGGGAGAGCTCCGTCCTCCCAGATGCATGGCAACATAACATAACTGAACACACGAGGACTCTCACAGCATGCTGAAGAGATCCTCAGTGATGGGACATCAGACATTATTATACTATACATATTGTACCTGTTCATTATTTGAATAAAAATACAATTGCCTTTCTGCAGTGTTTTGTGTGAATGTAATTCCAGCAAATTAACATCAAGTTCTGTGGCACGACATGAATTCATATTCATATTATTTCCAGAGGCTACTATGCCAAGCATTTTGTAAAACATCTATTTAGTCAAATGCACCTCATTAAGATGCTCTACCACGCCTTCCAATAAGTAGACTCATCTCTTGCTGTAGAATGGAGCAGAGCGCTTGTGTTGTAATACTCTGCATGGCCACAGAGGGGCGCTGATATCAAAGATTGTGGAGTATTTTAATGTGGACCAACTCTCACAAACGACTCTTGCATTGATTGACAAATAACCAAATAACCTTTTTTTTATTTTAAATATCAAACTACAGGCCTCCTCCTATACAAGACTGAAGCAGCTGATCTCTATAATTTAATCCTTAAATGATAATGCAATACTTTGAGATGTACTTCATTTTTGTGTATTTTTTCTAGAGGTGTCACTTCTGCAACCAGGCTAAAAACATTGATAGTTTTACTGGGACACAGATCACTGATCAAAAACACATTTATGTGCACAATGAATTCCTATCCTATGAATATGCTAATGGATCATTGAGGCCCAAACACAATCGTCTGTGGCTGCGGTGAAGCATTCAGTCGCTCCTGCAATCTATCAGCCTTTAGAAACCCAGCAAACAGACTCCCCTTGACTCCTTAGAAGGCCTCTGATAACTCTGCTCCTGCTCCTCCTTCTTCTCATTCTCTTCCTCTCTCCTCCTCCTCCTCCTCGTCTACTCCTCCCCCCTTCTCTCCTCTCCTCCCCCCTCCTCTCCCTCCTCCTCCCCTTCTCCTCCTCTCCACCTCCTCCGATTCCTCCTTTCTCCCCATTCTCCTCATTCTCTTCTTCTGTGGTTTCATAGCACTCATCAGCATTCACCACCACACCGACCGGGGCTCGACCAATCTTCTCCCTCCCTCTCTCACTGTTTGTTGTCTCTCTGTCTCTCTTTCTCTCTCTCTCTCTCTGTCTCTCTCTGTAAAAGTGATTGTAAATCTGTTATTTTATTTTATTTATTTCTCTATTGTTTTATTCCATTGCTATGCAACCTGGCACAAGAATTTCCTTCAGGATTAATAAAGTTCTATCTTATCTTATCTTATCTTATCTTATCGTTGGATGTAACACCACTCCCAGAATGCACTTTGTTCATTTATAAGCAGTGCACATACTGTGTATACAGACAGTTCATATATTCTACAGGCTAAAATATCCGGATGCTTGTGTTTAATACGGCGACACATGAAGACAGGCCAGAGCTACCGAGAGCTTCCCTCCTGACGGCAAAACACGTCTGCTGCTGCAGCTATGAAGCCTCACAAGGCAGCGAGCCAACCAGATGTGTGTGTGTGTGTGTGCGCAGGGAATCGGTCCCGGGGCATCAAGCAGTCCAGCCGTTTCATTTGGAATCCGACCGGACGGCGGTATTGTTGGCTGCCAAGGTCAACGAAACACAACCCCCCCCCAACCGGCAGATCTTAAAACGCTGCGCTGGCGTGAGGCGTGAGGCCTCAGGGTTCTGGTGTATAAAACCGCTGCTGGTGCAGAGCAGGCGACTACAGGTTGTGGACGTGAGGCGTTGATCTGCAGGCGCTGCAGGGAAGGAACACGTGTCAGCGGATCGCAAAGTGCTGATTGTAGTCAGAGAGCTACGAGGCACAGGTTAACTGTTCACTGATAGCAAGGCTGCAGTCAGCGGTGTGTGTGTGTGTGTGTGTGTGTGTGTAATACGGCAGGAAAGCGGTTCGCTCAGCAGTCCCGTCACCCCCCCCCCCTTTTTGCTGTGGTTGGAATTTCCTGCAGCTGCCAACATCGGACGTGAAGATGTGAGATTTCCGAACAGTTGAGATTAAAATTGCCCAGGAAATGATTTAAAATACAAACAGTTTAGACACAAGATTAAAAATCCCTTCATGGGTTAGTGTTAGGGTTAGGGTTAGGGTGAGGGTTTGATATTAGGGTTTCATATTAGGGTTTGGTTTTAGGGTTAGGGTTTCATATTAGGGTTTGGTTTTAGGGTTAGGGTTTCATTAGGTTAGGGTTTCATATTAGGGTTTGGTTTTAGGGTTAGGGTTTCATATTAGGGGTTAGTGTTAGGGTTAGGGTTAGGGTGAGGGTTTGATATTAGGGTTTGGTTTCAGGGTTAGGGTTTCATATTAGGGTTTGGTTTTAGGGTTAGGGTTTCATATTAGGGTTTGGTTTTAGGGTTAGGGTTCCTGTGCATCACCACCAGCAGCCTTCACTGCTCTTGACTCCTGGCACCACATTCAAGACGTTAGCTTCACGGCGACTGTTGGGGGATTTAAAGTCCCGTGTGAAGAGTGATCCTCTCGTCTGAAGCAGAGCAGCCAGTTCACCGGGAGAGCGAACACTCGACTCCTTCACGGAACCGACCGGGTTGTTCCGGTCTGTTCTTCTGCGGTACCCAGGCTCCGTCCATTTGGGTGTCAGGGTCTCTGTGCGCTGCCTGCCCGGCCACCCTGCCTGCCAGCGCCTCGTTACCCGAGAGTCACTGGCTTTGTTCCGCTGCTGCACGGCCCTCCAGAAAGTCTTTAGACCGCAGAGCAGCACCCTGGCACGCTACTGGGTGCTGTGGTCACATGGTGCTGAGGTCACACGGTTCGAGGCCCCTCATCGGAGTGAATGAGGTGAGTGATAAAGGACACAGTCGGGCCCGTTTGCTCCATCTGTGTGTTCGCTGAAGGGGAGATGAGTGTCGTTGCAGAAAGCGATTCCCCAAGCGAGTCGTTTTATACGGCCGATAAACCTCCGACCCGGCCGGCGGGTTCACTGTAGCGGACGTCCGACGTATTTACAACAATTAGCCCGCTACTGTTCCTTGTTACGTCAGGAAAACTCAGTCGCGATACGTAGATCACATTAACACGATGGCAATATACTGGGATACAAAACCATCAACTGTATCATTTATTCAACATTTTTAATGTTCTAACTCTGGCAGAAACACATAACTTGAAGATTACAAAAGAACGGCGACATAAAACCCTCGGTCCTCACTCCAGCCCTGTCACACTGGACCTAGATTACTGGACTTCTTAACTGGCTAACTAGGTGCTGTCGATGTGCTTGGTGTTGCCGTTGCGCGATCAGCTTTGGACCTTCGCCGCGAGCTTTTATTGCCCCCGATGCTAAAAAGTTAACTTAAAAAGAAAGAATATAAAATGGAACGTTAGCGGTAATGTCGGGACAGAATCCATAACATTCGTCCGAAAACACATGTTGCACTGCGGGGAAAACACGGTTTTGTGTTCAAATAAACCAAAAACAACCGCCGATTGGATCCAGAGTTCATAATGTTTGTAACATGAGCTCCATTAGAGGATAGTGGTGTTCAAGGTGTTAAAACTATTTTCTTTTTAAAACCAACCAACAAGACGGATACACAAGAAATGTGGGACTCTTTGGATCAGTATTCAGACGGAAAATCTCAGAAACTGGAAAATATGATTTTTATTAGCAGCTCAGGGTTGTCAGTCGGAACACAAAGGAGCTCGGGAACAAACAAACAGAACAAAACTAATCACACACACACACACACACACACTTTGACAGCTTTTCAAAACGTCGTCGACTCTAGAAGCGTCTTCTCAATGTGCGGAGTCGTGTTTCCGCCCAAAACAGTGGTTGTGGGGTTTTTTTTTTTCAATAATCAAACTAATAACAATTTCAAGTCAATCAAAGTAAATTTCAACTTCACTATATGTGGAAACCGTTGTTGTTCTAGCTCAGTAATTCATTAATAATCAAGATGGACAAAGTACTCACGCGCCGTGTGTCCATGGATCAGGTTGTATTATTTGGTATTTTTGTGAACCATATTTTCATCTGAAGCCCGGGCGATTAAATGGTCAAAACTGTTTCGTTGCTACACACTTAAATCTAATATTGATTAGCTTTGAGCCGTGTTAATACCAATCATAGCTAATAACTGATTAGAGAGCTATCTGGCTTGTTATGCGGAGGTTAAGTAGTGTACTTTGAGCAAGTACTGTACGTATTCGTATGTTTATTGTATTTTTTGTCCATATTTTACAAAAATGTCCACTAGAGAGCTGAGCCGAAATACAACTTTTAATAATATAGCCTCTTTTTTTTTTAAGCACAGTCCTATTTATTATCAAATATCTGCCCTTAAACCCGTTTGGGTTATGAAACATCGTTATATAGTGAAGTGACATCAACATGGAGCTTTATTTCTCTCATCAATAATGTTTTATACAATGATAAGAATGATCAGGTTATCTGCAGAAGGTGAGCTAGGCTAGCACTATATATATATGTATATATATATACATATATATATACACACTATGTATATACACTATGTATACATTAATAGGGTGGGGGTGGAGGAGTGGGCGGGGCAGTCTGGAGACTAAGGGCGGGGCCAACGGTGTGGCCACACCTCCCATGCAGAGCGCTTGGACACGCCCACTCTTTTCTTGAAGGAAAACTCCATCAGCTGCGACTTCAATCATGACATCATTATAAGAGTGAGTGTGTGTGTGTGTGTGTATATGTGTGTGTGTGTGTGTGTGTGTATATGTGTGTGTGTTGTGTGTGAGTGTGTGTGTGTGTGTGTATATGTGTGTGTGTGTGTGTGTGTGTGTTTGACAGATATTTTTCAGAACGTTCTCGGTTTTCGTTCCTCCCAAGCGATGGACGTGACGTGTAGTCGACCCAACAAACAGATGGTTTACTTTATGACTAAACCTGAGTTATTCAAAAGTATTTCCATATGAAACCGCACAACATCAAAAATAAAAGATGCTTTCGTTAATTGTATTATTTGCGTGACTAAAGCTCTACTATATATTCATATACGTACACATCTACACGTGAGTTTCTATCTAGCTATGCATAGCTCCCGTCATGGGAGACCTTCAAAACAAACATTAACTACATTATGGCGGAGTTACGGACGCTTCAGCGTTCTCAGAACCGCTGGGCCTCCGACGTTATCGAGACGTCACGATAACGTCACGTTAACGACTCGGTAACGTCACAGTGACGTTAACGTGACGATATCGTGACGTTATCGTGACGTTACGTTATCCGTGACGGTTATCTCGTGACGTTTATCTGTGGCGTTAAATCGTGACCGTTTTATTCGTTGACGTTATCGGCGTTATCGTGACGTTATCGTGGACGTTATCGTGACGTTAACGTTATCGTGACGTTATCGTGACGTTATCGTGACGTTATCGTTATCGTGACGTTATCGTTATCGTGACGTTATCGTGACGTTATCGTGACGTTAACGTGACGTTATCGTGACGTTATCGTGACGTTATCGTGACGTTATCGTGACGTTATCGTGGCGTTATCGTGGCGTTATCGTGACGATAACGTCGACGAAGATGTTCTTTACTTCATCTTCTTCGGGTTTTGATTCTATGTTGGCCTTCAACCTCAGGCGGGGGGTTAATTGGGGTTAACGACGTTGAACCGCGTATGCATGTCTCATCATGTCGTCCCCAGAGCACTGAACCGAGACCTTTCACCCCCACGATGACCTTTCACCCCCACGATGACCTTTCACCCCCACGATGACCACCTTTCACCAGCTCCACCTATAAGTGAACTCCGCCCATTTCCATTTCCAGGGGCGGCTCCATTTCCACCGTCATCCAACGATGACGTCGCCTCAAGAGCACGACCTCGTATATTGTCCTTTTTCGCTCAACCTCCAACCTCCGCCCCTGTGACCTCACCCCCACCCAACCCCACCCCACCCAATCCCACCCCTCCAACCCCACCCAACCCCACCCCACCCAATCCCACCCCTCCAACCCACCCCTCCAACCCCACCCCTCCAACCCCACCCCTCCAACCCCACCCTCTGCAGGTGAGGATGTGCGTCAACTTTGAAGGTCGATCGATTTATGCCCTTTATGTTTTTGCCGGGTTTGTCGTTTTCATACTCAGATCAGATTTGTTGTGGCTTCGAAAACAGGGGGGGGGGGCGGGGTCATAGGTCCTAGGTCATAGGTCATCAGTCAGGAGTACTCTCATCAGAGTGGTGGGCGTGATCACAACAGGTCTTCGTAGTCCATGAGCTTGGAGTGCTGCCGCGTCTTCCAGAGGCGGTAGAGACGGAAGTCAAAGTAGCCCTCGATCATCTCCTTCCCTGCAGGGGGGAAGGGGCAGAGAACGACCTTCTGAATGATGATGTGTTTGTGTGACAGTGTGTGTGTGTGTGTGTGTGTGTGTGTGTGTGTGTGTGTGTGTGTGTGTGTGTAAGACTAGAGACGAGAGACTACTGGAAACTGATAAACTACTAGAGACCACAGACCAGTCAGTAGTGTAAGACTTACCTTGTGAAGACAGCTCTAGCGGGGAGCGGAACTCGACAGAATAAGGCCTCATCAGGTTTTTGAGTTCCTGAAACAGCTTTTAGACCACAATAACAACACACACACACACACACACACACACACACACACACACACACACACACACACACACACACACACACACACACACACACACACACACACACACACACACACACACACACACACACACACACACACACACACACACACACACACACACAGAGCGATGAGATCAATGCTGCAGTGTTTTGGTCTTGGATGACCATCAAGAACGAACGTAGACAAATGTGCTCATTAAATATTGACGCACACACACACACACACACACACACACGTCACATTAGAGACCGAAAGATATGAAATATTGAAACTGTTTGAATGTCCAAACAATGTGTGTGTGTGTGTGTGTGTGTGTGTGTCTCCACAGTGGTAAAGGGGGGAGGCATCATATCTGTAATTATGGCCACTTATAATTCTTCAGCTCAGGAGGGGGCTGCCGTGATACGCTAACAACAGACAAGCTAACGATGATTGGAGGCTCACAGAGAGAGAGAGAGAGAGAGAGAGAGAGAGAGAGAGAGAGAGAGAGAGAGAGAGACACAGAGAGAGACACAAAGAGAGAGAGAGAGAGAGAGACCAGCTGAAGCTTAACTACGACCAACTGAAGTGATGTGAATGCAATTTCAATTTCGCCGACTCATTACCTGATTTACAGACGGCGAGAGAGAGAGTGAGAGAGAGACAGAGCGAGACACACCGAGGGAAAGAGCGAGACAGAGAGGGGAGAGAGAGGAAGAGAGAGGGAGAGAGAGACAATTCATTGCCTGTTTTACAGAGGGGGTGACGCAGTTCAAAATGGGCGCCATCAACAGAACTGGAGAAGTGATGGTGTTTACATAAACAGTGAACGACAGAGGACCAAGACATGACCCCTGAGACACCCCTGCCTTTTAAATACACGTTGGTACATCATCCAATAGCGGATGAGATGTTAATGAGAAGTAAATTATGGTGTGTGCGTGTGTGTGTGTGTGTGTGTGTGTGTGTGTGTGTACCTTCTCGCCGTTGGGGTTTCCCAGGACGTAGCAGCCCATGATGTGGATCATGTTTGGTTCTGGATTCAGTTTGCTCATGAAGCGACTCAGCCTTCGCCAAAACCTCCACACACACACACACACACACACACACACACACAACACACAACACACACACACACACACACACACACCACACACACACACACACGCACACACACAGCGTTTCGATATCTTATCACTTCTGTCACAGTGTAAGCATAGAAGTAAAGTTACCAAAGTACTGAGGAAGTATTGCGGTCATTAAAGATTTACAACAAACTCTGTGATTGTTGACCATCATTGATCGGTTTCCATCATTGATTGGTCAGTCATTGATTGGTCAGTCATTGATTAGTTGAAGTCATTGATTGGTTGAAGTCATTGATTATTTGAGTCTTACTGGCTCATGTCTTCCTCCTTCTCCACCTTGGCAAAAGTCGCCACCTTGTTCTTCAGGAGGTACAGATGACCTGGTCCCCCCTGTTGCACACACACACACACACACACTTGCTCAGGGACACCTCCACACTTAGCTAGGAGGAGGAGCAGGTAGGGTTAGGTGGTGTCTTGCTCAGGGACACCTCCACACTTAGCTAGGAGGAGCAGGTAGGGTTAGGTGGTGTCTTGCTCAGGGACACCTCCACACTTAGCTAGGAGGAGGAGCAGGTAGGGTTAGGTGGTGTCTTGCTCAGGGACACCTCCACACTTAGCTAGGAGGAGCAGGTAGGGTTAGGTGGTGTCTTGCTCAGGGACACCTCCACACTTAGCTAGGAGGAGCAGGTAGGGTTAGGTGGTGTCTTGCTCAGGGACACCTCCACCACTTAGCTAGGAGGAGGAGCAGGTAGGGGTTAGGTGGTGTCTTGCTCAGGGAACACCTCCACACTTAGCTAGGAGGAGGAGCAGGTAGGGTTAGGTGGTGTCTGCTCAGGGACACCTCCACACTTAGCTAGGAGGAGAGCAGGTAGGGTTAGGTGGTGTCTTGCTCAGGGACACCTCCACACTTAGCTAGGAGGAGCAGGTAGGGTTAGGTGGTGTCTTGCTCAGGGACACCTCCACACTTAGCTAGGAGGAGCAGGTAGGGTTAGGTGGTGTCTTGCTCAGGGACACCTCCACACTTCATATCATATCGCCAATAAATGAACGTGACTGTAGCCGTGGTGATGTCATGTGGTCACCTGACAGAAGATAAGCATCCTCCAGAACTTGCAGCCTCGTCGGTAGGCCGTCAGCTTCTTGTCAATCTCCTCTACGGTAACCACGGAAACCACATCAAACCCGCCATGATTAGTCATCAAATCTCATCAAATATTCTCAGATCTCGTCAAATATTAACGCACGGCTTGAACGAAATTAATCTGTGGATCTGAACTTTGGCTTGCAGTCGAGACTCCATCAGAACTCATGAACCTGTTGATGAAATCTTAACCTTCTGTGATATAATAAAATATTATAGAATAAGCTGACATCAGGAGCACAGTAACACAAGTCAAGGGGTTAGCGTGGATATTAAGGTTATCAAATTAAAATGTTGTTTAATCAGCAGCCACCAGCAACCAAGAAAGGAAAGCGACTTCACTTCAATAAAGCAGATTAGCGTCGTGTTCACCTACCGAGAATGTCGTCGAACGTGGCGTGTTCGTGGTCCTGCGGGTGCAAAACATGATCACAGTCGCATTATCGTTCATTATCTATGACTTCTTATGATCACATCATCGAGTCACCGCTGAAGCCGAACATTCATGCAACACGCAAACACCTTAGCCTCAGTGTGTGTGTGTGTGTGTGTGTGTGTCATGTGTGTGTGTGTGTGTGTGTGTGTGTGGACACTCACGTAGAGGATGGGGATGATGGAGGGGTCGTCTCTCCGCAGGATGGTGGGAACGTACTCGGCCTTGGGAACTTTAGACGAGATCAGCTGGAGGAGGAGGAGGAGGAGGAGGAGGAGGAGGAGGAGGAGGAGGAGGAGGAAACAGGAAGTGAGTGGAGGAGTAAACAGGAAGTATAGCGTGAACAGGAAGTGGAGAGTAAACAGGAAGTGGGCGTCCTACCATGATCTTGGGGGGGATGAAGTCGTCTCCCTCGCAGGCCAGCCTCTCCATCTCCCGCTCCTCCTCCCAGTCCAGCCTCTCGTCACAGCCGCCCTCGTCCAGCGTGCTGCATGACGCCTGGAGGTCGCCACCTGCAGGAGGGGAGGGCGCATCGCTCAGTTACTGCTCACACACACAAGGAGGAGGAGGAGGAAGAAGAGGAGGAGGAGATGGTGGAGGAGGAGGAGGAGGAAGAGGTAGGGGAGGAGGAGGAGGAGGAGGAGGAGGACGAGGAGGAGGAGGAAGGAAAGGGAGGGAGAGGAGGAAGGAGGGGAGGAGGAGGAGGGGAGGAGGAGGGAGGAGGAGAGGGAGGAGGAAGGGGAGGAGAGGAGGAGAGACAGAGAGAGAGTTGTTCTTAATGGACTGTCAAAGCACTTTGAGATTGTCCCAGACAACGAGAGAGAGAGATAATACTATTAGAGAGAGACAGAGCGAGAGACACAGAGAGAGAGGGGTGAGGTTTGTGGGAGGACGAGGGTGGAGGCGGGGGGGTGACAGCGCTCAGAGGAGCACACAGAATGACTCTCAAACCCATGAACTCTCAAACACTCGACTAACTAACCATCGCAACGAGTGCTCCGGGCCTCCCAGCTCACCAGAGACATGTATGTTCCCTGCGTGGGACACACGTCACGGACTTAAAGGTTCCCCGTTGCAAGCCGTTCCAAAACGGCCACATGACTACCCTCCTGTGACATCACAAGTGGGTGTGTCCTGTCTGTGGATATATGATGGATGAGGGATAGGGGAGGCTACCAGGTTGGAACAGTCTGTACCAGGTTGGTACAGTCCACTCGGAAGACTGGCTGGTAGACTGATCCTGTCATCAATCATACATCTGGGTGGACACTCCCACTTGTGACGTCGCAAGAGGGGTCGTCACTTAACTTATCGTTTCATTTGCGTCTCCAGTCGGTTATAACTCTTATAAAACAACTGACAGGGGAGGTGGAGAGCAGAAGTATAACAAACACATTAAGCTGACATTGAAAACAGCAACATGTCACCAAACAGTACACACACACACACACACACACACACACACACACACACCACACACACACACACACACACACACACACACACACACACACACACACACACACACACACACACACACACTACACTCAAGGTCTTCAACACAATACACACATTTACACAAGCCAACGCATTTCGAAAATCGAGACGATTACTCAGAGACTCACAAATAGCGAGAGAGAAAGAGAGAGAGAGAGACAGACAGACAGAGAGAAACAGAGAGAGAGAGAGAGACAGAGAGGACAGAGAGACAGAGAGAGAGAGAGACAGAGAGACAGAGAGAGGAAAGAGAGAGAGAGAGACAGACAGACAGAGAGATACTCAGAGAAAGAGACATGCTCACAGAGAGATAGAGGGAGACAGAGAGACAGAGAGACAGAGACAGAGAGAGAGAGAGACAGAGAGACAGAGACAGAGAGACGAGAGAGACAGAGAGACAGAGAGAGACAGAGACAAGAGAGACCAGAGAGAGACAGAGAGAGACAGAGAGACAGAGAGAGACAGAGAGAGACAGAGACAGACAGAGAGACAGAGACAGACAGAGAGAGAGAGACAGACAGAGAGACAGAGACAGACAGAGAGAGACAGAGACAGACCGAGAGACAGAGAGACAGAGAGAGACAGAGACAGAGAGAGACAGAGACAGAGACAGAGAGAGAGAGAGACATACTCACACAGAGAGAGAGTCCAGGTCACGGGGAGACAGACACAGGCGTGTGTGTGTGTGTATGTGTGTGTGTGTGTGTGTGTGTGTGTGTGTGTGTGTGTGTGTGTGTGCGTGCGTCAATATTTAATGAGCACATTTGTCTACATTCGGTCTTGATGGTCATCCAAGACCAAAACAATGCAGCATTGATCTCATCGCTGTCTCCCAAATTTTGGTTGGCGGGAAACCAAAATAATATTCTCCTCTGAGGAAATATTTGGGTTCATCTTTCATTAATATCTTTATATCTTTATATCTTTATATCTTTATATCTTTATATCTTTATCTCGTCCGTTTCCTAACTGCAGCTTCCGCCCCCCAGCTCAGATCAAGTGTTTGGGCTGGAGGCCGGACTCATCTGATGATGAGAAACAGAACGAGAACGAGAACGAGACTCAAGTCTCATGATCTCCCTCCCGGCCATGTTGACTCTCACACTGACGAGCAGTCGATATAGAAACCAGCAGCAGACGGACAGACAGAACCCTCCTACAGGCAGAACCCCCCTACAGACAGAACCCCCCTACAGGCAGAACCCCGCTACAGACAGAACCCCCCTACAGGCAGAACCCTCCTACAGACAGAACCCCCCTACAGACAGAACCCTCCTACAGGCAGAACCCCCCTACAGACAGAACCCTCCTACAGGCAGAACCCCCCTACAGACAGAACCCTCCTACAGACAGAACCCTCCTACAGACAGAACCCTCCTACAGGCAGAACCCTCCTACAGACAGAACCCTCCTACAGACAGAACCCTCCTACAGACAGACCCTCCTACGACAGAACCCCCCTACAGACAGACCCTCCTACAGACAGAACCCTCCTACAGCAGAACCCCCCTACAGACAGAACCCTCCTACAGACAGAACCCCCCTACAGACAGAACCCCCCTACAGACAGAACCCTCCTACAGACAGAACCCTCCGACAGACAGAACCCCCCTACAGACAGAACCCCCCTACAGCAGAACTGTTCTACCGGCAGACACTCAAAGAGTGTTCTGATGCACGTGTGTTCCTGTGTGTGTGTGTGTGTGTGTGTGTGTGTGTGTGTGTGTGTGTGTGTGTGTGTGTGTGCACACGCCAGGATCTACTGCAACTCACTGTCATTGGGAGAGTCAGTCGGGACCGGGGTGGGGTCACTCCAGGACCAGTTGAAACTCTTGGACCTACGCTCAGCGAAAACTAATACGGGCGGAGAGAGATAGTCAAACACACACACACACACACACACACACACACACACATGCACTTCTGCGCAACCATGTGCAGATACGCACACACACACACACACACACAAGCTGCACAAGCACACACACATGCACAAGCACACACACAATTGCTCACGCACATGCATACACACACACAGACACACGGAAAACTGTACCAAATACTGGAAATCTGTGCAGAACTGACACACACACACACACACACACACACCAGACAACACACACACACACTAGAAACACAACACACAAAAAACACACACCAGCAACACACACACACACACACACCACGTGACCCTCATCCTGTCCACCACGGACTCACTTCCAACACCACAACAGACACAGACATCAACACACACACACACACACACACACACATACTCGTTTATGCTACATGGTGGGGACAATTGGCAAGGAGGTGTCTAATGGGGACACCCCTTTCTAAATGAGATACAGACATGGTTCTAACTGTAAAAAATCTATTTTCTAATTTTGGATTCCAATAATCACTTAAAATATCAAGATTTCTCAAACTTAATGCACCGAACATTTTACAACCCGATGGGGACCTAGCTGTAGGGCTGCACAATTAATCGAATTTTAATCACGATCACGATTTTGGCTTCCCACGATCAAATTCGCGTGATCGAGCGATATTTAAAATGCATCATTCTGTTCATAGAACGCTCCGTATCAAAGGTTTTGATTATTTTTTTTCGCAAAGCCAATCTAGCGCTCCTCAGAGTGACAGAGAAAACACTCTGACGCTCCGTAAACCACTGTCTGATCACGTGTCTTCATGAGCCAATCAGAGTTGTTCCCTGCACCACCGCGCAGCTTAGTTTCTAGTCGACAATCGACAGCCACTGAGGACCTATTTTATTTTGATGCACATAATTGTACATTAGCAGGATTATCATTTTGGCCATAATCGTGCAGCCCTACCTAGATGGTCATACTGCAGGTGAGTCTATGTTTGATCATATTCAATAATATAATACTGTACTGTCTGCCGCAAGTGATGACGCGCAGACGTCAACGTTGCCGTCTCAAACGTCACGGTACTTTATTGTATAACACAGTCACAGCGAAACAACTGAGAAAACACGACTAGAAACTTCTACACTTCCCTTCCTAATCCCTGCAGGTCCGCCCTCACCCCTCCCCTCCGCCAACCCGCATGAGTACCCGCCTCCATGCAAGCCCCGGGTTGGCGGAGAGAACAGAGTGACGGCCAGGCCGACCAATGACAGGGTCGCTACAGTACTTAGTATAAAAGTACCGTATAACACCCTCAAGCGCTTTGTGAAACTGAAAAACAGCACAAACGTATTAAATTAGACTAAACATAAGATCTATAATTGTCTAAATGTACAAATGGTAACCTTTTGGGGACTGAACCCATCACCAAATACCTCACCTCGTAAAATTCAAAGCACAAAAAAGAGAGAATTGTATTTGGGCGCAGCATAATATAAAAAAATTATCAATCAAACAAACACAAAAGTTAATTCCATGAAATGCTAATGAGATAAGAGGCCTAAAATGTAATAAAAAGGGAGCAAAAATGTTATAACAGGATAATAAACACATTGGCAAAAAAAATAATGGGAAAAATTGCATTCGAAGTTCACACTGTAATACGAGGTCTGGCCTCCGGGGGTCGCCCTAGAGCACACACACAATGTCAGAAGAACCAGCCTGGTGGGGACATCTCAGGAAGCTTCACCAGCCATGGTAACGAGCTGTTTCCTGTTCATTGGACTAGGTTGACCCGTGGGGACCTCGATTTTGGTCCCCACGGTGTTTCAGGTCCCCATGTTGTTGTCCCCACAAGGATAGATAAACACACACACACACACACACACACACACACACACACACACAGTGATACTAGAGAACATACTACTGTTATCCAAATACCTTGGCAACACTATTGTGAGTTCTTTGACTTGTTTGCCAACCGAGAGCTAAATCTCTACACCGGTCGATAGAGAGAAGAGACGTTTCACTTGACGATCGTCGACGGATCGTTCAATGGGCTCCCATCCGAGCGCACCAGTGAGATACTGGCCTGCGGTACTCGCCGGCATCACAGTGAGCGCTTGGTGTTTAAAGCTCCCACGGTGGGCGCCAGCTAAACGGTCCAGCAACGCGCCGCTAACGGTCCGCCACGCCGCCGCTAACGGTCCGCAAACGCGCCGCCAGCGGTCCGCAACGCCGCCGCTAAACGGTCCGCAACGCGCCGCTAACGGTCCCGCTAAACGGTTCCGCAACGCGCGCTAACGGTCCCGACGCGCCGCTACCGTTCCGCGATGGCGCGCTAGCGGTCCGCGACGCGCCGGCTAGCGGTCCGCGAACGCGCCGGCTACGGTGTCGCAACCGCCGCTAGCGGTCCGCAACGCGCCGCTAGCGGTCCGCAACGCGCCGCTAAACGGTCCGCAACGCGCCGCTAACGGTCCGCAACGCGCCGCTAACGGTCCGCAACGCGCCGCTAACGGTCCGCAACGCGCCGCTAACGGTCCGCAACGCGCCGCTAAACGGTCCGCAACGCGCCGCTAACGGTCCGCAACGGCCCAGCGCGTCCGCTAACGCCCGCTAACGGTCCGCAACGCGTCGCTAACGGTCGCAGCGGCAGCTACGTCCGCAACGCGCCGCTAACGGTCCGCAACGCGCCGCTAACGGGTCCGCAACGCGCCGCTAGCGGTCCGCAACGCGCCGCTAACGGTCCGCAACGCGCCGCCAGCGGTCCGCAACGATTATGAAACGCTGCGGCGACGGCGAGCAGGAACAGAGCCTCCGGACGGCTCCACGCTGCCTTTGAACACAGGAAACATAAAGAAGATTTATCTTTCTATACAATTCTTTTTAAACTTCATTCCACTTAAAAGTAACGCGCTCTTGTTCCACCTGGACATTGTAAACCTGAAAGACACAAAGCCAGTATCTTTTTAATGAGCTCTATTTTCCTCCTGTAATTAATAATGATGAATGTCTTCTAAAAAGCTGGGATGACATTTTTACTTCTAATTGGCCCAGGAAGCTGTGAACTTCAGCAGCAGAAAATTACTGCAGCGTGAGAGGAATCCGGAAACTTTATGAAATAAAGCAAATAAAGCATATTTTAGAGTAAAACACGTTGTACACATTACAATGAAATAGCAAATGATCACAGTAAGTTCTACTAATGAACATACTCAGAGTCTTTATTGATTTCTATTCAATAAACACAAAATTTTTAAAATAAATAAATAATTGGAATATCATCCACTTAGTTTTATGGGTGTCCTTGAAACAGGAATAAAAAAAAGCATATTCCTCAGTCTTTCATGGCTCTGATGTATGAAAGTTTTAATTCATTAGCGTGACCTTCGTTTAACGTGTAACGGTTAACAGAAACTTAACAGATGATAGATCATTAACGGATACTTAACAGATAAAATCCTATCTACTCGTACACAAACCCTTCCATTGCATCATATTGTCACCACAACATTGCCAGGCTCTCCTAACACAATATAGTATTGATACAGTATATTGATTACAAGTGTATTGATTACAAGTGTATTGATATCAAGTGAAAACACTGATTAAGGATTAGGTTTCACTTCTAAATACGGAAAAACTAAGAGCCTTCTGAGCCTTAATGCACATATTTACACACGCACACAATTACACACACACACACACACACACACACACACACACACACACACACACACACACACACACACACACACACACAATCTACAGCCTTAAACTACAAATGCAGCACAATACACACAAAGCATCACACGTCAGCTGGACACAAAGACGAGGTTATAACGAGGTGAACGGGGAAGCAACCAGTTCAGAATCACCAACAATTATCAGCCACACACACACACATACACACACACATACATACACACACACGCACACACACACGGGTCTCTGACTCACTTTGGGCTTTCATCCTCTTGCTGCCCACCATCCGAAGATGCTTCCGGAAGTTCCTGTGGGAGGAGACAGGAAACATGAGAAGACGACCGTATAAGGGCAAAGGTGGGAGAAAGAGAGAGAGAGAGAGAGAGAGAGAGAGAGAGAGAGAGAGAGAGGAAGTAAAGAAGCCATTCGAAGGAGGCACACAAGAGCGTGTTTTGGGGCTACAGCCTCACCTGGCCCCAGTTAGAGTCTGGGGTGGTGGGTGGGGCTACAGCCTCACCTGGCCCAGTTAGAGTCTGGTGGGTGGGGCTACAGCCTCACCTGGCCCAGTTAGAGTCTGGGGTGGTGGGTGGGGCTACAGCCTCACCTGGCCCAGTTAGAGTCTGGGGGTGGGTGGGGCTACAGCCTCACCTGGCCCAGTTAGAGTCTGGTGGTGGGTGGGGCTACAGCCTCACCTGGCCCAGTTAGAGTCTGGGGTGGTGGGTGGGGCTACAGCCTCACCTGGCCCAGTTAGAGTCTGGGGTGGTGGGTGGGGCTACAGCCTCACCTGGCCCAGTTAGAGTCTGGGGTGGTGGGTGGGGCTACAGCCTCACCTGGCCCAGGTAGAGAGCTTACGCTGCTCTCTGACGGCCAAACTCGTCTCAATGTCTCTCTCTATATTTTATTTTTCTATCTGTTTGTAGATAGAAACACTGTGAGGACGACTCACTCATCTATTAGCTCTCCCTGTTACCATTGCTGTGGTGCTATTCTGTTGACACAAACTCTTCTATTCTCTCTGGAAGGACACGGAGGACGTTCATCAGACCGGAGCCGCTGTGTTCCGGGCCAGAGTGTCAACAACAGCAGCACCACACAGCCCCTCATCAACAACCAACAACGCTTCCAGAACACAGAAGTTCCCAGGATGCGGTGGTGAAATGGTTCCCGGTTTCCCGGTGTATCCGTGGGCAACGCTGGCCGTACAACTCAGTCTCACTGTGAGCGGACCTGAAGTCACCACAGGGGGCTTACATAGAATGAAATAAATAGAATGAAATAAATAGAATGAAATAGAATGGAAAACTCTGCAGAAACAGAACGATCGGTCGGGGTTCAACCACTCAACTCAAGTATAAACATGCGCACGTTTTGTTTTTAAGGGGAAATCCATTTCAAACCGTTAGAATTCTTTCCGAGTCGCCTCCGGTAACCGTGGTGACTCTGATGCCTCTGCCTCTGGTGACAGATCTCACCAAGTCTACAGGAAAACCTCCGCGGTGAATAATTATTAATAATAATAATAATTAATTCTCATTTGTTCAACTAGAAAATATTGAATCAGAAATCAGAAATATAGATTCAAAGCAATCAAAGATTCAAGGAATTCTCTCTATATTGTTCTGTCTCTATATTGTTCTGTCTCTATATTGTTCTGTCTCTCTATATTGTTCTGTCTCTATATTGTTCTGTCTCTCTATATTGTTCTGTCTCTATATTGTTCTGTCTCTATATTGTTCTGTCTCTCTATATTGTTCTGTCTCTCTATATTGTCCTGTCTCTCTATATTGTCCTGTCTCTCTATATTGTCCTGTCTCTCTATATTGTCCTGTCTCTCTATATTGTTCTGTCTCTCTATATTGTCCTGTCTCTCTATATTGTCCTGTCTCTCTATATTGTCCTGTCTCTCTATATTGTCCTGTCTCTCTATATTGTCCTGTCTCTCTATATTGTCCTGTCTCTCTATATTGTCCTGTCTCTCTATAGTGTTCTTTCTTGATTTGTGAGTCTGAGCATCTCCAGGTTTTGTGTTGCCAGGTGAGTCTGCGTCGCTACGAGTCCTCATCTCTCTAAGTGCTGCTGTCTCTGACTCAGAGTCTGTCTACACAACACCACGCCTCCCTGTCTTCCTCCTCCTTTAGGATTAATTAACGATTAGCAGCGGAGTCAAATCTAATCTATGGTGGCAGATTAATCGGTGTTTGAATTGTGAGGTCACGGCATCATAATAAGAGCATTAGCTAACAACCAGCACAAGTTCTGACCGTTACACACAGAAAACTGTACTCTGAACTCTCCTCTAACTCTACAAATATAGATATGGGATATACCTGGGATATACCTGGGATATACCTGGGATATATCTGGGATATACCTGGGATATACCTGGGATATATCTGGGATATACCTGGGATATACCTGGGATATATCTGGGATATACCTGGGATATATCTGGGATATACCTGGGATATATCTGGGATATACCTGGGATATATCTGGGATATACCTGGGATATACCTGGGATATATCTGGGATATACCTGGGATATACCTGGGATATACCTGGGATATATCTGGGATATACCTGTAGGACTACTGCAGTATATGTACTGGGAGAAAGTCTCTATTGTTGTTGAGGGACAACATTGTCGTGCGGTGAAATGGAATTTGCTGAGTGACTGAGTGAACGCGTTCAGATAAAGACGCTGAAGTAGAAAGATACTCACGATATTCTGCACATCCACGTGGAAGCAGCGGGAAAACAGAACGTAAGTCACGGATAAGATCAGGAAATATAACACACTTTGTTAATCCTAGATTAGAGGGGAGAGTAATCTACGGGTTGACAGAGGAAACGAGCGCAGAGAAATGATCACGATTACGATTTTGTTCGGAAGGTAAGAAATGCCGCCGTTGTGTTTGTGTTTGAGCAAATCTTTACACGTTTAGCTTTGAGAAAGTCTAAACGACCAAAGTAAGGTGTGTATCTAGCGGAGGTCCAGGGCTCTGTGGGTACTCACGCCTGCATGGTGGTGGTCGCGGTCTGGAAGCTGAACATGTTGTCTTTAGGGAACCAGCCGCCGTCCTCTGAACGGGCCAAGGAGCGAGAGCGACAGGTCAGGAGGTCACTCCCCGCAACACACATTTACAACACGGCCGGTCCACACAGAGTTGTACTAACTATACATTAAAGCAGACTCAAAGGTAAACCACATTAAATCACAAATAATACAATTATATATAAAACGACACTACAATTGAGTAAATATTAAAATAAAATGACAGTTATTATGGATAATCGATCAAAAAATCGGTCAATAAATTGTCAGAAGTTTGCTGGAAAATGAATGACAGTTCTTAATTTGTACCAGCAGCTTGAGAACGTAACTAACAAGCACCTTGCATGTTATTCTTCTGCTGGTAATTAAGCTTGGCTCTTTAATTAAGACTCTTCATGAATTCATTAACTGAATTCAAATTCATTCACAAATTAATTAGCCCCAAGATTGGAAGATACTTGCTCTCACCTCCCCGCCACCTACCCAGTCACCTGCTCCTCCTCCACCCTCCTCCACCCTCCACGCCTCCCCCCTCCTCCGCCCCCCAGGTGTCTGCTTACCTGCCTCGCGGGTGGAGCTCTCCAGGTCCAGCGACCCCTGGCTGCGTGACGGAGCGCCGCTCCCGCCCACGCTGGCCGGCTGGTCGCCCCCCATCCCGCCGCCGCCGCCGCCGCCACCGCCGACCCCGCCGCCGCCGCCACCCTCGCCCGCACCCCCCTCCCCCCAGCTGCGGATGTTGTGGGCGCTGACGGAGGTCTGCAGGAGGGGCTGCGACAGGTGGTGGCCGTGGTGGCCCGTGCCCCCGGCCACGGTTAGCGTGTGATGCTGCTGGTTAGCGCCTGCCGCCGGAGGAGCCCGACGTCGGCCGCGGCGTTGTGGTGGTGGTTCCCCGTGGTGATGGTTGCCGTGGTGATGGTTGCCGACCCGGCCGGAGGCGGAGGCGGAGCTGCCGCGGACGTGGTGGTGCTGCTGGGTGGGGGAGGAGGAGGTGGAGGACGGGGAGGTGGAGGGCTGGCCGAGGCTGGCGTTGAGGTGGAGCTCTCCTCGCTCCTCCTCCTCCTCCTCCTCCCCGCGCCGGCCGCTCCCTCAGCACCTCCAGCTCCAGGCTCTCCTTGCTGCCGCGGCCGCCGGCTCCCAGCATGCCGTGCGGCGGGGTGATGGTGTTAGACGCGGGCGGGGCTGCAGGGTGCACGCTGACGCCCTTGCTGCTGGTCCTCCTCCGCTGAGAAGCTACGCTCCAGGGAGAGGCGGGCGGGCCGGGCGGAGGAGGAAGAGGAGGAGGACGATGAGGAGGAGGAGAAGGAGGAGGCGGGGCCGGAGGGCGGAGCAGCAGGAGCAGCAGGAGCAGCAGGAGGAGGAGGAGGAGGGGGAGGAGGCTGGAGCAGGACCAGCGACGGCCTCACCAGGCTTGGGCTCCGGGTCGACCGCGAGGGGACCCGGGGTCGGGGGGGCGGCGACGCTGCTGGGTCTCTGGACGAGGTGGTTGTTGTTGTCAGGGCGACACGGGTCGAACGTCGACGAATCACACGACTCTGGAGCCACCAGGGTCTCACACAGGAGATGAGCTGAGCGAGAGAGAGAGGAGAGAGAGAGAGAGAGAGAGAGAAGAGAGAGAGAGAGGGGAGAGAGAGAGAGAGAGAGAAGAGAGAGAGAGAGAGAGAGAGAGAGAGAGAGGAGAGAGAGAGCGAGAGGAAGATGCAGAAGGAGGGGGTAGGGAGAGAAAGAGAGAGAACGGAAAGAGAGAGAGAGAGAGGGAGAGTAGAGACCGTTGTTACTCAGAAAGACATCGTTATGAAATATGAGGTAAGACGTTAGTTGGGGTTAAATGGA